>OY759273.1:11069065-11081565 GCA_963662155.1 Lamellibrachia columna
AGCATGTTCTAATTGCGGTTCTTAGTCAAAGCCCTTCATCTAATCATGTCTGCCAAAAGAACGTGTCAACAATTCGATCAGGTAGCCGGTCTTTTTCATGGAGGTCAACTGGTCATAACAGCGCCGTTATCGGCGTAGACATTACCACCACGGGTGAACAACTGTCAGTTCGTCGATGGGGACATGTTGGATTTTCTTGCACTCCCACAATACACCGTGTACGGAAGTGGCGTCATCATCCCTCAGTGACATCAGTCTATCTCCAAAGATAAAACAGCAACTCGTATAAGCATATAATATACTCCACAGCAGATAATGTGGCAGTGCCTTACATACTTACGGGTGTTTAGTTAGATAGAGATGGTGTGTTTGTGGATGTACCTTTGAGACGGCCTATTGATTGGTATTAGCATGACTAGAGGTGTATCACGTGATCATGTATCTGGGTTTTGATAACTTACAGGTCAGGAAAATGAGACACAGTGAAACATATATGTGGGGTATAGATGTGTGTGTGTGTGTGTGTGTGTGTGTGTGTGTGTGTGTGTGTGTGTGTGTGTGTGTGTGTGTGTGTGTGTGTGTGTGTGTGTGTGTGTGTGTGTGTGTGTGTGTGTGTGTGTGTGTGTGTGTGTGTGTGTGTGTGTGTGTGTGTGTGTGTGTGTGTGTGTGTGTGTGTGTGTGTGTGTGTGTGTGTGTGTGTGTGTGTGTGTGTGTGTGTGTGTGTGTGTGTGTGTGTGTTTGTGTGTTTGTGTGTTTGTGTGTTTGTGTGTTTTTCTTCATTGTGACCAAAACTAGATTATGTAACTAACATTGCTAGGTACCATATGTGCGAGTGGTCAGTGCGTGCGACTATAAAAAGATACTTTCTTATATAGAGAGGTATCCAGTCATTGAGACTGCTCAAAGCGCTATACACTTCACCCCCGACGTTCTAACCGCTATGCTACTGTGCCCCATGTTCCGACAGTAGAAGACATTGAAGGACTAAATGTTGCAAATATATTTATTGAGAAATATCACTAGAGGTAAGATTGTGAGATGTATTTCTCTTGTATATGTCCGCTTGTTTGTTGCGACGCTGCTTCGTAAAACCAACATTGCCTATACCCAACATATGACCGGTCTCCCCGAAGGTAAGTTCCCTGTTGCAACAAACAAGCCGGATGTCCCCGCTCCCAAGAACTATTCTGTCCACCTCGCGCCGTATTCGCTTTATGGAAACAATTACCTCGATAACCATCAGTGCCATTGTTGTAGACGGTTTGGTCATGTTGTGTGAAATAGCAAACATAACGTGTCATGTATTAATTATTCTACTTATATCCACCGCATACATGGAAAGACATAAAGAGACCAGTGTCGAAAAAGTCGGCGAATTGCTCTACTTATGTAGCAGCGTGATATAATGGCTGACTACACACAAGGCTAGATAATTAAGGCTAGCTTTGGCACACATTTAACAGCCGTACATGTCGAAAAATATACTTTTTATTTGGCGTTCCCGTGATCATATATTCTGATTTAGTGAAATGAGTCAGTTTTGTCTAGTTGCGTTCCGCGATGAAAGTCTAGCATGGGTCGTTTTATAGAAACGACAACCACACGTGCCACAGTTGTAAGCGTTTTGATCGTTTTATACAAAACAGGACGAGGTTGTGCTGCTTGTGAATTTGTCATTCATTCTACGTAATGCCACCCCAAGAAAATATGCCACAGACAGATCAGTTTCGATACTATCGGCGAATTAAATGTCTAACACTTGTGGAGAAACGGAGTGTAGGGCCAATTGGTTAGAGCGCACATTGCTTGATATAAATTAATGCCCTCACCGAACATTTAGAAGCTCTAGCTTTAAAACACATTGTATGCGGCGTTCTCGTGTGCATAACTTTTGAATTGGCAAATTGATTGCGTTTCATCAAATATTCCTTATGTGCGCAGATCATTGCGTTTTAATATTGTCACAAGGCGGTATGGTAAGTATAGGGTAAGTATTGTGAACTTACATGTATACTTCGTCCTGCATTGTTCTGTAAGAATTATGATTCCCAGTGTGAAACGCAGAAAGAGGTAATGTCCTCGCGTCGTGGTTGCAGTGTTGTGTTCGAGCCATGCTAGAAAAACTCGTCACAGTAGGATTGCCGCCAAATTATCAAAACGAACGTGTCCCATCATGCAAAGTGAAATCTGATCGGGCCTTTTTAATGATAAGCAAGATTGACACTGTATGAGCACCGCTCACAGATGGCCAATCAGACAGTTGTTGTCCGGCTCTCAGTGTAGGTGAACTACAGCTCAGACTGACAGAGCTGAATCCCTTCCGAGAAAGTTTTTCGGAAAAACCAAAAACTGCCACCATCGACAAAAACCGTATAAATACATAGACTTTCATCATATTGATTAATTTGTTTTTGTAATTATAAATATTTCATTTCTTTTGTAATATTTTGTTGTGTCTGCTTTAATGGATTATAGTCAAATGCTGTCGCGCATATGCGAGGATGAGTTTGTAGGTGCGAGACAGCCGGGCCTTCACTTGGTCGGCATTCATTGGCTAATAAGCTCAGTCATTGTGATCGTCATAGGTTGACATGCAGGCATATGCTCGTGTACAAAAATATTTTCATTTTACTACACACTTAGCATGGTACGACGCAAATATTTTTCTTAAATTAACATCGGTAAATGTAATTCTCTATATTGTCTTGTACTGTAGCTAGTAGTGTAGTGATCAAAATGTCATGTGTGGATCCGACAATTAACTATTGCTACAAGTATTTGAAGGAGATCCCTTCCTGTGAGGTATATTACAGCTGTCTTGCAGCACCATTTGGTTTCAACAAATAACAACCCGTTGTAGTTAGTGAATGTTCGTGAAATACATTGCAATATCTAACCAAAATGTGGATATGGTCCCTATCTATTAACAGGGTGGTAAAACATGGTCAACTGTGTTTGCTGACCCATATCTAGTGACGCGTTTAACCAGGAAGATATCACTCAAAATGCAGCGCTGTTGCCTATTTACTCAGTTACCGCACGCTCGTCCTACGAAGTGGTTCAATCGCTGAAGTCCTGAGTGCATCAACAGGTAAAACCTGTCTCAAACCTTCTTTTCGACATGGGTAATGTATTTGTGCTGTGGTTTGTGAATGTTGAATGCAGTTGTTACGGTAACATTGTTTAACCAACTGTAGCCTTTTGGTTGCTGTAGATGCAAAATCATGTTGAAATGTCGCGACGTGTTCACCGATTGCTGAGTGACCACTGCTTCAACTGTTAGAACACGTAGAGTCTGCCCCAATTCCTTCCGACAAACACATTGGGGCACATATCTATATCTCTCTTAAAAACTGGTTTGCATGCGTGCACTATGAAATTGCGTTTTGTTGAATGATATGGAAAATTTGGAATAGCAACACAATGTATCGTGCTTCGTGACGCAGCATTTCGCCAACATAAATTTTGGTGTGGGAACTAAGTGTACATCGGCTATCACCAAAAGTATTTATTGTGCCAAAACGTAACTAATATTACGGTGTAGAAACATATATTAAATTACGACATACTGATTACCAACCAAACAATCTTGTTGTTTGGATACGAAGGGCTGACATTTGTTAACGTATCCTTCCATCATTTTATGACTTATCAGCGATTGCTAGTATTTATGTTCGTATTACAGCTCTTCTCTAAAGGCATAATGCTATGTGTAATAATAAACGAGTTTTCATAGGTCCATTATTACCGTTGCGGGACATTTTGCCGGGCAACCAGGTCTAAAAAGCTAACAAACATAGCCCCTGCAATTTATGCACTCATCACATGACTTTTGCCTGGCAACTTCAGCAGGATCCGTCAAGCTTTCAAAAACATGGCCGCGAATGTAAAGCTGCCAGACATTGAGTTGGGTTTTTCGTTGAGTTGCTGGAATGATGTAGATGTGGTCAAAGGTCAATGGAAAACAGATAGCAAATATATCCCGCCCCCTGCACTTTTGTTGACAGAACACGTCGTGGTTCAAAACGTGTGTTTAGTTAAAGGTGTGTTTATTTATTATTATCCTATAAATATGGATTAACTTTATAATATTGTTCAGACAAATCTGTCAACTGGTTTGAAAAATTGCGAAGGTTATTAAATGTTTAACATACGGAAGTGCCTACACATAGGATATGGAAACATGGACGTGGAAAATACAAGCACTAATGCCATATTGTAAGAGTGCGAAATTAGGTTAGAAAGAATACAATGGAGAGCAAATTAGTTGATTCCAACCCTAGTTATGAAAGATGCATCAGAATGTGGTTTAACAACAATAGTGACCAGGGGAATAGCGCAGACCAAATAAACGTTTGTAAGGCATTGAATGATCTGTATTGATATAAATATGTTCTTCAAATTTAATGAATGTAGCAGAACCACAAGACAAGAAGCCGTATTATAACGGAACAGTGTAAGATGGGTGTTGGATATTACCAATTCTCAGACGGGACAATACATGAATTGAACAAAATAGATAATGATTATGCTAATGCCAGCAGTGTGCATATATTTAATATAAAATCGACACATTGTTGATGAACTATGAACAAATGGTCGCACTCTCGATCAGCCAATGGCTTCATTGTCCATTTGCCACGTGGAATGTGTTGCTTTGGACAACAATCTTGTTAAATCTTGTTAGCATTTCAGTCACAGCAACTTGGTTTCATTTCAGTTTTACTTACTTACTTAACCCTCTTGGCCCCTTAAGGAGCAAAGGGCGTCAACTATGTTTGTCCACCCCACTCTCTTCTCGGCTAGAACTATAGCCTCTTGCTGACGACCTCCACTTCATAAAGATCTTGTAGAGTCGAGCATCTCAAAGTTCAAATTTGCAGCAGAGAGATTGCAGAAGAAATAATCAATTACAGTGCCGTTTGAAGTTGAATTTTTTTTGGCAACGTAATTCGTGGATATATACTAAGAGTTGATTAAGTGTCAAAGAACTCCGCTAATATTTCCTTTTCATTCAATTTCAAGAGATTGATATTAAGTTCGCCAGCGATTATTAATTCACTATTTGAATTTACTAACTAATTTACTACTAATATATATATATATATATATATATATATATATATATATATATATATATATATATATATATATATATATATATATATATATATATATATATATATATGTGTGTGTGTGTGTGTGTGTTTGTGTGTGTGTTTGTGTGTGTGTTTGTGTGTGTATGTGTGTGTGTGAGTGTATATATATATATACACTCACACACACACACACACACACACACACACACACACACACACACACACACACACACACACACACACATAAACATGTGTGTGTGTGTGTGTGTCTGCGTGCGTGTGTGTGTGTGTGTGTGTGTTTGTGTGTGTATTTGTGTGTGTGAGTGTGTGTATACACACACACACACACACACACACACACACACACACACACACACACACACACACACACACACACACACACACATAAAGATCAGGTTCTCGCCACTGCAGTGGCCTGTTGTAACTGAAAAATAAAAACTTACCCAATGTTTTGTCTGGTGCAGAACATATATGTTTGCTGCGTTTCTGCAAATGTTAATTCAAATAAACAAATGTCATGTTACGTTGCAGATAAAGGCAGATGGTGCATGGCATTCTACTGTGCTAAAGTAATTTTTAAGTTGTTATGCGTAAAAGTCAATATAGCGACACGAGCTGGCAAATATATATGGAGAAAAGAACGTTGCTAAAAGTAGTTGGACAAACTGGCCGACGGGTTGTAGACGGAGACTCGACAAACAACAAACCACTACATAACTATTCGCCGGTGTTCTATGATTGGCAATGACAGTTAGAGGAGTATGATCGTGTTGTTAAACTGACAATGTAATCCGCAGCGGATGTAGTTCCCTTCAGCTTTGACTTCAGCTGTAACCAGTTGATTCTCAGGACTGAACAAGACGTTAACAGTAGTTACAATCTTGTATGCATAGATTGTTGATTTATATAGCCCAAAATGTTGTTGTTAGAACCATATTAAGCCACATCATTTTCGTAGTGTTCTCAGCAAATGCATTTAAAAGCATCGATGTACACACATACTTATAGCGGACTACATGTTGGACGACTACACCGTGATAGTAAACACGCAAAGCCAAATAAAATCATTCAATTTATGCCGGGCTTCTTCATCATTCGTTGCTGAGGGCGCGCTACAGTTTGCCTCCAGCATACCTATTCACGCAATCACCATATCAACTTCCGTTGAATAATTCAGCTACACTACAATTGCTGCGCGAAAGCTGTTCGCTCGTATGATTTCTCAATAGTAATAGTTCATTGTATATTGCCAGGTACTCATTTACAGTCAAAGTGGGTTGAAAGGAATTGGCTAAGTTATGAAACGGCAGCAGGTGCACTTGAAACCCGACCGTCTTGATTGACAGACCGGCGTCTACGGACGAGCTAATTGTAATGAGCATATTTCCATATTGTTGTGCCAAGTGTTTAAAACTGTAGTCTTTAAAGTTTACTTCAGAATGAATATATGCTTAATTTCATTGAGTTATCTGCTTGCCATATGCTTTTTAATTATGGTTGGGTGTGAAAGAGACAGTGGGACAGGGGATTGCTCAATTTATGGAGTGATAAGAATTTGAAAAGGAATAAAGCTTTCAATAGAAAACCCATTAATTATATGGTATTGTATGCTGTATATAAAGAGCCCGACACTATATCGAATTTGCAATTCATTTATTTTTCACATTTGCAATCAATTTGTTTTGTTCAATATCGAGTGATGAATTACATAGAAAACATTAGGCACGGTAGTGTATGTAGCGAATCGCAGTTGTTCGATCCACAGCCCAGATTTGAGACGGACCAAGGCACCAGAACAGATTCGTATCTCCTAGGAAGTTGTCCGCCTGTTGAGCGCTCGCAGAGACGTTCGAGGTACTGATAGTAAAGTTGTGAGCTAGATTAAACTGACCCTTGGTAATGGGCTGATTTAACCCGCACAATGGTCACACACGCCCTTGTAATTCATCAATGAATTACTCAACAAGGAACATTTGCTAGAGTCTTTTTCCCCTCCCCTTCAAAGAAAATCGAGCGAGCACAAGCAATCTCTTCTGATGCGGCGGATGACGTGACGACTAAACCATAGTATCCCCCAGTGCATACGTGTGGATGATACAATAAATCACAGATGTGATTATTCCAAAGTTTAAAATGTTACATGTACATATACAATTAACTACATGTGGCTAAATGTATTTTTTTCTGTTATTTCTCTCTTTCTGTCTCTTAGTTTTATGTTTGCTTGCCTGAAGGTGTGATGTAGCCTGATGTTGACCATTAGATGTACAATAATACCATGCAGGTGACATGTCTGACTCATCACGTTTTGAAAATTAAACTTCTTTTATGAGTAATGCTACAAGTGTGGACTTCACATCCTCAAGATATATACATGTATCAATAATCTTAGAGTATTCCAGCTCACACTGATCAAGAGCTTGTGTTAAAAGGGTACTAGGCATGTGAAGACCCACCATTGCCTCACTGTAGTTTTTCGCTGATACAAATTCATATTTAGAATTACCTAGGTCATCACTATCAGCACATATCTTACTGAGAAAATTTTCACAAATTACAGATTTGTTCTTAAATTTCTTGACAATGTAACCACCAATGTAAGTGATTACATTATGTTCTTGTAAAGACATTTCTTCAAGTTGGGTGGGGATGTTGAACACCGACATCAGTGATTGGATGGCCTCTGGTACGGCTGCTTGTAACTCCTGTTAAACCGGCACGGTGATTGGTAACAATTCCTTAAAATAAAAATTAATTGTATACTTTTAAAGACGGGCTAAACTACATGTAAGGCAAAAAAAAGGTTTTTTAATATTATTTTTTTATAAAAGGTTGGTACCATAGTCATTGGCACCGTACTATTGTAATTGGGATAAAGGTAATTAGATGACAGATGATTGACATGAAAAATAGTAACTGCATTCCTCGGCATGATTTCCCTATCACTACCAAATAGTGATAAGGAAATCATGCCTAGAAATCTTAGCCGTCGAGGAGAGAAACTCAGTCAGACCTGAATTTGAACCAGGGTTAATATGTTCCAAAGTCTTGCACTCTACCAACTGAGCTAAGGCCAAACAATATATTATCGCCCGCAAACTTTCCAGTTTCCAGTGATTGTAGTGCTTATTTTCATTGATTTTAGTGTTTTGCCTATCCGTGTCTTTTCGGACTTTCTGCTGTTGTTGCATGCAATAGATGCAAAAAATAGCATGTGTTCTTCGAGCACCTTGGCGGCTAATCCATCGCTGCTCCTTCTTCATCACATGTGGGCGTCACTGCATAAGCCTTATCTATTTGGTTGTGACAACATAATACTTCCATATACTGAATTCGTGAATACATCTTTCCAAAACCGCCATTTGTTTGATTGGCCTGATTATTGCTACCCATTCCAATACTCAAAACTCATTATGGCTGTAACTTAACAACATATAATACGATTGCCATCCAAAGCAAAGGCCCAGACGGCGAGTGGACAAGGAAGCCCCTGGTTTATAGAGAGTCCAAAATATTTTCGTCTAGTTATAACCCGTTATACGCAATCTGTAGATAATTTGTTCCATTCATTTATTGTCCTTTGTGAGAACGAGTACTTCCTGATATCCTACCTACACTGATCCTTTACTTACTTCAGTTTGATCTCTTAACCTCCTTGTCTCTAGGGTTTTTAAACCACATTCTTTTAGGCTTTCTTCATAACTAAGGTATCCCAGTTAATTAGTTTAGTTGCTCTTCTCTGCATTCGTTCAAGCGTATCTACATCCTTCTTACAATAATGAAGGTCCTCTGCTTGTATACAGTTTTCTAAGTAAGGCTTAACTATTGCTTTGTGCAGAGGTACAATTAGCTTGTTGTCCTTGTATGCTATATTTTTACTAATAAACCCAAGAACTTGATTACCCTTTGAAGCTGATATACCACACAGTTCTGAAACTTTAATATCAGCACTTATTGTTACTCCTAAGTAATTTTCTTCTAAGGTAGTGCCTAAGACAGTATCACCCATATAATAGTTATTTTTTATTGGAAGATATAATTAAAAAGGCAACGCGGTTTTCTTTCTTTGCAGCTGCAGTTGCCGCACGTTCGTCCTGCACAGTGCTTCACTCACTTAAGGCCTGAGCTTATCGACAATTAGAAACGTGAACGACAAGGCGTGTGTCTTTTGGCTTCTTTCAGCATGGGTACGGTATGTGTGCTGCTGTTTGCCGTGATAGGTGGTAAGTAATCGTTGTTACTTTATGCATATTATTACGAATTTGAAATGGGTTGTAAATAAACCATAGGTATTAGATGTGGAAGAATAGCAGTGACGCCGTTGTCTGGCAGATACTTGGCTTCAAGCTTCAGGTATGATGAGAAATATAAGTGGTATTTATACAAACATATTGTCTGACACTTGCCTTCATGGTATGTGTCCAGAAGTACTGGTTGAGCACTCTAAAATAATGTGTTTGACACTTGTCACGCTATGTTCGTCACTACAGGGTATATTTGATTGGGTATAATGGGACCATGTTTGTCACATGATGGAAACATAGGAATAATTAATAATTTCCCCGACACGTCTAGAGAGATGGGTGACGCGCACAGGGGAGGGAGACGGATAGAGAGAGACTGGGAGAGGTAGGGGAGCGGGAGAGGGACAGGGAGCGAGCGAGAGAGAGAGAGAGAGAGAGAGAGAGAGAGAGAGAGAGAGAGAGAGAGAGAGAGAGAGAGAGAGAGAGAGAGAGAGAGAGAGAGAGAGATTAACATAATTGTGAATAAAATGTCAATTGATCAATGGAGCTACGTTGTCTAACACTGATAGTATAAATACTAATATATCATTACCGTGAACATAAAGTGTCAGTCATTGCTACTGCTGTGTATCAAATATTATCAGCATAAACGCTGATCGAAGTTTTAACACAAGAAAATAGTTACGGAATCATAAATGAGTACCTAAACAATATATCAACAATTAACACCATTAATAAAAATGTTCACTAATATAAGCAACACTAATTAAAACTACCTAGCACTAAACAAGCACCAAGCTAACTTGTATTAACTAACATTGGCTAACATTAACATTACATAAAACAAATTGCCTCAACATAACACTGAAATATTTGATACAAATGTATATTATGATATAAATGTTGTGAAATCCGAACAGCAATCACCATGATTGTATATGAAGTAAAATTATCAACATTATTAAGATATGTTTCTCTTACAGATATAGCAATCCGAAATAACATATATTCTGACTCATGATTGCTAATTAATGTGCTTGGCTGTTTATTTTTTCGAGTGCAATCTTTGGGAGATAATTCTCTTGAATTAATTTTCGAATTTCGTGTTTGATGCAAAGGCGGCAATACATGGAATTATTACGTTTCACTTGAATGTCATAATTATTGTAATTGTATGACATCTATTCATATATTTCAATATGTGTGAATAGTATAATGCCATGCCATTTGCCTCCAAACTGAACTTACATAAAATAGTGTGGCCTTTGTTTACTAAACTAATCATATTTCTGGCAATATAACAAGTTTGTGTGAGACTTTGTGTTAGTTCTGTGTATGCCGGCTTCCCTTAATCCCCTTAATATATTTCCTTAATATATATATATATATATATATATATATATATATATATATATATATATATAAATTATATATATAAATAGAATGCTAGTGGTTTACTCAGAATGTGTTCTAAAACTGGGAGATTCCTGACATTTCTCCGATAAGTGCTTGCACAAGTCTACGAAATTGGAGTAACCTAGACTACAAATGACACACACACACGCACGCACGCACGCACGCACGCACGCACGCACGCACGCACGCACGCACGCACGCACGCACGCACACACACACACACACACACACACACACACACACACACACACACACACACACACACACACACACACACACACACACACACACACAAACCTTGCATGGGACAAGTACGTCACTGGTGAAGAGAACCCGTTGTCGGTATCGTCTTACCTGAATGGCACGAAGATGGACAAGCATGACATGTACGATTACTCATTTTTGATAAACGGGACGACATTGCAGGATGCCGGCGATACCGCTGCAAATACGTACCATTACAAACTCTCTACGTAGACGCAGAAGTTATTGTACTAGGTGAGAGAAAAAAATAATCTACTATTTGAAGAAATTCGGTCAAAATACAGTAAAACTCCTACAAAGTGGCCTGATTAAAGGGGTGGCCGAACTGCAGAGGCTGGTCACATATACATATATGGGAAAATCAGATTGTTATGCAGTGGCCGTTTTACAAGTAGGGGCCGTTTCAAAGGAGGTGGCCGCTTTGAAATGTATTAGTAAACATTATTTTAGACAATATATGCGAATAATTAATAAAACAGGAAGGTCCTGTATATTGTAATATTTTCTATCTTACATGACGATAATGCTATAGGAGTAGATTTACTGTTTGGTACTGCTTACGGTTTGGTAGGATTATAATTATAGAAGTATGATTACTATTTGGCAAGACTAAACTTTCTGTTTGGTAGGATTATAATTATCATTTGGTAAAAGTAGACTTACTATTTGGTAAGATTGAACTTTATGTTTGGCAGGAGTATAATTATCGTTTGGTAGAAGTAGACTTACTGTTTGGTAAGAGTAAACTTTCTATTTTGTATGAGTATTGTGTTCGTTTGGTAGAAGTATACTGGCTGTTTGGCAAGAGTAAACGTTCTGTTTGGTAGGAGTATAATTATCGTTTGGTAAAAGCAGACTTAATATTTGGTTATTGTTTTTTTTATTGTTTGCGTGCACTTCCAAATTGATCCATGATTGATTCATGACAAGACGTCACATACACACAACTGCATGCATTTTCTATATATCGACATCAAATATGGGATAACCGAATCTTAGCTGTATAGATGAATACATGGGTACAGACAGAGATGAATATCGGAACAAATAGTCTTCGCACAGTAAATGCAGCGCGGCTGAATATTCCCCAGAGACGTCGAGATGGCGTTGGAATGAACAGGTCTGCCAGGGAGTGAAGTGTAAATCGAACAGTCCAGAATATACCGCGCTATATAGGAGCTGCTTGAGGCATAGTATGCCAATTTTAGTAAATAGATCTCATCTGATAAAAAGCAGGATATATACATATAGTTTATATGGCTGTATCCATTATGTAAAGGTTTATTACCTAAGTAATTATCAAGAACAATGTTTTTAACTTACTGTTATATATGTCACCAATTACAGGACAATTTATATAATTCTTCTAGATTGCACATAGCACATTATAAATAGGCCATTGTTGTTATTACTGTCTGAACAACATGTTTATAATTTTGTGCTGTTTCTAGCATCA
>OY759273.1:11086565-11096565 GCA_963662155.1 Lamellibrachia columna
GATAAGTCAATGGCCACTTGCCATCTGGACCTTTGGCTTGGATGGCAAATCTTGTTAAATGTTCTTAACTCTTGTTAAAACGTGGTCGTTTACGAACAATGACATGTCTTACGGTGTGAGGTTTCATCAGTTTTATTAGTTTACCGGATAATTATAATGAATTTATGGAAATTCAAAAACACAATTCTTACCACAAAATCGGATATTTTATCAAAAATATATTTAATCTACTATTATTTGATTTAGCGACTAATTAGCTTTACGATAGTTGATGACTTTGCAATTTACTATTAATTTACTATATCAGTCACAGTCATGATGTATGTATCATTGTAGGGAATTAGGCTAATGTATTCCATTAACTAAAATAGATAATAGAATCATGACGAGATTATCAGTTCACTATTTAATATATATATATAAAAATTCATATAAATGTAACTATTATATTGTTCGCATTTGAATCGTAATTTTTTTTAAGTTGCATCAATTTTAATGCAAAATGTAACGTAATTCTGACCAAATAATTCCATTTAACTATGAAAGAAAACACGCGTCTACTTATATTGTGTTATACGTCTATAAGTACAGTTGTTGGGGAACACATCATCAGATATTGTTCCCTAACAGAAGTAATTTCATTGCAGATGGCCCGAAAAACGTAGCCGTGACTCCTGAGCAAAAGGTTTACACACCTGGAACCATAATACAAGTTACGGCCGACAGCTATCCACCTTTGGGTAGCTACAAATGGGTTGATTCAACAACGAACACTTCCGTGGGTTCAGGGAACTCCATCACAATCACGTCGAGCATGGTCGGAAGAGCGTCACTGAAGGTGGTCCTGTGCTACAGTGTACGACGTTTGTTGTGAACTCACATGGAGCTTCAAGGTTGGATGTACGTGCTATTTTCGTTCTGATGCTCAATAATAATAATTATGTTACATTATTGTGCTTTTGGGGAGGTAAGCTGAATAATCTGACACTTTTCATAAATTTGGATAACTAATCAAGAAATGTATCGATAAGTGCATTTCCGTAATAGCGTGTTCGATGTTTGACAAATAATATTACTTAATATATCAGGCGAACAGTAATCTAAGAATACAATAATCAGGTTGTGGGAAATGTCCTAAGAAGTTTTCATGGGAGAGTTGTTTTCAGAAAAGTTTTCCACGTGAAGATGTTTGCCATGTCATGTGTATCTCCGATAAATACTATTACTTAGTATTTTATGCGAACAGTGATAAGTGGTGAAAACATTCAGGTTGCGTTCAATGTATTCTGAGCGTTATTTTCAGTGCAATGTTCATCGATATGTTTTGTGTATTTTACTTGTTACAGCTGATGTGAACGAAGCTGCTAACACTGGCTCTCCTATTACCGACACCACTTGCGGAAGTCGAGGGGCCAGCCCTAGCCCTACTCGCGGGACCAGTTTTAGTTCTACTCCTAAGACCACACACAGGACAATGTCTGTGTCGCCGTCTGTTGGCAGTACAAGGCGAACCACAAACTACGCAGCGGGCGCACGTGAGCATTTTCTTGATTACAGTTGTTCCTGAACTGTCATTGATGAAAACTAATCTCATTGATTTGTTTGATATGCTGTATTGTGCTGGTCACACATATACATAACGTTATTACACACAAACACACACACGTGCACGCACGCAGGCACGTGAGCACACACACACACACACACACACACACACACACACACACACACACAAACACGTGAACTAGTGTGGGTAATATTACAGCTGTTCTTGTCATTCACACAAAAATTAGATTACATCGTGTCCTTTAACCTGTTCATCACCCGTTGGATTTGAATGATACAGGCTGGGCAGCGGTACTTTGTACCTTGAATGTCTTCCTGAACAGTGTTGTCTTGACATTATGGCTCCAATACAGCTGATTCCACGGTTTTGCCCGTCACCCGTGTCACCAGTTCCACACAAGAACGCAGCCCCACCAGCATTACCACCAGAACGAGCGTGTCAGTGAAGCCGAACTCTGGTCACACTTCCGATGTGTCTCCGATAAAAAATAAGGCTGCGGGACGTAAGGACTTATATTGTTGTCATAAACATTGTTGCTGAGAACGAATCAATAAGTATATACAACTTGTGGCTGACATGATATCATGTGATATACTTATAATACTTTTATTGTTTCTGGCAACCAGAAACGTATGCTAACTTGAGTATGTGTCAATGGTATGACCAAATAAACGAGATATGTCAAACATTAGAAATGTGTCAAAACTAAACACGCACTGGGTGTGTATGTCAACATTACGCACCGAGGACGATATTATTCTCCTACCACAAACCATTTCTATATCATGCCAAGTGTTGAGATAGAAAGCTCATGTATGGCCTATACCTATCCATAGCAGCATCACACGCCAGCTTCGGCCATATACCGTTCATATATCATCATAATCACCACACAAAATGTATGTAGTGTGGTAAGTTCAAATGGATAGTCCTAGGCTTCAGCGACTCAACACATACATTATTTTGCAGGACACAATTATTTTTCAGGAAACAATTCGCCTTACTTTGCCCGCTCGCAGAAAAATGTCATGCTATCTAGCGGACATGATCTCATCAGTATTTTAGTCAAATAATGTACTCCGTCCAAATAGAGTCTACAGCTGCAACTACCACTACTACAGTAGTGACGTCGTCTTCTCGTCCAACGTCCTCGATGTCAACACCGAGACATGAAGTTGATGCCTTTTTGTTGTTTATCTTTTTGCTCTCGTCTTTGTCAATGAAGTCGAGGGTGAGGCTAGCAGCATACTGGTCGTCGATTTTGTTCCCCTTCTCCTTCTGTCACTGATCATGTTTCACACCTGTCTCCACTCTCCCTATCTATCGGTTAACAATCCCGTCCCAGTCTCGCCAAATATCTCTCACTTCGATATACATTCCCTGTCCATTCGTTCCATGTGTCCATCCCACCTTACCGGACTCCTTACAAGCTTCTTCTTAAAAAATCAACCACCTCCTTCAGCTACCCCATTCGTCGCTTATCAACTCTGTTCACATGTTTCCTCCTCGCATTCTCCCCAACTGGTAATCTCCTGCGGATTTCCGTCTCCGAGTCGCTGTACACAGGTGTACGAAGCTGTATATCCATATATTTGTTCTGCTGCCTCTACTTACTCTAAGCCCTAAGTCTGTTGATCATCTCCTTCCATTCCATCGCCCGATCTTGAAGTTCTGCGTCACTGTCTGCTAGTACCGCCAGGTCGCCTGAGTATAGCAACTTATGGAGAATGTCCTTCGAACTCGAGAGGCTTGTGTTGTGTTCATCACCGATGTTATTCATACTCCACATGTTTAGCCTTCTCGTTACCAACATATCCAGTTCTGTTTTATGATGGCTACTCCTATGTGACACCGTGTGGTTGTCCCTCTTGTGGAAGAACAATCCTGCCTTAGCTAGCCCGTTTCTTCTCAGTTCCTTGTTCCCCACCCCAATCCCCGAACCGATGTTAAGGTAGCTAAGCTATGCACATCATGACATGCGTTTCCTTTGTCTTATTTCCAATAAGTATGTGTACGTTTCTGCGTATGTAGGTGTGTACGTGCGTACGTGTGTACGTGCATGCGTGTGTACGTGTGTGCTTTTTTACTTTGTCTTCCATATAAACGAAGGAAGAGCACTGCCAAAAAAAACTATGGATTATTTTTACAGATGCTACCGACAGAACAATCCTGATTACTGGCAGTGCTATTCTGTTGTGCATCACGCTACTGGCTGTTGTGTTAGTAGTAACTACAATCGTCCTGTGTGTCAGGATGCGACGATTGACGGACCGTTTCAATGATCAAGGTATAATGTTTATATGTGCATTTTTTGGTGTTGCCAGAAATGTTATTTAGCTAACTATTTGCTAGTGTTTCAAAACGTTAACTGATCTTTCAGGCTATATTTATATGCGCGACGCAATCATATGATCTTCTGAAAGGTATTTTAGCTTGATCAACTATGTCAGTTACTTTCGTAACCTGTCACCGTAGACTCACGACGGAGTCTCCTGTTGTACCTACGCACGATACCTCCCCATTAGTATGACTTGTCGTGAAGACAATTGAGAATTAAAGGGATTGTATTAGGCTGATTATCCGAGCATGCGTATAAAGCCATTATTAGTTTACAATGTGGATTAAAATTTTAGTCAAACATTGCACTAATCACACGGACAAATTCGGCAAAATCGGAAGTAGTCGCTCTCTCTCTCTCTCTCTCTCTCTCTCTCTCTCTCTCTCTCTCTCTCTCTCTCTCTCTCTCTCTCTCTCTCTCTCTCTCTCTCTCTCTCTCTCTCTCTCTCTCTCTCTCTCTCTCTCTCTCTCTCTCTCTCTCTCTCTCTCTCTCTCTCTCTCTCTCTCTCTATCTCTCTCTCTCTCTCTCTCTCTCTCTCTCTCTGTCTCTCTCTCTCTCTCTTTCCCTTCTCAGTAACTCTGACTCTCTTTTCTCTATATCTCCCCAAATCTCTCTCTCTCCCTCCCTCCCTCCTCTCTCTTTCTCTCTAGATATTGTTTTCAATAATACACAGGCGCGCTAAATGACGTTTACACACAATTCTTTGGTTTAGTTGGCAATCGACCAGAGAGCGCACCACCTCTAAACACCCAGGCCTAAGACCAGCAACTGTCCAGCATTACCCAAGACTTGCAAGGACTTCCTCAAAATTACGAAACAGCGAAACCTTACGACAGCTACCAAGGATTGTATGCCACTGTTCCAGAAGGTGGCCAGCCGGTCTGAAACGAGCCGTATGTGCAACTGCGTGGAGCAAGACCACGAAGCAGAGGGACACCGCGTAGAATGTAAATAACGTCTTACTGCGCCTAGCAACATCCTCACTGCCAGGGGCTTCTGACTACATCAGTACCAGTGGCAGAAACGAGAGCGGGCGCGTCTCATCCGTCTGGGTCCGAAGAAGAACTTCGACCCAGACAATAAACATGTGGAACGAAATACACTTGATTTGGCGCACTTCCGTAGGTTGTGTAGAACATATATATCATGGCGCACTCCCCGACGGTGGCGCCACTCAACGTATCACCATATCACCACTGTCACAACATGATTATAAATTTAATATGAATGGGTAAAGAAACTGTTGGCAACTTCATTGTTGTTCACGACTTATTACGTCATTGCAACAGGCAACAGAGAAATAGTTTCAAACAGAAAAGAACGTCATTGTGTTACTAGACACATTTTCAATACAAGCACTATCCACAATTGTTTGCAATTGAAACTAAGATATTTCCTGAAAATTACGAGTTTACCAAATTAAATAAAGATGTGCAGAATCTGTACATCGAATGAAAGTGGCGGCACTGGTGGCGAGTTTGATGCAATTGGTAGTAGTAACCAGGGTTCGAAATGACCACTCTTCCCTAAGAATATTGGTCACTCCCCCCTGAAATAAAATCTTAAAAGTCTTCTATTCAGGCACTGTAATGGCTATTAAAACCTATTCTTGTCAAAATACTTAATAAACTGTGGGATACACAAGCTTACATTTTTCTTTCTTATGGGAGGTTCCTTGTGCCTTATAGGGGTTCTGGAATCCCTAGACCCCCCTCATTTCGAACACTTGTAATTACACTACCGCTGGCCCGCGAGCATACCTAGCAACGAATACAACGATAGTTCCAAACTCCCCACCAGTGGCGCCACTTGGTGAATGTAATGTAAGTCACACACTATGTTACCACTACCACAACATTTGATGTGCAGATTCTGCACATCGTTATTTCATTTGGTAAACTCGAAACTGTTCTCAATAAGTTGCATACAATTGTGAATAGTGTTCAAAATGTGTTCGTATGAACAAAATAACAGTCGTTTTTGTTTGAAGCTATGTTACGTAACCTAAAATGCACAGTTGCTGTAGGCGATTGTTCAGAACAGAATATTGAAAGGTTACGCTCTTTAATACGTCTGTAGTATTTAGGGAATAATACACTGTTTGTTGATGTCACGAAAGTGTTACCAGCCAAATAATATTACGAGCTCAGGAAGCACGAGTGCTGTTATATGGCTGGTGAAACTCGAGTGACATCAACAAACAATATGTTATTCCCGTCATAAAACGTCAAATTAACACTTGACCATAAGTGTCCTGTCCTTCATTTGTAAATATGCTACTGGACATGTTTCACGAATTCGTACTATACGAAGGATCTAATACGGACGTTTGACGCATATTATAGTAATACGCAAATCAGAAGAATCACAGAAAGCACGCAAAGATTCAATGATTCAAACGTCAGCTGGATTATCAGACCGAGCCAGCTGTGTATTACCTGAGTTGATATATCACGGCAACATGCTCCAGACCAATCAGGTACTCTTATTAAACACAGCTGTCTCGTTCTGAGAATACTATTTTTAAATGTCCATTTATTTCTCGCTTAGTTTGAATAATATTACTAAATATTAGTTATTTGGAAAATGTATTCGTTTATTGGTTATCCATATAAATGTATTCAATGCTCGTGCTTCAAAATACATAATATTCAAGTTTAAATAGTACTCAAGATTGTATCATATCCCATTATTATCAGCAGCAGTAAGTTAAACATTTAATTGTTACACATGTGAATTTTTATTGATGTCAAATAAAAAAATATGTAATCAATCAATCAATATGGCAATAATTTTTAACCGATTTTGCCATATTTGTTTCTCCAAACATTTATCGGAGACGCTGCTAATTATGCATAACAATACAACGTTTTTGTTCCATCTGTACTCTATGTATAATCATATATGAAGATTAGTAAGAGTCTGTGAGTAATAGTATTGTATACGGTTATAAGTTCTTGTAATAATTGCATATATTAACGTGTGATATACTTATAAATATTTTGTCAGCGGCTATGTCTTGAATTGTCTACGGTAATCACTTATTATAATAATTGCACGTATTAATGACGGCACACCTGCCAACTAACGCGCCTTTGGTTGCGGATGCCTTGTGTTTGACCCAATGCAATGTATTAGAATATGCATTCCTATAAGTGGTGCATTCCGAGGTTTCCTGCAGATTAGCCATTACGCCATACAGCGATCAGAGAAGTGTCTGAAAGATGTGTAAACGTTTTCAGAAATCTCACCATGTTTCATGTGAAACGATTGGCAGAACAATGTATACTTATGCAGTTTCAATACCACAGGGTGGGTTCGTTGTCTTTTATCCTCAGACAAATGTATGCAGACAACAATGTCTTGCGAACACCTGTTTGGTTCCTTTTGTTGAGATTATGCCAGTTTCATAGTACTGTTATTTAGATGTGTTGAAATGTTGATGTGTGCGTTTGTTCGCTGGATAAGCTTATGTTGCAGCAGGAAAGGGCAGCTGCCCATTGCTTATTCTCAGTTAGGGTTTCTTAATGAAGAAACACCATTGTATAGACCATGATTAATTATCCGGCTCTCCATAATTGGTCGTCGAAGAGTCTAGCTGTTATGAGGTAATAACTCACCCTATGGATTTGACAAAGAGCTCTATCACAACAGAGAGACTGAATGCTGTATATGCACATTGACTTGATTAAGCCTTTTCATTCCCGGTGGAGCATAGGCCATCAGCGACTCCTTTCCACCAGACACTTGTAGTAGTTATTTGTCTGGTTGAATATATGTTGCGCTTAGTGGAGCTGGTCTGTTCAGTAGTTCTTAGTGGAGCTGGTCTGTTCAGTAGTTCTTAGTGGAGCTGGTCTGTTCAGTAGTTCTTAGTGGAGCTGGTCTGTTCAGTAGTTCTTAGTGGAGCTGGTCTGTTCAGTAGTTCTTAGTGGAGCTGGTCTGTTCAGTAGTTCTTAGTGGAGCTGGTCTGTTCAGTAGTTCTTCAAAATATTCAGCCCATGTTTTCGTTTGTTGCTTTTGTGAGTGTGCTAATATTATTGTCCTTAGCTGGCTTGTTGACACGTTACCATATGAATAAATAGCTGCTGCAACAAAGACTGCTGCAACAAAGACTTTTGTTCTGACACTGTATGACACAGTACGACATTATATGACAGTGTATGGCACTGTATGCACAAACAGTATACACTTGTTTAGTCTGACTTTATGCGATTTATATATAATCAACAATGTATTCATATATAAAACATGCAATTTTGCACCGTACACATTCAAAGTACGGTCCGTTATAACCTGTATTTCTAATACTAATTGTAATTTAAAAAAAATTCAAATATGTGTCGTATTGGAGATATATTGTATTTAAGAAAAGTTACTAGATGCTAGTGAGTTTTCCCAAGAAAATAAGTGTTACCATCAGGGGTTTGCATTCACTGCATATTTCCTGTGCTACTACTTACATTTATCTACAGGTTTTACACATCTTTATTTCTTTTGGTAAACCCCAAGTTGTTTGTCAATAACTGTCTCAATATCAACTACATCAATTGTGGATAGTATTTTATCTTGAAAAGTTTAATAGAAACATGATGACGTTTATTTTACTTATCTGAACTGTGCAATGTGACAACAACAACCAACTTTGAAATATGGTCACCGACTGGTATGATACTGTTGTACAACGACATTGCCGTACATTCGTCATAATAATAAAGATTATAATAATGCAAAGGCAGACTGGGCAAAGCTTGTTTAAAAGTTGGTAATAACCCTCATTTATTTATTCTCTTTGCTAACATAAAACAATACGACTGCTTTCGTCAGTATCTTTCATTGTCAATTCACTTTTTGATGGTAAAGATGATCGATCTTGAAGCCAGTGTCACCACCACGCTCAACCACCTAAACTGGCGCAGTCTCCAACAAAAGAGAGCTGGCATCCGACTTGTTGTGCTTTATAAGACCTCACATGGCACAGTCGCCTTGGACCTCAGCCCCCAACTTTTATACTCCTCGCGAGACCCTCTCGGCATACGCATTCCGAAGCTTTTCAGCTCCCCTTAATCACTAAGCAATTCATCCAGTTCAGGTTCTTGCCCCGTACAATACCCAATTGGAACAACCTGCCAGCCAATGAAGCTACAGCGCCAAATTTGGAGATCTTCAGACAGATAATATCCAACTTGCAACATTAATTCATATTGCATCTTTCACGCTATTAACTTTTCCTCTCATTAAAATTGCAGTACTACACGCACACTATCATATCTTTTCTTTCTCCCCAATATGTTATTACCTTTCTATTACAGCACTTTAGCACGTGTGCACACACACCGAGTCTGTAAGCCTTCGAGAGAGGGTTGACTCGTTCCCACGTGAAGAAGAAGACGAAGATTTAAGTACACGTTTATCTAAACATAACAGCGCTCAGCGATTTGAGCATATCAATGAATTGGAACTCACAACGCCATCACGAATTACCGCCCCCCCCCCATTTCGTTTATGTTGACACAGCTGTAACTGAATTTATCACAAATACTTATTTTTATCAACAATATTTATTCAATGAAACATCGGAGACTTGTGCAAAAAATTAGTTTAAGGTACTAATAGTACATCATCAAACCACACGAACCACGTCACTCGTTAGTGATAAACATGTCGTAAACGTTCATGTGACTGTCAGTTTTAACCATATCTGAGTCAATTGTATCCTTTCCACGCGTACGAGTTGAGTGCGCCCATATCACGGTAGATGGAATCTTTCTGGGTGCGTCTGGAGTCGGGAACGCCGATCTTCTCCGCGCTACACAGTCGGTCCACCTACAACGACAGGGACGTGTTCTCAATAGTGGTGTGTTACCTAATCTTCCATTGAAAACATTAAGCAATCACACAGTTGGATTAGATCATGCATTTAGTGCATGCAATATTAATATTACAATTAATAACGCACTTTAGATCGAGCAACATTATTATACATATCCCGAGCAAACAATATATTAATACAGCTTAATTAGTCTGCTAATAGGGCCTACTGCTACTACTACTATTACGGCTTTGACTATTCTCACAGTACCCTAACGACGTTTGGT
>OY759273.1:11101565-11189065 GCA_963662155.1 Lamellibrachia columna
AATAAAGAAAGCATGTGTTATAGGACATTGCAGCCAGCATAAACCAATCTACAGTATCTACTTGGATTTTTGGCATGCTCATAACTCCCTACACTCATTTTCAAGGACAGAAAGTAGCTATTAACCAGATAATACTCACCAGTCGCGTAAGTGATGAGCGATATCAGCAGATTTTAACATTTTGAGCCCTATAATTTATATGTGAGCTGGTCAAGGAGTAAAGACAACAGTTAGCAGGATTCTCTATGACAGTACGAGACCCACAAGTCTTGTATCCAGCTGCGTGATTGGACAGTACGAGACCCACAAGTCTTGTATCCAGCTGCGTGATTGGACAGTACGAGACCCACAAGTCTTGTATCCAGCTGCGTGATTCGACAGTTATTTGCTCCCTTTTGTCATTGTAAACCCTTCAAGTGATGTTACTTGCTTCTTTCTTACATGGCGATTATGGCTAAAATATGAACCATATTAGAAAAATATTTGTACCAATATATGCCATTTGCTTCCCTATTTAACAAGATTTAACAAGATTTGCCATCCAAGCCAAAGGCCCAGATGGCAAGTGGACAAGGAAGCCATTGGCTTATCGAGAGTCCAACAATGTTCACCTACTTATAGCCCGCCCTCCTGATATATGTGTCAACCTTGTTTTTAAACATATTCACGCTGCTAGCAGTTACACAATCTGTAGACAGTTTGTTCCATTCATTTATTGTCCTCTGTGAGAACGAGTGCTTCCTGATGTCCAATCTACATTGATCCTTTACTAATTTTACCTCATGTCCTCTAGTTCTGCTATCCTTCTTGAGTGAGAAAAACATATTTCTATCAATATTTTCATACCCATTCAATATCTTAAAAACTTCAATCTGATCTCCTCTTAACCTCCTTGTCTCTAGAGTTGTTAAACCACATTCTTTCAGGCGTTCTTCATAACTAAGGTCTCTAAGTTCTGGAATCATTTTAGTTGCTCTCCTTTGTATGCGTTCAAGCGTATCTATATCCTTCTTACGATATGGTCTCCATGCTTGTATACAGTATGCTAAATGAGGTCTAACTATTGCTTTATAAAGAGGTATAATTAACTTTTTTCCCTTATATGTTATGTTTCTTCTAATCAATCCAAGAATTTGATTACCCTTTGAAGTTGCAATACCACACTGCTCTGAAACTTTCATATCAGCGCTTATTGTAACTCCTAAGTCCTTTTCTTTTACAGTAGTACCAAGAACAGTAGCTCCCATTTTATAGTTTACATTCAAGTTCCCATGTCCTGTATGTAGGCATTTACATTTCCCAAAATTGAACAGCATCTGCCATTTCTCAGACCATTTCACTAATCTGTCTAGATCGTTTTGTAAATGTTGTTTATCACCATCAGTATTAACCTTTCTAAACAGTTTTGTGTCGTCCGCAAATTTCAGTACGTTACTTGTTATACTCTCGTCCAAGTCATTGATATAAATTAAGAATAATATAGGTCCTAATACTGATCCTTGAGGTACCCCACTCAAAACCGATTTCCAATTTGAAACTTCGCCATCTACTACAACTCGTTGTCTTCTGTCAGTCAGCCATTGTTCTATCCAGTCAGTTATGCTATCCCCGATACCATGGGCTTTTAATTTAAGTAGCAATCTTTGATGTGGCACTTTGTCAAAAGCTTTCTGAAAATCTAAGTAGATAATATCTACTGGCGATCCCATGTCTATCCACTTAGTGATTTCTTCCAAAAAACATAACATATTTGTTAAGCATGACCTCGCTTTAAGGAATCCATGTTGAGATGAATTTAATAATTTATGCTTAACGAGGAAGTCCACCATATGGTCTTTAATTAACCTTTCTAATAATTTACAAATCACTGACGTTAAACTCACTGGTCTGTAATTCTCTGACTTATTTCTCGAACCCTTTTTAAATAATGGTATGATGTTTGCTTCTTTCCATTCAAACGGAACAACTCCCTCTTTTAATGACAAGTTGAATACTCTTGCAAGTGGTATACTGATTTGATCTACTGTTTCCATTAGTAATTTTGGAGGAATCCCATCCACTCCCGGTGATTTGTTATCCTTCATTGCCTTTATTTTCCTAGCTACCAATTCTGGAGTTACAACTAACGGTCCTAAATAGTCAGATTTAGCCCCCTGAAATTTAGCATCAGCAACTGGTAATGAACTAATATCTTCTTTTGTAAACACTGAACTGAAGTAACCATTTAGGTCTTCCGTCATTAAAAACCCCTGTGATATTATATTTCCAGCACTGTCTTCTATAGGTCCAACCTTGTCTTGTACGTTTTGTTTACTCCTGACATATGCATAAAAACTCTTGCTGTCAGTTTTTATGTTACATGCCAGTTTTTGCTCATAGCTTCTTTTAGATTGTCTGATTTCAGTTGTAGCTGCATTAAGTGCCTCTTTGTATTTTGCATAGTCTTCTTCCTTTCTGGTACGCCTATAAACCCTCCACATAGTTTGTTTTAGCATTATTTTTCTAATTGCCTCTTTTGACAAGTGTTTCTTTCTACACCGTTTTCCTTGTTTTCGGAAGGGAACAAATTTATCAATGATACTCTCAATTTCATATTTTAGAATATTCCAACATTCAATTGCAGTCTTATCCATCAGCATGTTATTCCAATCTAGCTGTGCTAAGTATTTTCTCATATCTTTGTAGTTACCTTTGTGGAAGTTTCTCTTGTACGTTTTCTTATTTTTACTTTCTGATTTTACATTGATGTCAAAATGTATTTGATTATGGTCACTATTACCCAATGGTTCAAATATTTTTACATTGTCCACTAATTCTTGTTGTGATGACAAAACTATATCTAATACATTTTCTCCCCTGGTTGGTTCTAGTACGTGCTGAGTAAGAAAGCTATCCTGGATTAAACATAGAAATTGTTGATCCTCAATCCCTGTGCTCTCTAGAGAATTCCATTGTATGTGTCCATGGTTAAAATCTCCCATTATGATACATTCCCCTTTACTAACTTCCTTTATAGCGTTTTTTATTTTTGTGTTGTCCTCTTCGTTTATGTTTGGACTTCGGTAAACTAATCCAATAGTTAATTTTGAATTTCCTGAAACAATTTTGCACCAAACAGCTTCATCGCAATCTGCTTCCCTTTCTAGTTTTATTTCATAAGCCTGAATAGATTCTTTAACATATAAAATAACTCCCCCGCCCCTTCTTCCTATTCGATCTTTCCTAAACATTACGTATCCTGTCAGTCCTAATTCAGCATCTGTTATATCTATGTTAGCCCATGATTCAGTTATACCAATTATGTGAGGGTCAATATCTTCTACCATAATGTTTAATTCGTTTTTCTTATTTACTATGCTCCTTGCATTTAAACATACGCATCTATAACCTTTTTCAGAGATGATTTTCGGATGATTTGATATTGGTTTATCTGTGCTAGTGGCCTCTTGTTCTGCTTGAGACACCTCTAGGTAACCCCCCTGCACTTCTAGTTTAAAGAATGTTTACTTCCAAAAATATTTGTCATTGTACCCAAGTCGCTATCTACTGCTGCTGAAAGTTTGTCCGCGAATACTGCCGCCCCCTTTCCACTTAAATGAAGCCCATCCTTCATGTACATATCAGCCCTCCCAACAAAACTTCCCCATAAATCCACAAATCCAACTTCCTCTTCCCTACACAGCCTCTGGACTAACATGTTAATTGCCATCCCCCGACAATTTCGATATTTATGACCCCTCCTGCCCATTACAGGTAAAATCCCTGACAGTATTACCTGCTCAACCCGCGTCTGTTTTAGTGTTCTGACCAACTGCCTATATTTCCTAACTATGGCAGTTGTACCCTCCCTCTCTACGTTATTTGTCCCTACATGTACTAAAACAGATCCACCCTTACCCGAGCCTACGATGTTTTTTACCCTCTCAGTTATCGCCTCTATTTTGGCTCCAGGCAAGCAGACCACCACATCATCTCCCTTGTTTAAGACTCTGTCGGTCTTCCTAACTATCGAATCCCCCACAAACACCCTCGCTCTCTTCGCACAATGCGTTAAGTAGCTATTGTGCTTGAGCTACTTAACGCATTTTCCACAGGTATGTTTCTTTAGTCAAAGTTGGGCAGTATCGTCCTCGTGAGTATGTTTTGGCAGGAGATATTACCAGCGTAGATGTTGTCTATACATATATCTTGATATATTATGCGGGAGAGGCAGTTCCAATAAATGATCACATAATATCCAAGAGAAACCGGCACGTTTTACATTATTGCATTATTTATGTGTCCGTCCGTCCGTCCGTTTGCACGCGTGTATGCCTGTGTGCCTGAGTGCCTGCGTGCTTGCGTGTCTGCGTGCCTGCGTGCCTGCGTGCCTGCGTGCCTGCGTGCCTGCGTGCCTGCGTAAACACGTATAAGTACAGTCACAGTTCATGTTCAGATGTTGCACAACATATGCTTAGTGGCATAGCATTCATTGTAAAAAAAAAATAAGTATAGCCAGTTTTACTTTGACATATAAAGTTTTTTGTTGACAACTTCTAATAATATGTACCAAATAGTACCAAATATACTGACTCGTCACCAAAGAAAAATTAAGAGCTGCAACTTTTTGCACGACTTTTCGAAAGTTGCTATTATATTAATAATTTCCTTTACGTTCCAGATTAGAATGTTGTTAGTCAGTGACACAGTCATCAGTGAAATTATGCTGCAGGGTGTTCATAATCGATTGCAATGATGTCATTGACGCTCAATTGCAGAGTGTTGACAATCGGTGACAGGGATGTTTGCACCAATCAACTGCACGGTGTTGACATTCGGTGATAAGGATATTCATGACGCTCTACACCAAAGTGCTGCTGTCCGTGACAGTCTACAGTAGTGTGTTAACATATAGTAGCAGGAGTGTTTGTGAAACTCTTCGCCAGGGTGTTGACATTATGCACTC
This sequence comes from Lamellibrachia columna, assembly GCA_963662155.1. NCBI lineage: Eukaryota > Metazoa > Annelida > Polychaeta > Sabellida > Siboglinidae > Lamellibrachia > Lamellibrachia columna. Next base: position 11,106,511 of record OY759273.1, read on the forward strand.
GATATTTGCCACGCTCTACCGCAGGCCATTGACAAGCAGGGACAACGAAGCAGTGACTGCCAACAGGAGACAGCCGGGTGTGTAGACGTGTGCGTCGGCCGGCAGGTGGCACTCGTATGGTGCGCAGCACTTCCTGCACAACTGTAAAAAAGAAGAGGAGAACTTGCTGTGCGGATTATTCATAACTCTGCACGAGACGATATAATAAGAATTGTAATTTCAACGTAACATATTGCAATGCTTAACTACACCTAATTATAAATTTACAATACCATATATAATTGAGTCATACCCATATGCACAATACAATGTCCCATCTTTATATAAGTGCTATGGATAAATTCAGTTATACATGTTAACTAAATACTGTTTCACGTGTACCAATTTAATACCCGTATTTGCACATGTTCGTTCGAAGCTGTTGAAAGTAGCTTGGCTCGTATTCTCGAAACACTTACGAATTCGTAACTCACGTTTTCCGTAAATATGGGGGCAATACTGTCCCAATGTTATTCGTTGTGCTAAATATTGCTTAGGCCTACTGAAGTATTACATAATCCATGTTGAATATCGGCCAATATTGGCACGCTTGCACTATAATCTCACCATGTTGTTTTGATATTAGATATTCTGTGAGTCACCGCCCCGGAGGCAGCTCAGCCGCCATATTTATAGAAAACTTGAGTTACGAATTCGTTAGTATTTCGAGAATACGGGCCCTGGATCATAGTTGCATGTCTGATTAACACGAAATGTGCATATCTACGTCTTAATTGTTTATACAACTCTAATGCTTTACTTACAGTATAACTGAACACTGCAGTGCAGTGTCCATCCTTGAAGTCAAAGCACCCAATCATAGAGTTAAAGCTTGCGCTACATCCGTAATCGAAGGTCACCAAACCACCGTGGTCCTTTCGGTACAACTGCAATTCACAACGGTTTTGCACCAAAACCATGTATGGACGTGTATGCTTCAGAGCGTGCGTGCGTGCGTGCGTGCGTGCGTGCGTACGCGCGTAAGTATGGGCGTGCGGACAAACGTGTGTGCGTACGTGCGTATATGAAATAATAGTGTTTTCAATATTATAAATACATTTACCATTTACTGGTAACATTTACTGCATGTTCTCCATATACAATTATTTAGCCAGAAAAAAAGCAGAAATTCGCCTACATATAGATATTTTTTATATTTGTATACATTCGATTGCTCAGCAGCAGTCGTGGGATATCTATTTATGCAGTATAATGTGGTTTTATTTCTGTATTAAACATGTACAACTCTCCTGTAGATAATGTGATGTGGCTAATGACGGAAGTGAAGAGCGGCGACAAATATGCCACGGATGTTGAATTCCCACCCAGCACTTCATGCAGCCAGTCTTGTTGTCAACGCTGGCCCCGTCACACTGTCGTCTCAAGTGATCTTCATAGTAGTCGCACGATAAACACTGCACTGGAATCACAAATATCACTTCTGGTGATGAAGCAGTTTTTTTTACATTTACCAGTACAAACAAAAACACATAATAACCAACACAGAAGAATACAGAAACACATTTTTCTGACCTTAACTATTTGGAACATCGTGGAGGTGCAATTGGTTGAGACTAAAACCCGCCTCAGACTACCAAGTACCAACTGGCAGGTCCAACTTGCCCAACTCGACAGTTGCGTAGCATTCCCGACTTACGACTGGTGCGCTCACACTAACGATTTCTTCCTACTCTCGCGATCAGACCAGTGACTGACCAGTGACTGACCAGTGACTGACCAGTCGGAAGAGTCGGTAAACCCGCCAGCGGGCCGCCACGATCCTGGCGTTAAATACGCTCCTAGCGCTTTTGTACAGCACTACATTCGCGAATAGGCAGAACTGGCGCTATTTTCGAAGCCAGTGTTTAATGCGATTTCTCTCGCCTTAGCCGCGATCGCCATCGTTCGACGTCGCCGAAAACGGCGGAGATTGAGAAGGTGCTGTCAACTGTGGGCCAGACTTCTTCATAGGGAAGAGCAAGGTGCCTATGTCAACCTGCTTCCAGTGCTGCGTGCTAACGCCTTACGACAAACCGCCATGTTGAAGCTTTGTGTGGTGATATGATGTGTACAAAAACGCGGTAAACATGCTGCGTTCGCGCTCAGACTTACAACTGCTCGTCGCGTTGAGTTGTGGTTCGCGCTCAGACTTACAACTGCTCGTCGCGTTGAGTTGCGGTTCGCGCTCAGACTTACAACTGCTCGTCGCGTTGAGTTGCGGTTCGCGCTCAGACTTACAACTGCTCGTCGCGTTGAGTTGTGGTTCGCGCTCAGACTTACAACTGCTCGTCGCGTTGAGTTGTGGTTCGCTCTCAGACTTACAACTGCTCGTCGCGTTGAGTGCGGTTCGCGCTCAGACTTACAACTGCTCGTCGCGTTGAGTTGTGGTTCGCGCTGAGACTTACAACTGCTCGTCGCGTTGAGTGCGGTTCGCGCTCAGACTTACAACTGCTCGTCGCGTTGAGTTGCGGTTCGCGCTCAGACTTACAACTGCTCGTCGCGTTGAGTTGCGGTTCGCGCTCAGACTTACAACTGCTCGTCGCGTTGAGTTGCGGTTCGCGCTCAGACTTACAACTGCTCGTCGCGTTGAGTTGCGGTTCGCGCTCAGACTTACAACTGCTCGTCGCGTTGAGTTGCGGTTCGCGCTCAGACTTACAACTGCTCGTCGCTTTGAGTTGCGGTTCGCGCTCAGACTTACAACTGCTCGTCGCGTTGAGTTGCGGTTCGCGCTCAGACTTACAACTGCTCGTCGCGTTGAGTAGCGTTTCGCGCTCAGACTTACAACTGCTCGTCGTGTTGAGTTGCGGTTCGAGCTCAGACTTACAACTGCTCGTCCGTTGAGTTGCGGTTCGCGCTCAGACTTACAACTGCTCGTCGCGTTGAGTTGCGGTTCGCGCTCAGACTTACAACTGCTCGTCGCGTTGAGTTGCGGTTCGCGCTCAGACTTACAACTGCTCGTCGCGTTGAGTTGCGGTTCGCGCTCAGACTTACAACTGCTCGTCGCGTTGAGTTGCGGTTCGCGCTCAGACTTACAACTGATCGTCGCGTTGAGTTGCGGTTCGCGCTCAGACTTACAACTGCTCGTCGCGTTGAGTTGCGGTTCGCGCTCAGACTTACGACAAGTGATGGGCCAGATAAATGTTTTGAATCGGATAAAACTCCGTCGGAGCCGAGTCCGTCGTAGCCGTGTTGTCAAGAGTGCTCAGACTAGCAACCGGGGATCGGTGATATGGCCAACTCTAGTCGTTAGAATCCATAGTCTGGGGCGGGCTTAAGGACGCCTCCAAATTCAAAGAACTGTTGTTCATACAGTAGTTAACCAACCACTGGCGCGATATCCAGTTGGGGTTTACGATTAAAAGCCAACAACAACAACTACTACTACAACTACAACACATACAACTACAACAACAACAACTATAAAGCACTCGACGATAATCGTAGTTTAAATAAACTGTTACAAACCGGTGGCGGTGGTGCTACTGGGGGCGGTGGTGGTCTTGGTGGTGGTGGTAGTGGATCTCGCTGTGTTAAGACAAACAAAACGAATATTCATGAACGCATGATATTGCGTCTGTGCGCTTCCAACGAATTATTCATTTACATGAGTTGCATTGATCACAATCCAACGGATAACACAAATACTGGGAATATCGTTTCGTCGTGGACTAGCATTTTGACAAGAGTTGCATTTTGCATAGATATGGACCTACGTTATGCCAAAAAAAATGACGTCGTCCCCTGTAACCATCCTCGCTAGCCAGGGGTGGTAGTGTATGAGGGGCCGTAGCAGACAAAAGGGTGATGAACGCCGAGTTCTGCAAGAACCGTCGAGTTCTGCGAGATTGATCGAGTTCTGCAAGAACCATCGAGTTCTGCAAGAATTGTCGAGTTCTGCGAGAACCGTCAAGTTCTGCAAGAACAGTCCGATTATGCGGGATCGGTCGAGTCTGGTTACCACCTGCACTTAAAATAGCGTTGTAGGATGTGCCGCAAAAATCATAATATAATATAAAAGATAAAAGTGGTTAAAAGAGTAATTTATATTTCATATATTTTCACGAAATACTCACAGTCATTCTCATAGATGACAATAAATAAATGGAAAAAAACCCGTCAATGTTACCAACGTGAATATGCTTTAAACACAAAATTGACAGTTAAGACGACAATACCACGAGACAGCCTGCAGAATACATAACGGAAGGTTCAGGGTTAAATCCGCGGTATGTCCAATTTACATTTTTTCTCGTTTAATGTTCTTATTATTATTTTATCAATTATATTTAGTGCTATATTCGCTTTGGTTAATTTCATGTGGTACTAATTATTTATAAGTGTGACTTAAACAACAAAAGTGGTTATGACGTTAAACAGCAAATAGGATGTGCAGCAAAAACTATTTTATCAACACATTTAAATAGTTGTTTGCAATGGATACCTTTTTAAAATAAATAATATATGTGATCCCTTATGAAAGTATTGTTTAATATTGTATGTACTACATACCAAAATAAAAAAATAATAAATAAATATTTATATGTAAAATTAGACGTTTAATGCGTCTAACTCGCAAAGCGCGCGTAAAAATTCGAAGTTAATGACACGAATGATCACATGGTTTTGTGGCGTCAATGATGATATGGGTTTACATTCAGTGAGTGATTTCTAATTTCGTTACTATAGCGAGTGATGGTGCTATAAAATGTCCAGAATAAAACGTATAACGTAACGATTTCGAGCCGCTAGCGGCAAGTGATACCGCAGAATATTCGAATTCGGCTCTTTCGGAGCAGTTTAGCGACGCCAGTAGCCTTTGGCTTTGCCCTTGAACTTATTTAATTCCGACCGAACCACGAAAACGACCATATAAAGCTGCCAAGCCTCTCCTCATATATCTACCATACACATACATATGTGACGTGGTCAAACATTACTCTTACTTCCAAATAAAGAACACTTGTTTTCTCCTATGCCTAGCTTCTTGGAGCTAGGCCTAGAAGATACAGCTAAATGTTGTTTTTTGTAATTTTTTATCGTTACATGGTAAGTAGAAGTAATGTTTGACCACGTGACATGTGTATAAGTATGGTAAATAAATGAGGAGAAGTTTGGCGGCTCTAGATGGTAATTTTCATGGTTAGGTCAGAAAGTAAAGATCGCTATAGCAGGAGTAGCGCTGACGGGTGGTGGTGATTTCGGCCAACTTCCATGTTATTTCGGCTTGGTGATTTCGGTGACTGATGTGACACGCAAGATCTACTCAGTTCAAGCTAGTAATTGATCAACCTTCACTCTAAGCGTTTGTTTTTCGTATAATTGTCACCAAAGGGATGCTGAGATGCTAACAATGCTTTGTCTGTTTCGTACAGTGAGCAGGTGTGAATAAAAGATCATGCTGCACATTCAAAATGATCTGACGAAAAACATTGTATAGATCAAAGACCTCATGCAGGAAGCTCCGTTGTATCCACAATACTATAATCTCGTATCGCTGTCATTGCTCTGTATTTGATTTAATAAAAAACAAAAACTTGGGAGAATTTTCCCTGATGAGGGGAAACACATGAAAATCTGAAAAATAGAAACAACATATTACGATAATAGTAACTTAATTTATTTAAATTATTCAACTGTATATAATATTATATTTTTGGTGTAATATATTATATGATATGAATTTTAAGGATACAACGAATTGTATAAGTTCTAATCATCGTCTCGTTGACTGCGTGTTAAATTTAAAAAAATATATAGCGCCGTATTTTATGCGAAAGGAAGCGAACGCTTAAAAACAGTTGCAAAGTAACGGTTTCGGGTTAATGTGGAAATAAATCAATTAACAAATGAGAAAATAAATAGAATGATTTATTCACACAAAAAAACACACACATTAAGCTTCATGTGCTTGCTACACAATCGTTTAGGTCGAGATCACTATGTCCGTTGTGCTCTGACGCGAAGTTATCAAAGTTGCGTGCCGAACTCTCCAAAGAATGCTGTCCGAATTCACCGTGCGCCGACATCACCTGCTGTATCCGCGCTGTCAGCTCGCTGACAGCTCGGTTCGATCCTATGTGGACCGTGGTCAAAGAGATTTTAGCACCAGGATAACCCAGGACTGCAAATGATCTGATCCGGATCGCAGTCGAAACACGTTTTCTCGAAGCGAGCAAAGCCGGCTGTGCTTTTTTAAAAAGTTGGCTCCGTTGGGAACTTAAACCGACTTCATGTTACTTTATTCTTTGCATTACAATCAAATGCTGTACAATAAACTATTAAACTGATATTATCTAAACAATCGCTATCGCTCTCAACAGTATGGTGAATGAATGGAAAGTCCCAATCTCGTAGCACTTCCTTATCATTAGTGACGTCACGTCGAAGCTTGCCGATAAGCGCGGGAAAAATATGTATAATCGAGGCAGGCCGGTAGAACAAAGTATTATTTGGAATTATTAATTTATGAAATTCTAATGAAGTTTTCGGTGTTGTGGAAATAGAAATATACTACAATATGTAATATAGTAAGATTTCAAGCAATCGTTGTTGTTATTCCCTTTAATACTATTAGTGTCAGAGCAGCACTATAACAGACACTCTGATATAGAAAAGCAGATAGTGAAAACTCACATCCTTCTGTCTGTCTCCTTAGCCCGGCTCTGTGACATGACTTGCAGCAATGTTGATCTCTCGCGCCAACCCACGTAAAACATAAGTGTGGGTAATTTGCAATCAAGTCTTCACAATTTGAGGGCACTTTGTCTATTGGGAAACGTTGGCCACTGTCAGTGCAACCTAAAACCAAAGCAAATAAGCGTGTGTATTCAAACAAATATTTATCTGATCAAATTATATTCGTGTTATTCAGTGAATTTAGTGTGCATGCACTTGGTAGCATAATATGATAAATGAATGTATGTTGTGTAATAGAGCAATATGTAATATATAAGTAGTATTTTTACCTGCAGGAACAGTTGTGATAAGACCCGTTTCTGTGCATGGTGTGTTCGGTGCTAGAGGTGGCAGAAAACAGGTCAAACTAATGTAGAATGCTATTTATTTCAAACAACACTTCAATACATAGAAAGTAAAGGTTTTTCCAACCCACGAATTTGTGTTAAGAGGAATACAAATATCTGCGAAATACCGAAGTACAAATATAAGGTAGTTCTACTGCGTAGACAATTGATTACAACCTATAAAGAAACATTCAAATTAATGTGATGCAGGCCCATCCTCGGGGTTTTAAAAAGGGGGCTTCGAGCGTACACAATTAGCCGTGGATTTCTGGGACGATTTCTGAAAATGTTATAATTAAACACAATTCTCTCAAAAATGGGGTTTGAACACGAACGAACCCCACGACCCACCCCCGGACGGGCATGTGATAGTGTTATCATTATACGAAAAATTAAACATATTTAAAAGTAGGGAAACATTAAAAATACTATACATCCGTCAAGTAATGTCTTACCACTCAGATACGAGCAGTCATGGACGCATTCGCCTTTGTAACAGCACTGAAATGAAATATTGAAACATGACAATATATATATGTTTTGTGATATATCTAGCCACATGTAAGGCACGTTGAATTGTCCACATAAATCGTATATTAGCAGACCACATTAACTTGTATGTAATATCGTATTGCAGGATGCGAGAAAGAAATTACATTATTCTAAAAAAATTCTTACAATTACGTCGAATGAACTACATTTTCCGTTATACTGATGTACGTGCGAGATAAACAAAACAAGGCAACCTGTCTTGATTTTACAGACTGTTGAGAAAATCAGTTAGCAACTGCCGTCCTTGAAAAACTGTTGTCCTTGTGGACAATCTCTGTCTTTTTGGAAAAACTGCTGTCCTTGTGAACAAACTGCTATCATTGGGGAAAACTGCTGTCTGTGTGGATAAACTGACAATCACGACAAAGAAACATATCACTTTACTCAGTTAGGCGTTCTATTTATATAGGTTCAATAAAGCCAAGAATATTATATACTAATATATTAACAAAGTATAATAATAAATTGTGACACATAGAACTTTTTTAAGGCTTCACTTCCCGTGGCCGGGATAGGCCAGTATAGAGGAATGCGTTGACGAATGTACCCAATCTGTTCTGTTTGCGGCTCAAGGTCAAAGCCACTCGTCGAATCACGTCTGCCGGCCGAACATGTCAACTATTTGACCAGGTAGACGGTCTTTTTCGTGGAGGCCACCTGGCCATGACATCGCCTTGATTGGCGTAGGCATTCCTACCACGGGTGAACAACTGCCAGGTCTTCGATGGTGACATGTTGCGTTTTCTTGCGGTGGATCTTCTTTGCCAGCGCTTCGTCGAGGAGATTCTATGACTCGCAGCCGTACAACCGGATAATGTAGACTCGCAGGTGTCGGAAGAGAACGCTTCGCAGTTCTCGCCGTGCTGCTTCGGCTGTGTTCTGTATGTTCCAGATCTTGAATGAGTTCGTCGATCCCTTCGCAATAACAATAATTGGTATATTGGATACTGGTATGCATCTGCACCCCACCAACCTACGTCAGGCTCTCGCCGTTAAACTGTCCTATTTCTGTATGCTTGGAACGTTTGACACGCTTGTCAGTGTGGCTGTCACTGCGCCACCTAGCGGAACCCGAGGGAGAGAATTCGCTACGGTCCTCCATTCAAACACGTGCACCATTCGAACACGTGTACCTAAATTAGCATCTAGTGATTAGTTTGTATGCCATTGTTTAGTACTTAATACACGTGTAATTTGTCGGACCAAACATTGAGTTATCATCGACCACACCCTTAGCATCGCAATATATCCGCGTAGCAACGTCAGTTGACAGTTGACTCACCGATAGAGAACCCATTTCATGTGTCATGGTGTACCTTTCTACAGACTGTGTCCAGCAGCAGCAGGGGCCTACGATAAACAGTAGACGCATCACCGAGGTGTCGCCACGACGTACTTGTTTTTCTGATTCGGAATAATCTTGATTTTTCTTCCTTGCCTTCGCCGTGGATTTTGCGTCGTCACATCGAGCTCACACACAGACTCCGGGTAACGTTGTGTTCCTTTTCACATTTGGATAATCTGATATATCACATATCTGACATATCACCAATAAAGTAAACGCATGGTATGCTTTACCTTATCTAAGCCACAAGGTGTTCCACGTGTAGCTCCCCTCATGGTGTGCTTTACCTTATCTAAGCCACAAGGTGTTCCACGTGTAGCTCCCCTCATGGTGCGCTTTACCTTATCTAAGCCACAAGGTGTTCCACGTGTAGCTCCCCTCTTGGTGTGCTTTACCTTATCTAAGCCACAAGGTGTTCCACGTGTAGCTCCCCTCATGGTGTGCTTTACCTTATCTAAGCCACAAGGTGTTCCACGTGTAGCTCCCCTCATGGTGTGCTTTACCTTATCTAAGCCACAAGGTGTTCCACGTGTAGCTCCCCTCATGGTGTGCTTTACCTTATCTAAGCCACAAGGTGTTCCACGTGTAGCTCCCCTCATGGTGTGCTTTACCTTATCTAAGCCACAAGGTGTTCCACGTGTAGCTCCCCTTATGGTGTGCTTTACCTTATCTAAGCCACAAGGTATTCCACGTGTAGCTCCCCTCATGGTGTGCTTTACCTTATCTAAGCCACAAGGTGTTCCACGTGTAGCTCCCCTCATGGTGTCTTGACACTGACTGCCAGGTTTTGTACAGTGCATTCTGTAGCAGATGGTATCGTTGTCAGACAAATGGATGATATCATTAAAACTATAAATGCAACATCCCAATCAATGCGTTTGGTTTGTCGTCTGAAACACATTAAATGATAGTATCTACATTGTGACCACAATTACTTTGGTTGAGAACCAATATATTTTAATTTGTCATTTACGTTACCAATACATAGTACCTTCGTCGTAGTAGATACATTACTTATAATTGTCTTTATGGCTATGCTGGAATGAACATGCATGGAAACGTATTATTCCTATGTGCTGCGATGTGTTCCTATAAAATGTGCTCCATTTGTTTTTCGTCATGCATATTTTATAATTGGTATGGAAGTACCGACTTGACGTTAAAAACAAATATATTCACCTATCAGATTGCAGACTGCATATGCGTGGAAAATGGTCACCATGGTTCAAATATACCTACGTCATCATGGAACGTGGCGCCTTCGCCGAAGTGCATTGCACATTGCTGGTCCAGCGAGTAGACAGTGCCGGGGAGAACTCGACCGCCCGTCGACACCCCATGAGAGCATCTCCGGTTGGCGAGACAGACGCGCGGAAATCTGGGTTACAAATGAGAAAAACAACTAAAAATATTTCCCAACTTCACTACCATATGAGTAACGACTTAGGAATAATATAAACATTATATGTGCTCAGTTACGAATGCGCCATAAGCTACATTGCTTATCAACAGTTCAAACATAACATATACATTTAATACACGGTTCTCAACTTTGCTTCAGGTGTCACGACCAGCAACAGCCATACCCATCTTTACGTCCAGCAATAGCCATACTCATATTTACGACCAGCAACAGCCATACCCATATTTACGATCAGTAACAGCCATACCCATATTTACGACCAGCAACAGCCATACCCATATTTACGACCAGCAACAACCATACCCATATTTACGACCATCAACAACCATACCCATATTTACGACCAGTAACAGCCATACCCATATTTACGACCAGCAACAGCCATACCAATATTTACGACCAGCAACAACCATACCCATATTTACGACCAGCAACAACCATACCCATATTTATGACCAGCAACAGCCATACCCATATTTACGACCAGCAACAGCCATACCCATCTTTACGACCAGCAACAGCCATACCCATATTTACGACCAGCAACAGCCATACCCATATTTACGACCAGCAACAGCCATACCCATATTTACGACCAGTAACAGCCATACCCATATTTACGACCAGCAACAGCCATACCTATATTTACGATCAGTAACAGCCATACCCATATTTACGACCAGTAACAGCCATACCCATATTTACGACCAGCAACAGCCATACCCATCTTTACGACCATCAACAGCCATACCCATCTTTACGACCATCAACAGCCATACCCATATTTATGACCAGCAACAGCCATACCCATATTTACGACCATCAACAGCCATACCCATCTTTACGACCAGCAACAGCCATACCCATATTTACGACCAGCAACAGCCATACCCATATTTACGACCAGCAACAGCCATACCCATATTTACGACCAGTAACAGCCATACCCATATTTACGACCAGCAACAGCCATACCTATATTTACGATCAGTAACAGCCATACCCATATTTACGACCAGTAACAGCCATACCCATATTTACGACCAGCAACAGCCATACCCATCTTTACGATCAGAAACAGCCATACCCATCTTTACGACCAGCAACAGCCATACCCATCTTTACGACCACTGAGGAGTTCCTTGAATTCTCCAATTGAGCACGGCGAGAACATCAGTGCATTCTTATAGGTTGTGTTCGTCAACAGTTGATGAACAGGCGACATCACGTGTACATCTGCTATTGAGCAGTTATTCTGGGTGCCGTCATTTCTCCCGCCCAGACTACAGTGGAAAAACAACAGGTGGCAACGCTATTCAGTAACTGAGCCAATTCTGTTTTCAAATCCTTCTGATGTATGCTTATTCCAGTCACGTTTATCGTCGGATGCAAATGTCCGCGTTAAAGCACCATAAAACGGCAGCAATGATCTGCATTATGTATCGTGTTTTTTTAATTTTTTTTTATTCAAAACCATTTTATGAAACTTTAAAATATATATGGACCGCACTAATCTAGTTACCTTACCTGTGTCCAAGCTGGGAAGCCGCTACTTGCCAAGAATTCAGACCTCGGTCTTCTATAGCTGAAACTCCTTCTCCTCTTCCGCGACATATTGCATTGGAGTTGGCAAGTCCTGAACAAATATCGGAACACATATAATAACGCTATATATATATATATATATATATATATATATATATATATATATATATATATATATATATATTGATATTCTCCATAACTCCTTCAGATATTCCCAAACTCACAATCCAAATTGCCCTCTCCTCCACTCCCACTAATCGTCCTTTCCCTCTATTTTAATATGTAACCTCATTACTATACTATGTTTTCAATATATATATATATATATATACATACATATATATACATATACATATATATACATATACATATATATATATATATATATATATATATATATATATATATATATATATATATATATATATATATATATATATATATATATATATATATATATATATATATATATATATATATATATATATATATATATATATATATATATATATTGAAAACATAGTATAGTAATGAGGTTACATATTAAAATAGAGGGAAAGGACGATTAGTGGGAGTGGAGGAGAGGGCAATTTGGATTGTGAGTTTGGGAATATCTGAAGGAGTTATGGAGAATATCAATGGAGAAGAAATTGGATGACAAGGTGATGCTTGTTGGTGAATTTATCCATTGATTTCATATAGTGTAGAGAGTTCCAAGCATACAGGTTCAGAACCAGTTTCAAAATGAAGCCATAGAAGTGGGGAGCGGTGTTCTAATGACTACAGCACCCGCATGTCGATCGAAAGGAATGTGGTTTGATTCCACCTACGCCGTTTCGAAGCTTGGGCAATTTCGTTCACCCCTCTTTGCTGTGTTTTTCGGAAGAGACAGGAAAAGCTGTTGGTCCCTTCTATGTGGTATCTATGTCAAGGGAAGTAAAAGATCCAAAGCAGGGAAATGGAAAAAATCTGTGATTGACTCATTCACTCTAGAGAGCAGCAAAATCTCCAAGCAGATTCTGCTTAATGGATGGTGGCTGCCTAACATAAAGAAGAAGACAAGGTTGATAGAGAGGGAAGACAGGATAAAAGATGCCGGGGAGACGAGCTGGAGGGCGGGTGTCAGTCACTACATCAAGACAATATTAAACGTTCAAACTTACCCATGGCTGACAGGTAGGAGTCATATAAGTCATAGCTGAAATAACACAAATGTTTTGAACAAACAAAACAGAAATAACACAATTGCTTTGAATGAACAAAACTAACAAATAGTAAAATCACACAATCAATTGGTGCAGTTACAAGTAATTGTTGTACTAACACGTAATGCAGCATAAATGTCATATATGTTCTCGCTAAATATTGTTTATTCTTTAATTTAAAAGCTATCACAACCAGGCACGAATAATACATAACTGCAACATTCCTTTAATAGTTTCATAAACCAACTTTGCTTAGCAACGCATTGTGTGTAATATTGTGTGTGTGTGTGTGTGTGTGTGTGTGTGTGTGTGTGTGTGTGCGTGCGTGCGTGCGTGCGTGCGTGCGTGCGTGCGTGCGTGCGTGCGTGCGTTCGTTCGTGCGTGCGTGCGTGCGTGCGTGCGTGTGTGTGATAAAATATGACAAAAATGTGGCACCATCTTACCGTGTCCAGAGCATCACATGATCCGGATTTTTCCACGATCTTCCGTCTTCTGTCTTCCAACGACTCATCTTTTTAAGTACATCACGTCCATCAATGACAGTTGTTTTGACAGTAGTTCCCGTTGAAAGTATGCTCATCGCTGTCCAACTCGACTCTGCTTGGCTCTGCAAACATGTTTCGTATTGTTGTATAAATGGCTAAAAGTCATCAAGCACTTTCTTAGAACAACATGTATTACTTACATCAAATTATGTTTCTTTTTTGTTTAGTAATAAGACTTTTAAATAACATAACGAAACATAATTAACTTCGACACAGCTTAACATAGAATTGCTGGAAAAATTATTAGGAAAGTATTATGGTACATTCGATGCGAAATGTGGACATAAACTTTGTTCACCTTAGCGATATGAAATTCGGTGAGGAACGGTGATATGCTAATGCCCCACACATTGCTGTCAATCGATTGGTATGCCAGATCAATTTAAAGTACAAATATCGTACATTCTTAATACAAAGTTAAGCAAACGTTCGGGAAGAGACGTCTTCGCCCAAGTACACTAATACGACATCCTTTCAGTATTCACTCTAGTCCCATCAGTTATAAGACTGTTACGTAATATTATGAAAATATGATTTTAAAAATGCGGCGAAGCAGTAGTACTTAATGTCACATGTTATGATAATGTCACATGTTATGATAATGTCACATGTTATGATAGTGTGTGTAAACATGATAAATTTACTTTATGCATACCCCATTCATCTGATGCAAATAGTAGTATTTGATTTTGGAGAGGGCGTCGGCTTCACTCTTTGTCTTCGCCATCCAGCTTTAAGCAAACAAACACACGAATACATTTGACCTCACATCAAATTAAAACTCACGGAACGTTACATTGGATAAGTAAGTGCTATGAAAATGAATTTCAGGTGGTAGACAACAATATGTAGAACCGTCTGCACAGTGACCAAGGTAGGGGAAATAAACCATCCCTCACGGGGGTGCAACTTTCTGTGCGCCCACAAAGAGTAGTAGTCTCTGTAGCCAACACGCCAAAACCGTGGTGGAAAAAACTATTTATAGAGGCACCTAACCGAACGGATGGAGTAATGATAAAGAAAGAGGAAATTGTATCAAACTAATTGTTAACACTAAAATTGTTCAATGGATGGTTCGAAACAAAAAACAGGTCATCGATGGAGTTTTCATCGCAGCTATGCGCACATGTAACTATATCATATTTGACAGGTCATGAATCATGAATGTTCGTATCGTATATTCATAAAGCATCCTCTTTCCTCTGTGAACCTTCCATAAGATCTCAGTACGATCACTCACAATTAAAAAATTGTGTGGTCCAATATGAACAGAAGTTCTACGTAATACGAATCAATGCTTGTGTCTCTCTTGCGCCTATTCCTGGCTGCGCCACGCAACTTGGCTCTTTGGTTCATATCATGTACGAATTGCTCGTAATGCGATACCGCCATGTAATCATATTCTGTAACAGTTACAACAAAGGCTGATGAACAGGGTAGCAGTTAAAAAGTTATGAAATATATAGCTAAATATAACGCATATATTTGCAATTCTTTGCATACGTATATTTCGTAGCACAGTTGTGATTATATCCTTTAATAAATAAAGGCATATCAATTGGTTTTCTGTATTCGACGAGCGACACAATCGTGCACATCACTGGTCAGAATTACCCCGTTCTTAACTCGATGTGAAAATCATAGGTATTTCCACCTTCTTTAATCAATGAGTAACACCATCTTCATCATTTCCTTTAGGAATTTCTTTACTGTGATTCCATCTTGTCATTATTACCTTTGGGCATTTCTACTTTCTTCACTCGATGGGGGACTCCATGTTGATATGTCTGCTCCGATGTCCTATCGTCTACAGGCTGAATGACGTAACTTGAATCATTGAAGTTAAAACTTCCTTCCTGCACAGGTGACATAAAACTTAATGACAACTAAAAATACATATTGTGGATTGTGGAACATATGCATTGTGGAATGTGATACACAAGCATTGTGGAATGTGGAACACATGCATTGTGGAACACTTTTTTACACATGAAAACCAACCGTTTTCATTTTAGTTTTTGTTTGTTTGTTTGTTTGTTGTTAAAACGTTTAATATAATCGCACTGAACAAATTACTAATGCACTGTGTTGACCGACCACATGGCAACAAAGGAAAACAATGTCACATGGCTGTATAAAATCACATTTACAAGTCGTTGAAAAGCAATGAAAAAAAATTCCTTGGATTGTTGCCCCCCTCATTATAATATATATTCACTGGTAAAACCACACGGCTCTTAACGTTAATCATAAACTCACCAAGACGTTGTATTGTTCATCATCCGTGTCTTTCTTTGCGTTGACTGAAACAGCTGCACCATACAGCTGATCTTGATACAGCCCGGTATTCTGGCAGCGGAAGCACGACAAGATCAATCAAAGTATTAAACTTAATTATTATGTTAAAAAATTAATGTTGCATACAGTAATAGATAACAAAACATTCCTTCTTCTCTCGTGTTGCTACAGTTATAATAATAGTAATATCACTTTTGATATCAGTTCTCCCCGACACAGAAACGCAAAATCTGACAATCTGGTACAGGGATTGAAGCTGCCGGATCGTCAGGTC
Source organism: Lamellibrachia columna (assembly GCA_963662155.1). Classification (NCBI taxonomy): domain Eukaryota; kingdom Metazoa; phylum Annelida; class Polychaeta; order Sabellida; family Siboglinidae; genus Lamellibrachia; species Lamellibrachia columna. The sequence goes on from OY759273.1 coordinate 11,122,759, forward strand.
TGCAATACTATGGTAGGAGAGCAAATTCTAGAAGGTGTTCTCACTCGGTAGGATAATTTTTATTATATTCACACTTCTCAAGAAGAGCTCTCCAGCATCCAACACCCGTCCAGAGGCGGGTGAACCACAAGCAGGTTGGCCGTGGCTCTTTTTGGCAGGTTCAAGTGGCTGCTTGTGAGTAATGGTTGCAGGAGCGTTGACCAATCATATATCCTGCAAATATGTGAGTTACAATTTTACAGCATGAATGAAGCTATTCATGGACTTCAGCCTCTTTGGTGCTGGCTACTGTTGGAAGGCTGGGTGGCAGGAGTAACATTCATGCTTGTTCTTTTATACTTGCGAGAACGTTGACTTTCTGATCGATGGTAGAGCAACACCACATAGAAAACAAAGGTTGTTTACTCGCGTTGGTTTGAAGCAACCACTAATAGTTATGCAGGCCTTGCGGAAGACTGGATACATCGTCTCGGCATGTGTGGAACGATCCCAAACAATGCAAAGCTATTCAGCTGCTCAGTAACACAAGACAAGGGCAACACTACGTATGGTACCCATTTGGAGATGGACAGCTACCTCGAGGTGCTCGAGGTGCGGTCCAGCGTAACTCCAAGGTAGGATAGCTTTGCATTGTGAGTCAGTTTTCTCCCATTCCTACTGGCATGCAGTTTTCGGTCTGCATCCCTGTTCTTAAGATGAAAGGCACTGATTTGCATCTTCTCTGCACTAGCCAGCAGATGGTTGGTGGCATAGCGGTTAGTTAATCGTTCTAGTGCGTCAGTGAGGGACTGCTCTGGACACTTTTCTGAAAGGATTGCTCCTGGAATGCAACGCAAATATCATCAGCATACATGACACCGTTTATATACTTTGGTGTACTTACATACGTACATATGTACACAAATGCACCATAACCATTGTGATTAATACGCGTCCGCCTGCAGTCTACTCCTTACATTTCTGTCCGGGATGTAGATTGTCTTGTCCTTGTTGCCGGCGAAAGTGAATGGAATGTTCGTGTCGATATCCGTGTTTCGCACCAGTTGAAGAGTCACTGTCTCGCCGGCGACACTGAACTGCATATGGAGGTATCGCGGTAGAGTCCACTCGGCCGATCGTCTCATCCGAACACCACGTAGTTCTTTTACCAGCACCAATTCACCGTCTCCTTCCGCTGTCTGGTAGAGACCTGCGAGTTTACCGCGAAGGATGAAGTGTACAGGTATATACAACGTGATGCTAACATGTAGCTTCGGTAAGCTACCATTGGCTCCAACTACTGCAGTATAGTTCTTCCGCCCTCCCGACTCGAAAATCACTCCCGCAGTACCGCTGACTCAAATCGAAAGGAAGCATACGCTGCGTAGTAGGCCTACCGCAGACATATTCAATAATAAATATGCAGAATGGTATGCCAAAGTAGTATATTAAACTGTTAGGTAATTCATATGAGTCTGCGGATTTACGTCAAGGTTCCATGACATAACGACGTTGGTACTTAATCTTAAGTGAGGTTGACCATCCTACTTACCTTCGACTGCACACACCAGCAGCAGCACCAACGCGACACGACACGTCATGGTTGTCCGGGAAGAACTGATTGTTTCAGTTCACCTGTAAAATGTACGTATACATTAACGTTTTAGTATAAGTTGCTGTACTTTGGTCAGTTTATTCTTATTCTGCTTCCGTGTCCCGATCACCGTGATACACCGTGTCCCGATCACCGTGATACATCGTGTCCCGATCACCGTGATACATCGTGTGCACATCTTAACTACGCCATTAATCATAATGTGTGATTTGTGACATTTTAGGACAAGATCTGAACTTTTAAAAAGTCAATAACATGCAATAAAAGTTGTATACCTTTAGATAAGCATAAACCATTAAACGCCTTTGATGCCAGAAAATAACGTCACATTTAAGTATGTAACAGAAGTCGCCCTACCCCTTGCTGTACAAAGATATTTCGCCACAATGGGGAATATGGTTTCTTGGTCTATGCTGCCATGATGATAATAATAGTATAGTTAGATCATTGCTAACAGATTTCGAAGGATCATTCTTATTGATGTGGTGTTCAGTGCAAATATGCCATGCATCACGTCAATCGGTTTTTTTCTTCAGGTGATCATTTTGCCGAGTTTTTCATATATCACAACTGGCAAGACTACGACAAGAGTCCCACGTATCACTGAATTGCCGAGTATTTGATCTGCCTCCAGCTTGGAACATTGATCATATAACCGAAACCGTAATTACGATGTTTCAGGACAAACTGCGAGGAAGCAATGACTGTCTAATTTATAGCACATTTGCACCTTAGCACATATTAAATTAGTGTTACACTTATTAACTTATGTCATATTATTGAAATGATCTCGATAACTGACAGTCAACGGGATCAGCTGTGTGTGTAGCCTCGGTAGAAGAACAATACATGCATTAGCCATGGACAAGCGACGGTGTAGCAAGTCACGACCCGCCTTGCCCCGCTATTGCGCCTAAGACCTGTGACATCTACATAATTGTTATGCAGTTACCATTGTGTACATAACTGGCGTATGTGACTCTAGATAACCTACGCCTGAACTCAATACTTTAACAGCAGTTTGCAAAAATATTTTTAAAACGTACAACAAAAACACCATCAAAACAACAATCGAAAAATAGCATTAATAAAATTAATAAAAACGTTAAAAGAACATTGATTACTTCTTTTAACCACATCTATTGATTTACTTAATCGTCATAGTTTTAGGATACCTTCTGAGCAGAAGATTTAACAAGATTTAACAAGACTGCCATCCAAGGCAAATGTCCAGATTGCAAGTGGAAAAGGAAGCCATTAGCTTATCGAGAGTTCAACATTTTTCATTTGTGTGTAACCCGCCCTACTCAGATATGTGTCAACCTTGTTTTTAAAAATATTCACGGTGCTAGGAGTTACACAATCTATAGATGATTTGTTCCATTCATTCATTGTCCTCTGTGAGAACGAGTACTTCCAAATATCCAATCTGCACTGATCCTTTACCAGGGCTGTGCCGCAGTACTTTGTACTTAAGTATTTTTGTACATAAGTACACCTTTTTGAGTACTTGTACTGGTAGTTAAATACATTTGCAAAAAAAAATCAAAACATATTTGTACTTAAGTACATTCCAAAAGTACTTAAATTTGCATGTACTATTTAAGTACTTTTAAATACTTTTGAATTATGATCACGTAATAATGAGTCAATGAGTCAGTCAAGTCACCCACCTCCCAATCCCATAGGCCAGTGAGTCACTAGACAAATCCAGTGACAAATAAAATATGGGTATTTATGCCTGCACATCATGCATCAATCCATTTCTATAGGGACGCACCTAGTAATTTATCTAGATGCCATTAACACTAGGCCTGATTAACACCAGTGCAAGTGCACCAGTGCGCAATCCAGCTGAACACATTTTGAAGACAACTGAACTTTAACAGAAAGTACTGGTACTTTTATTTAAATACATTTGAAATGTACTTGTATTAGACTTAAGTATTTTTTTCTAAAACCATGATGTACTGATAGTTTGTCAATGAAAAGTAGAGTACTGTTAATTAAGTACATTTCAATATACTGCTGTTCAGCCCTGTTCTTTACTAATGTTACCTCATGTCCTCTAGTTTTACAATTTTTCTTGAGTGAGAACAAATATTTATATCAATATTTTCATACCCATTCAGTATCTTAAAAGCTTCAATTTTATCTCTTTTTACCTCCTTGTCTGTAGGTTTGCTAAGCCACATTATATTAGGCGTCCTTCATAACTAAGGTATCTCAGTTCTTGAATCATTTTAGTTGCTCTCCTCCGTATTCGTTCAAGCTTATCTATATCCTTCTTACGATATAGTCTCCAAGCTTGTATACCGTTTTATATATGAGACCTAACTATTGCTTTATACAGAAGTATAATAAGTTGTTTTTCCTTGATTGTTATATTTCTCCTAATCAACCCAAGAATTCGATTACCCTATGCTGCAACACCACACTGTTCTGAGACTTTCACATCAGCACTTATTGTTACTTTTAAGTTCTTTTATTTTACGGTAGTACCTAGAATAGTATCTACAATTTTATAATTTGCATCCAAGTTTCCGTGTCCTTTGTGAGGCATTTACATTTCCCAAAATTTATTAACATATGCCATTTTCAGACCTTTTAACTAATTTGTCTAGGTCGTTTTGTAAATGTTTTTTATCACCATCATTATTAACATTTATAAACACCTTTGTGTCATCAGCAATTGTTAGTACATTGCTTGTTAAATTATCTTCCGTGTCATTGATATATATTAAGAATAATAATGGTCTTAATACTGATCCTTGTGGTACCCCACTCAAAACTTATTTCCAGTTTGAAACCTCACCATCTACTATAACACGCTGTCTTCTGTAAGTCAGCCATTTTTCCATCCAGTCAATTATGCCATTCCCGATTCCACGGGCTTTTAATTTAAGTAGTAGTTTTGATGTGGCATTTTGGCGAACGCTTTCTGAAAATTTAAGTAGATAACGTCTACTGGTGATATTTGTTAAGCATGACCTCGCACTTAGGAAACCATGTTCAGATGGATTTAATAATGTATGCCTAACAAGTCCACCATACGGTCTTTAATTAAACGTTTTAGTAATTTACAAATAACTGACGTTAAACTCACTTTTCTGTAATTCTCTGACTTATTTCTCCAACTCTTTTTAAATAATGGTATGATGTTTGCTTCTTTCCATTCAAATGAACCACTCGCTCTTTTAATTACAAGTTGAGAAAATCGTGATTCATATATTAACTGCCGACTTGATGAACATCTTCACGCACTATTGACTACTGTTTACTGTTACTGTTTGTCAAGAACGCCAGGTGAAACAAAATATTGAACTGTTCAGATTTTGAGTGTTGTATATAGTGCGGCTGCGTTATCATAAACTATACAGATGGTTTCAAGTGATTCTATTCAAATACGGTGAATAATTCATGCGCATAGTCTCACTGGGCATACACCAACGCATGAGAGTATGAGAGTTAAACAAATTAAATCATATACACACACCACACCACACCACACCGCACACGCACGCACGCACACACACACACACACACACACACCCAAACGTAACAGGTTGATCGTATTTACAAGTAATATACGCAACACTAGATCGGCCCACCCATCACTAACATCCGTCTATCTCGAAAAATAATAGAGCAACTCATATAAACATAACAACGGATAAACAACGGATAAATTAACAGTGCCTTACATACTTACGGGTGTTTATTTAGATAGTGATTGTGTGTTTGAAAATGGTATGTTCCATTGAGACGGCCTATCGATTTGTCGTAGCAGGACTGGGTGTGTATCACGTGATGAGGAATCTGTGGTTTTGCTAACTTGCTGGTCAGGAAAATGGGACACGGTGAAACATATGTGTGGAGTGTAGACGTGTGTATATTCCGTGTGACCAGCAGTACCTTGTCAAGTATCGTGTTGCAACAAACAGGCCGGATGTCTGCGGTATCACGAACTATTGTCCACCTCGCGCCGTGTTCGCTTCATGTAAAAGAAATCAATTACTTCGATAATAATCAGTGCCTTTAGTGTAAACGTTTTGATCGTGTTGTGCGAAACATAACGCTTCGTTTGTCATTTATTCAACTGTTAGAAACGACAGAGTCGACAATGTCGGCGAAACAAAGGCCGCTACCCAAGTAAATCGCGTTTTAGTGGCAATTACCTCGCGTAGTGACGTCAGCAGCTATGGCGAGCAACAATATTGGGGCGTAAACGAGCAAGAGCATTTTAGCACATTTGTTTTCTTTGAATAAAACAATGTGTCTGTATGTGTGCGTTGTTATGTATTGATGTATGAATATATTTATTTAGTTTATTCTTATATGATGATACGCGAGACAATTATGAAAAATCGTACTTTGTCATGTGTAAACATTTCCGTAACTATGACGCTGATTGGGGACTGTGATCATAATAGTCAACATGCGTGTCGGTGTTGTACATATATTGCTAACACGTGAAGAAACGTAATGTAGGGCCTAATGGTTAGCTGTGTAAATTGCTTGACATAATACACATTTAAAGCTCTAACTGTGTAAACCATTTTATGCTGCGTTCCCATGTGCATAACTTCTGATTTAGCAAAAATCAGTCAGTTGTGTCTCAACAAATAGGCCCTATATGCGCAGATCGTCGTGTTTTAATATTGTCGCAGGGCGCTGTATAACCATAGGGCAAGTGTAGCGTACTTACGTGTGTACTTCGTTCTGCGGTGTCCTGTACGAATTATGATTGCCAGCGTCAAATGCACAAACAGGAAGTGTCTTTGTGTCGTGGTTGCAGTGTTGTGTTAGAGCCATGCGGAAGTTTAAACATACGTCGTGACTGCACAGCGCTCTCTAGTGGATAAAGCTTAAACACAGCGCCCTCTTTGGCGCACTATGTCAATATCATAGTCTGCATGCATGTCAACTATCCGTCATTCGTACGGAATCTCCATCATTTTGACACAACCTTCATAGTTATCACCTGGTGGATCAGAGTTTTTCATATTTTTGAGTCCTACTTCCATGCTACTTTTATTGTACATTAATAACGCTTAATTTATTATTATTTAATTTGATTGCATGCGTGATGTCATTCTACAATGCAAATGTGCCTTTACCACTTTACATACTCCGCCATTGCTTACCGCAGAAATTATGTTACAATAGCACTCGCATTGGTTATTACTACATACGAGTTCTTCTTCGAGCCTTTCCACAACGAACATGGTTAACACCATATTCGTATATTTTCTTTTTATACTATGCCATCTGATATAAAATTTAGTAGAATTGTGAAACTTAAACCACTTTACATGTTAACGATTCCACTAACATGCTTTAATTTTCATTGTGCCTTAGATTTGTTTTACTCACAGACACCGAGCATAGTATAGCATTAGCACAGGTACAGGATATAATCATACCTACATTCATTCATTTGCAAAACACTTCACACACGTTTAATGACTTAGCTACCATACTGTGCACTTTCAACCTTAACCAATGACTTCTGATAGAGCATTTCTCTCCTACATGGGGGGTATCCAACATATTTTTTTAAATAATCTTCTTGATATAGACGAAAATAACGCTGAAAATAATTAACCCCAGTTGACACCCCGATAATAATAAGTTTCACTTGTTAACAAACAGATAATAACAGATAATACAGATACATTTAGTATCCTAAGTTAAATTATACAATCCATAAATGCTAAATTCGATGAACTTGAAATATTTGTAGAATTGTGAAACCTCAATACCATAAACTTTAAATTTAAAATTATATGTTTACAAGAAACTTGTACGGACATTGGGAGGGGTGGTAATGCAAATAATTGGAAGTAACTTATCAAAGACTAATACTAATGGGAGCAAAATAGACCACCAAGATAGTGTAACGAGAATATCAAAAATATCATCGATGAATTTATAACGACTTTATCTACACTGGAAAACAGCAGTAATCTCATTATTACAGGGGATTTCAACATTAATTTACTCCAAATTAACGAAAATAGGATATACAGTGATTTTCCGATATTATGACATCATACAGTCTCTAACCTAAACGTACATTTCCAAACCGCTTCACTAGAACCAATGGAACACTGATAGACAACTGTTCTGTAAGTTAAATAAATTTGTATTAGAAAGTACAGCAGGCTTTTTTCTGATCGTCAACCACACTTCATATTCATGGATATCAATCTAAAAACTAAACTTCCTCCTAAATTCGTAAGAGTAAATTTCCAAAATAAATGCATAATGTTACAAATGAAATAAACTCTGGGGAAATCTACAACAAACTAAATAAATGTCCTAAAGCTGATCGCAATTTAAATTGCAACACAATACATGAATATGTACGGCTCTACTGGTTATCACTCTTAACTGTTTGTGCACTAGGGTCGGTCGAGCAACTACATTCATGAGGTAATGGCACTACATCATCCATTCATGAGGTAATGGCACTACATCGTCCATTCATGAGGTAATGGCACTACATCGTCCATTCATGAGGTAATGGCACTACATCGTCCATTCATGAGGTAATAGCACTACATCGTCCATTCATGAGGTAATGGCACTACATCGTCCATTCCAATCACCGGATGCGGACCTGTGGGAACGCAAATGGAAGCTACGAGGTCGGCAGCAGTAGTCTGCATCTGCGTCGGACACTTTGTTTCACGTGAGCCATGAGTTGGAAACAACCACACCGTTCTCGTTTTGCTGCAAGTTGCCTCGGTCGACCACCTCTTGTGATTGTAAAAGGTACGAGTTACCTTCCACAGTAGAACTACGGCTACAGTATCGGAATCGATACTGTAGCCGTAATCGATACTGTAACTGTAAATTAGCAATAACAATACAATATTTTATTTAATCCAAGTTATATTTAATCCAAGTTTAAGTTCATTTATCTTAAAGAAAGACAATTACATTAATTTGTTAATTGTAATTGATAAACAAACAGACAAACACAAAATACAAAACCCGCATTAACACGAGTGTTCACTTCGGCTAACTGTGGTTTTAGAACGAAGCATATTTTAATGGGTCAGGGAGATTTCTACAAAGACCAATATTGATCGCTATCGTAGAAGCTACCCTAATGAAATAAACTTAATAAATTAGTACCTGTATACATTTTCCATGAAAGAAAAAACACAAATGCATCTATTCTCAATCAAAATTAATGTCATTTTAGGAAGGATTTTGAAGAGAAAAACCGGCAAACAGAATTTTTTTTTTCCAAGCAGACATTTCAGAAATGTTAAGTTTAGTGCACTATAATAAATGTTTATGCAGAGTTACATTTATATAAAATAACAGAGTAACAGACCAGGGAGGTGCAACTATATGAGGTTGTTGACATATATATCAGTTTGGTACTGAACAGAGATTTTGATAATTTTGTAAAAGGTGTTTCTTAACATAACAGGAAAACCCGTGTAAACTATGTGTAACAATCTTATTTGTATTATTTACAGTTAATGGTATGTCATACCTAATACATTTTTTGGCAAATTCATGTTTTATTCTATTAATATGAATATCATCAAACGTACGGGTGTTAAAGCCATGACATAACCGATTGGGATAAAATTATAAATTTTGTAAATCAACCGGTAATTTTCCCGTGATAAATTTATAATAAAATGTCAATACAGTACGTGTAGTTACAATTGGTTGCTGGAAGCTCGCCGGCGGACACACTGTCCAAACATTGGGAGTTAAGAAGACAACATTAACGAGGTGTGGTGAAAATAACTTTTTAACTTCGGAAGATGGCAGCACATACCACGTATTATCTCGCGTATCCGGGAGATGGCGCCAATACACGCCGGAAATGGCGATTTGACCTGGAAGTGGAACTCTGCGAGTGGCATTAAAACAAGCGAGTTGTAACTGTTTAATATTTGTATTTAGAGGCAGTGGCTGTTACACATTCTTCGTAATCCATGTTGCATGCTTGTGTCGTTTAGCCATTAACAAACTGCGCAGTTTTCCTTGCGAATTGCATCAAGAATGTAGCACCAAAAATAAACCGCACGACTTCAAGTTTCAACCAGCATTACATAATATTGACTCGGAGACTTGACACTGCCACACGTTTGTTTTGGTTTTGCGTATGTTTATTTAGCACACGTGTTTGATGTGCATAGGGGAAGGTGGGGCATGTCTGCACCCCTAAAATATAATGAAGGGCTGTTTGGTGTTCAATTTCAAGTCATTATTAACTATTTATGCAAAAACTTACAAAAGGGTATATTTTGGCTTCGATAACAACTAAACAATTATATTAAGACTGTAGACTGCAGTAGTTGACAACTGCTACTTTCCAGACTACAACTCCAATATTGCAATAAGACTAATTTATATTTAACAAAATGTAACCTGTGCAGTTATGCCCCATCATCACCACACAGACCCTGGTGTGTCGATATCAAAATGCATATATTAGGCCTTGGAAATACACAGGGCAGCTTATGATGAGTATTGCTGTAATTACTCCTGTCCTGGATAAAACGGGTGGCACCCAGGCACCTGTCATCTTGGTGATCTGATTGGTGGTGAGAATTAAGCATGTAGCTTATGATATAGGCCCGCTATTATTACTGCATCATTCCAAGTATTATCTAAATACAATTACAATCATTATATAACTGGCATACGACTGACGTTATCGAGTCACACTCTTGTTTTAATGACACTGCTATATACCAATGACTTATTCATAATGTTTTATTCATGTGTGTACTATAAGTGTAATATCTGTGTATATTTATTTGTTATGTTTAAATCAGCTCATTTACACTATCTACTTTTAAAATAATCTACATGTTATAGTTTTATTTAATTTATGCAGTTTTATGTAAATTATGTATTTTAGTTTTATTTAATTTATGCAGTTTCATGTAAAGCACCTGACAACATTTTATCTTAATTCGATTCGGGCGCTATATAAATTCCAATATAATAATAATAATAATAATCATTCCAGCGGGAACATACAGAGCTCTGTATGACTATGCCTCACACTACCACTAGTACCAGTTGGTGAAGATAAATAATTTTTAGTCAACCCGGTTAGGATAATTAGTGAGGTTTATTTGCACTGCAACAAAAATAAAATAGTTTACAATGGTGTCAGCACATTTGTGTGCATGTATTATTGTGTGATTTGTGTTTCGATACACGTAAAATTACATAAACATTTGGCATTTAAAAGTTTTATCATGAGTTATTATATTGTATTACACTTCTGAAACCACAAACCCCAAAGTGTACTTAATAATGAGGTGTGCAGACATGCCTCACCATCCCCGACAGGATTTTAAATAACATTATTATTTTTTGTCTAAATGTTTACTTTATATGTGTACTGCAATTAATTCACTGAAATGTTCACAATATCTTAGACAGTAAACTAACATCCAAAGAATAATTTCATACTAATAATATGAGTAATAATCTGAATGTGCTGACTTCAAAATATGACTTGTATCATGTCTACATAGCCACACTTGTTAGAAATCCAAACATGCACCATTTTCTGGATTAATCCCATTATCAGGGATGGTAATGTCTTCACTACACTCACCAGCTTGGTGAAATGATGAGTATAGTCATTGTGAAGACAACAAAGAATTATACTTTTATTCACAGCATGAGCTTTGAGATTAGTATGAAATAACCATAAGAATGTTGGAAAACTGTATAGTGAACATTTATTTTAATTATCCCCTTCCCTATTTGGTGTATATGATAAGGCCACATTTATCTTGATAAAATCCACCGTAGACAGCTCACCGATTTATGGACCTAAAGTAACCCTTTTGTCATCTTTAGCAAACCTGATCTTTAACTATCACTGGCCTATTTCTTTTCAGATTGCTTGCCATATCAGAGCAAGATGATGACGAGCATAGAACAGCAGAAGGAACGTGTGAGGACATTGCTGACTGAAGTGGTCAGTCTGTTCTGCAAGAACACGCTCATGTTTGACTCGGAGTTGTGCATCGAAGGCCTCATTGGAATCACAAAAGACAAAACCGATCTGATGCTGGTTAGCATCAAGGATATCATTAGCAGCACGCCATTGCCTGGTCACGCCAAGGCAGATGGTAGGTCAGTTGATGACTATGTCAGCCGGTCAGACAACCTGAACAGTCCTGTTGAGAAGGATGACAAGGACAGTGTGGTTGTAGTGAAAGTCGAACACATGCAACCAGTGGAAGCATTTGATGTTGATGACAGTTATTCCACTGGTGACATGTCCGTGTCAAGACGTCACCAAAAGAGGCATGCTAGGAGACATCAAGAACTGGAGTATGCGGGTGCCACAAAGAAGAGCTGTAGAAATGGAGATGTGGCGATATCGTATGTTGAACCAACAGAGCTGCAGAACATGGCAATAAATGTGCAAAGTGACTTGTCTGACATACGTGTCAGCATTCCATTCTCATCATCGCTTCAGCTCGGTTCACCCAGACAATCGGAACCAGCATCTCAAGGTGCTGATTCCAACAGAAGCCCTGAGCTCACAAACCTGAGAGCTTCTGACGTACCATTCTGGGATGTGGCTGCCAAGTTCCAGTGCGACATATGTATGCGACGATTTGGTGTGCGCCAAGCACTAGAAGACCACATGCAAGGGGTACACCTTGGCACCCCGAGGTTCCTGTGTCCGCATTGTGGCAAAGGATTCCGCTTCCGATCAAGCCTCTCGTACCATAAACGTAAGTGTCTCACAAACTCCGAGCAAGCAAAATCCGATCCCGATAGAGGTTGGGTATATGTTAGCACTAACAGTCAGGTGGCACTTCCTGGCCTAAGCTTGCAGAGTGATGTGACTATGGCACCATCTGGCGGTGACTCGAGCCAACTGGCTGTTTTCCCTACTGCAGAAGTAGCTCAACAACATCTGCAAGAACAAACATTGGTAAACGACGAACGAGAGCGAATGCAAGAGAGTTTGTTACAGCAGTTGTGTAGCACTGTAGCAGAACAGCAGTTTCTCGAGAGCGAGAAAACTGAAACAGCAGCAGCGGACACTGCCTCTGCTATGTTAAATAGTGGCGATGTACTATAAGGCACCTTGGAGGAATTTTTCTCGGGAAAATTAACTTGAAAACATTCCCAAATGTTTATTTACTGATGATATTTAGGGATGATCTCGGACATTGATATATAACGCTACACAAAATGTGTACTGTAGAAAGTGGGGTGATAGCAGGTGTATAGTAGTGCCCTTGAGGTATTCTTCAAAAAAGCATTGTTTATTTTCCAGTAACAGTTTATAAAGGTGCTGACCTCTAGTGCACACTTGTAAGCAATGATGCTTTATAATGGCTGCACAGCATGTGATAATGTTATAATGTGCAGGACAGTCAGGTTGATGTAATTAAGTTTCATTGAATGGGCAGAAAGGTTCAAACAGTTAAGGGGAGATATGTCAGTTGGAGAGGATTTTTTCTGTGAATAATTATTGCAATTTTTATGCCAAGTCCTTAGCGTGGGGTTTTCTGAGTAAAACGTATTGAAGATGTTTACGCCAGACCCCCGTTTCCATGGCAGCGAACAAAATGGCTGCCATATGAAAGAATTATAGTCCCTCTAAAAAATTACACTTAAAAAGTAATGGCTATTTTATCATAATACTTTCACAATCATCATTCGCTTGGTTAATTCTAAAACTCCTGTAAAAATTCCAACATTATGATATTCTAAATGTAACAATTGTCGACACATTTTTATTCACTACCCCCAAGATATTGCACAAAGCAAAAAAAAAAATTTTACACAAATTTTGGAGGATATGAATGTGAACACCGCAATCCCAACCAGATGACCATTTTATTTAAAATTCCAGTGTGTTGTACTTTCTCGTCAAAATGTCATTTCTTGTAAATGGCCATCGAAGATTGAATGACGATATTGATTACATGATAGATGCAAATTTTATCATTGAATAAAACTAATTTAGAGGTATAGCTTTGTAATGAAAGTGAACTTTATTGATAGTAAACATACATAGCTATTGGAATACTTAGGAAACACATATTGAGTAACATTTTCAAAAAACATTCTAGCTGCCATATCTCCCCTTAATTGCCATCAGTGTTATGTATTGTGGTACATAAATGTTTTGAGATCATCACTTAGTGTGAGCCAATCTTATATTTGCTGGAGGATAATTTTTTGTATGAGCAATTTGCGAACATTTCTTCCATGAGAAAGTGCGTAGTACAAAACATAGAACAGAAGATGCATTCAAGGGCATCACACTTTTGTATTTCGTATGTACACAACTCAGTTTGTTTAATGTTTGATACATCTGAATAGCAGGTTTTATAATAAAATTAATTTAAATCAGGTTTGTTTTCATTCTTTCTGATACTGCAATCAAACTAACTAAACTATATTTGTCAGATTAATGTTAAATTGTATTTATTGAAGTATGGTTATTATTGATACAATAGCCAAATGTTTACTTAAGAAATGTCACAGTTTCATGTTATGTCCTACAGTTTCCACGATGCTTCAATAATATTGGATATCTGTTTACAAATATTTTGTGTTTTATAAGGCCACTTTAGTGTAGGTAATTAGTTTCTGGTTTTTTTCTTACAATTAATTTCAGAGTTAAATCACAAGGTGCTTGTACAGTCGAACTTGCATTAACAAAAATGCCTGCATTATTCAGCACAGTAAAAAGACGCACACATCATATCTTTAAGAAAAAGTTAAAAAAAAATATAGGCGGCGCCGAATAGTTATTTGATCTGATGTGAAATTGTCAAGAGAAAAAATCCGTTTTCGGCGTAATCTTCAAAATCAACCGGGTGTTTAAAAAAAAATTGTGCTAACCAGTTTTCGAAATCCACCGCAGGGAACACACACATATTTGACGAGGGAGGGCAGGTAGTTGTGGCCATTAGGCTGATGGTTAAATTTGCCAACAATCTATCTTTCAGTTCTGCTTGCACGCACCACTCACATTCGACGTACAGTCCAACCATTGTTCACGGAGCAGGTCCAACGGCTGCCAACACCGCACAAATAAAACTAGTATTGCACAAAATAGCGTGTGTGAAGTGGTGACAGGACAACAGTAGAATTCAAGGAGTCATCATCATCGGCGGCCGCTGATGTCGAACTCTGCTGGTTCTAACCATCTGCCTCTAATGTTTTCAGGGTGACTGTAAACCATGGACTTTGTCTTTCTAACAGTAAGCCCAAGCCCGTCCACACGGGGATTCCACTCGTCCGAAAAGCTCCCATGTCTGTCTGGTCGTCCATGACAGGAGAGCGACATCGCTGGCGAATTCTACGTCTGTTGTTTTCTTGTTATGAGCTTGGATTCCTCATCACGTCGGTCTATTGTTTGCCGCAGTCAAGGACTCACGAAGAAGCATGGTGCGAACGTGTCATCATGCAGGAATTCGAACCAGGTTATCAAACAGCTGTTTCTCCATCCGGGGATAGTGTATGGACGCGCGTGTTCTTGTATATAATTATTGACAAAAACTGTTACCGGCTGGTTGGGAATACAATGAGCCTCAATAATACTCACCATCTAGCCAATATGGGTTGTATCGATTGTTTTTTTTTAAGTCCATGGATGTATGACATTTTTCGTTCGAATTCCTTCCATTGACTTTCTCAATGCTAGGATCGATATAGTCGATTATAGTCCTCAGTGCTGTCTACTATAATTAATATAAACCGCCCAGATGGCGCTACGTACTCTCAAACGGTTTACGTACCGAAGTATTCGCGCGTGGTTTCTGCGATTGTTGGAAGTTAACGTTTTACGTAGAGAACGCTTGATTTACCATAAAAACCACTATGAACCTGATATACAGGGTATTTCGAAAAAAATAAAGGCGCTACGTTTCATTCGTGGGATCGTAAATTAATCCCTAAAAGTTTGGCGCCCGAGGTGCAAGCCTTCTAGGTGGAAAACGTTAACGTAACCACGTACAAACATACATACACTAGCTCGATCACAGTTAGACATATATACGGAGTTCCACACGTGTCCGCACGAGAATGACGTCATAAACGTTACTAGTTAAACTTGTACAGCATGACGATGGCCGCCAGTCGCAAACAACTGCTCAAGTTCAACTCAATGAATATCTGCGAAAAAGTCAAGCCAAGGTTGAACAGATCGGTATATTCACTGCATAGGGTAATGTGGGGCAGGGCGAGACATGCTAAATCATACTTTTAATTCATATTTATCTATTAGCAACAGCAGGAATTAAACAACTATATCATGACCAGCAGTTTCGTCGAGAAATGAGCGCGATTAGTCGTTAATAATAGTCAAGTAATAATAGCATCAAGTACATGCACGTAAAACAATGGCACTAGGATTTCTCATTAAGTTTATGCATTATATATAATAGGTACTGCTATGGGCCAATTCTACAGTAAAGTGTCCAAGACCTATAGAATGGCGCATCTCACAATATATAAATAGTTCACACACCAGGTTGTGCGTGCGTGGGCATCGATACACACCAATCATTATGTTTTACCGTGTCTCTTCCCCCAACATTACCCTACTAGCTGTTATGCGTACAACATTTGTTTAAGCTTTGATAGTATATGTCATGTATATTTGGAGGAAGATAAGAAAGAAGAACGGAAGAAAAAACATTAATGGTTAGGCCTACTACGAAGTCCGACAAGTCGGCTATCAACAATGTGTAAATAAATGTTATGTATGCATGCATGTCACGCATTCCCCCAGCCTGTCGACAAGGTAACGGTCACGGTTAATGTCAACACAGAGCAGTAGTTTTTTTTCTGTTTCCTTCAAGGTGATTCTTGAAATATTGTGTTGTCCCGGGTCCAGATCTCGCCTAAACTGGCGACAAAGAGTAGGCAGGTGCCTATGATACCCCTGCCCTTGAGCAGATAATACGGTCTCTCGCCACTGTACACGAGCTTCTGTAGGATATGAGGTCAATTGATGGACAGGGACACAATTAGGTAAAAGAATAGGAATATAATCAGGAAATGACATGGAAGGGCACAGACACCATTAGGAAATAACATTGAAGAAAAATTACACGACAAGGAGATGACGAAAATATAACTGAGAAAACAGAATTAGGTGAAGGGTGTTTAATAAAGGCGAAGCAAGGGGTGGAAATTGAATTCAGGAGAGATCGTGAGAAGATAAGAGACGGCGGCCGGTGGGAATAACTGATGAAGAAGAAAAAAAAGAAGATGGGGAAATATATGGGAAACGAGTGGTAGGACATACATATACTCAAACAAAGGGCAATTTAAAGTACCAAACAGGCAGAGGCGTTTACAATATCGCACTTTAATAATACCATATGTAAACTATAATTAGAAAAGAACGTAACAATTTAAGCAAAATTACGAGCAATTAATTAATAGTATCAGGTAATACACAGCTAATTGAAGAAAGCATATGCATAGCTGATAAGTAAATTGCTCGTGTGCATGGGGTTGAGGCCGGGGGACCACGTACCATGGCGTTGGATCAATGGATCGCAGGAGTAAATATGATGTCTTTCTTAAAATCGGGATCGGCCAAGCATGCATGGGGATTTTGTTGACTGCGTGTGATAAAATGACTCAATATATATATATATATATATATATATATATATATATATATATATATATATATATATATATATATATATATATATATATATATATATATATATATATATATATATAGGCGGATCAAGAGGGGGGTCCAGGGGGTCCGGACCCCCCCTTTGAGTACCAAAAAATCCATTGCAATTGCATGTCAACGGTGGACAAAGGCATTTCCAAGAAACAACACAAGGTCAAAATTGTCGCTTACTACGTACGAATTCTTTAGTAGCAGACACTTGTCTAGCACAGGCGATATACATGGCGTCCAGGGGATCCCCAAAGTTATTCTTAGCATTATCGGTGACGTCAATCATAGATTCACTGAATTCGCACACCGCACGCGCGCGCGCGCGCACACGCACACACGCCCACATCATGTTTCACCACGTCTCCCCGCGAAAGAATGAACATACTATAGAAATGTTTGGAGGGTTCGGGCTACTGTTACATTTCCCAATGACGACCATGTTAACGTTGTGTAACGCACCAGGAAGTCTAACTGAGGCATGATCCTGGAGCTTATAGGGATAAGACCACAGTTGACCTTCCTGTTTATTGTTTCACGAATGTAGGGCGTATGAAATTGTAAAATGGGAATAAATTAATATTATGTGACATGAGTGCCTTTTGAGCAGGAATATTCACAGGTTGGTTTGTAGAAGTTATTGGCTGTGAAACAGTGCATTTTTTAAGAGTAACTGGCGGAGGTATTTATGGGAATGTGTCTGCTATGGGCCACGTGGGCGCATGAATACGTGGCTATTTTTGTAAATATTGACAGGCATCGCACGTGGGGGCGTTCTAAAAGAGCTGGAGGTATATGATTTTGATAAACGCTGGTGAGCATGTCAGTGAGATGATGGCAGTTGCTGTGAAAAAGTTTCAGAATTTTGTATGGTGTGTGTGGCGCAGTTGCTGGATCTGCGATTGCGCTCGATTGCGCTGCGCAATCTTCGGATATTCGAATATCTGCAGATTGCGCACCCATCTGCAGATTGCGCAGATCCAGCAAATGTGCCCAACAGATGCATTGGTCGTTTGATGAAAATCGTCTGCATAAGTTCTTCAGGCTGGACTTTCAAGATAACAATTGACATTTTTACAGGTAAAAATTTAAACTATCCTATCGTATCGTCAACGTCTTTGAATATCTTAATCATTATAATAAGTAATACACGTTTTAAAATCACATTTTGCTGTCAGTGAGCTCATTTTAACACAAAACCAAGAGGAGTGATGTATTTTTTAATGACACTATTCTGTATAATTTATTCGTACGACAATGTGTTCAATTCAATTACAACTGAATTGTATTTGCATACAAAGAGACTAACACGTCTTTGACTAAAAAAAGTGCTACATGCATTCTCTATATTATCCAACACATCTTTTGCCAAGGAAACTGTGTTTAATAGTTTCTCATCCAACCCCTTCTGATAGTGGTTCTGAATTATATAATAAAAGTAGCTAGGGTTCATGTTACAGAGATAACTGAGATCAGGTATAATTGAAACTTTTAGACATATATGTATTATATGAACCAATATCCCGAAGGGCTAGATTGCCCTCTCAAGAGAGCCTACCCAAACCGTTGTTGCATTTTAAGCTATTCTGTATAAAGCACACCATTCGATTCTTGATCTGAATTTGAATCGAGAGACATTCTACTAAAAGTAGTAGTAGTATCATATAACAACAGTGAGTGCAAACTGGTAGATTAAAACATTTCCTGATACTTTGTGCCATGTAAATCAAAACGCATCATAGAAATATTCCAGTGAGTGCCATGCTGTAAACCGTTGTAAATTAATTAAAAAATATCAAATGGGGGGAAGGTGTTCGGCGCTTCATACATTACCTTGGACCCCCTTTTTCTAAACCCTGGATCCGCCCCTGTATATATATATATATATATATATATATGTATATATATATATATATATATATATATATATAAATGATATATATATATATATTTTTTTTTATTATTATGATTATATATATATATATATATATTATATATAATACCTATTATATAAAAAATATATATGCAGCTGCAATACAAATCGCCAATCTCAAAAGCAAATTGCTACAGGTGTGCCAATGCGTTCCTAAAATATCACGGTTGTATCTCATTTAAAACAGGTGACAGCATTAAATAAGTTTTATGTTAGGGGAAACGCGTACGACCTCGCCTCTCGAGTCGCGATGTGTGTTTACAAACAAATACATCCCACATCGCCACCAGAGGGCCGTGTGTCTTGTTTTCCGCACGCACGTGAGTTGATATGGTAAAATTAAAATGTCTGTAACTCGTCATTAGCAATATAAATACCGCAAATTGTCCGCCAATAAATTTATGTACATGCATGATTAGGTAACCCATGATTGCCAACACTGATGAAATATATTTCGTGAGATGATGGATTAGCCAACGAAAACTGCAGTTGGCTGTGTTGAGCGATAATAGAATTAGCTGTCCACCCCTGTACATGCATGATTGGGTAACCCATGATTGCCAACTGTGATGAAATATATTTCGTGAGATGATGGATTAGCCAACGAAAACTGCAGTTGGCTGTGTTGAGCGATAATAGAATTAGCTGTCCACCTCTAGGCTCTACTAACTTGTTTTAGACTGGCGTTAGCTCCATATAATTAAAGTGATTACCACGATTGGTCAAGTGTTATTACCTGGTATGAATGTAGATCTATACTATTAATTTGTTTTAACCCAGAACGGGTCCATGTATACGTGCCAACCTGTTTGACTGTGTCTGAGACTGGGCCTGGAACAGTTAGTACTAGTAGTAGTAGGTGGGGCTGAGTCTGAGAGTAGGCAGAGTCAACTGCCTCAATACTAGTACTACATAGGGGCGGAGTTCCAGCGGCCTCAAAGTGTACGCCTGTTTTCAGCTCATCTGGAATTGGAACTATATAACTTAAGATTTAAAACTGACATGAACTAAACATTTCACATGTGTATTCCAGAAGTCAAGAAGCAGAAGAAATATGCTCCAAATAATTTATTATGAGTATAATTGTTGTGACTATGGTGGCCGATATTAAAAAAATTCAGCCCTTGCATAATGTTACATGATGTTATGGTTTCATCACAAGACGTCACAATTTTACATTTATGCATGGCAAATTTAGTGATTATATATATAATAATTACTGCATACATGAAATATGAAATACGTGTGTAATGCATGTGTTTATTGCATTTTAATAATGCTAAAAATACTCCAGACTAGTTAGTTTTTGGCCCAGTGGAACTATGCCCCTACAAGGGGCATTTGACTAGGCCAGGGCATGGATTCGGTCATCAGGACTTAGACCAAGCCCGGGCCTAGGTCTTAAAGAGTTGACAGCTGACTTCCCTGATGCTCAGACGTGGTGAAGGCCTGTATTGGACTAACAAGTAAAAGAAATATGTGAGACAAACAAATGAACTCCCATGATTATATGTGCTCGCTGGTTGTTACATATGAGCAAAACAGAAACAGCTGTGCTGACCTTATCAACTTGGATTTATTGCTATTTGACAAACGAGCCATTTACCATAATACAAATAACCTTGTTCAGAACACATGAAACTGTAAGTAATGTCTACTATGCCCATAAGACCATCACTATTAAGAACATTGGAAGGATGAAGTGTAACTTGTGAGGTACGTGAATCTCAAGCCAGTCACCCTGCCCGTGGCGCTGTAGTGGCTTATGGAAACAGCTTAACTTAAACCATGCTTTTGCTACATTCACATGGCACATTTGTGACATCATACACAAGACAGGACTTTAGCAAATGTTTTTGCAACATTTAACTCAGTTGATGACAAATAATCCCATTTGTTGTTTTAGTTATTAGTCCAGGCTCCAATTCAAGTGATTCTCAGAATTTGTGCATCAGCTTGTGTGGCTTCTAAATGTCAAACGGTTGTCTCTGACACTGGTGAATGTATTTGGACAAGTATGTTTCAAGGTTGTTTGCGGATGTCTCTAAAACAATGGTGGGGGATTGTTTTTTGATGGGTCCAACATAAATGTAAGTTTTTTTGTATCTATGCTTCTACTCTCTGTTTTATTTCATTTATATTCTCAGGTGTCTGCAACAGTTTACTCAATAATACACCAGTGGACATCCTACCTTTGATTGGTTGACTAAATAACTTTTGTACAGGATAATATGACACCGACTATTTATTTATTTATTTATAACATCTCAGTTGGTTAGAAATAATATTCATAATAAATAAATTGCTGTTGTGAATTTGTGATCTGTCATCTCTTAGTACTTTTAAAAATACTTAATTTGTCAATTAGATTAAATGGGCATTTTTTCAATATATATATATATATATCAAGGTAGCTTTACCTTAGTTTTTGAAAGACCAATTAATCTTTTCATCAGATGATTTGTTAGTGTGTGAAATTCCTGTTTTATATTTCTGATGCTAAATATACTAATACGACAACAACAAAGATTAAACATGAGGCATAACAGTGTTAATTTAGATTTATTTTGAAGAGAATTTTGGCAATTAAATTATGCAAAATCCCTAATTAGCTCCATGTAAGTTGACCAATAAAAAACTGTGTATTTTTTAGCCAGCCATGAGGAACCTGAAGCTGGTGGAGAGTGTTAGAGTTCATGATGTCGCTGCCTTGGTCGACGCCCAGTGCATCTGTGTCGACTACGATACCAAGGCTGTGTACTGTGCTACAACAAATGGCATCAGCATGCTTGATCCAAGTACGAGGCAGGCAAGTACCACTAAACATAAAGCAACAGAGTAACTGCTAATGTTTTAATCGATGCAGGTGATGAGACAGCACCTATTCAGAGGTATGACTGATAATCGAAATAATTTTTGTCAGATGCAACATGGTATGCTTGTTTGCTTTCAGACATAATTGATGCATGTTAAATATTTAAAATGCACAGTAGTAACAATTACAATAATAGATCAGAACCATGCAGTAGTTGTTACACATTTTTAAGTCCTTTATTTTTCAAATGCTGTCATTTTAAGCTAATTTACTTCTACGTAGAAACTATAGGTGTAGTAGTAACTCATCATGTGTCCATGCTATATATGGATTCATTTTGTAATGAGCTTCATCCAATCATGTCTTTGTGAGTTATTTTGTAATGAGCTTCATCCAATCATGTCCTTGTGAGTTATTTTGTAATGAGCTTCATCCAATCATGTCCTTGTGAGTTATTTTGTAATGAGCTTCATCCAATCCAAGCCACACAATGGATGCTTCTGTCGTGACTTTTGTGGTTGAGAGATGAGTCCACATCAGGTTACACATTTACCCCCTGTGTCGGGTCTTTTACTCCCCCTTCCATAGACACCAGGCAGAAAGGACCAACAGCTTTTAGTGTCTCTACCGAAAGACACAGTCAAAGTGGGGTGAGCGAAATCGCCCCCAAGTTTTGAACTGGCAGCAGGTGGATTTGAACCCTGATCCTCTTGATTGATAGTCCACTGTTCTAACCGCGGAGCCACAGTACCCCACATGATGTTAAGTGATATAAGTTTAAGTGATTATCATTACTCAATTGAATTTTATTTTTAGTTCAAGTTGTTGCAATCACATTTTTTCAAAATACAGTGTTTGTAATTTACCAAGGCAACATGTACATACCGGTACTTTAATTTGATAACAAACTGTGATAAAAAATTTCTTAAGATATTACTTTCTAACATGTTACATTTCGTAACATTGACAACGTCGATGCTCTTCCATTTAGGTGACAAAGCAGATATCCCTTGTTAGTGATGGGTACCTGCCACCAGATGGCTCTGGCATCATTGTGGACATCGAGCACCTTCCCGACCAGATGGCTGTATGCGTTGCCACCTGGCGGGGAGACATCGTTCTGTGGAGCACGGCGACTGATGAAGTAAGAAATCGTCGTTGCAATAATATGTGTAGGCCTAATCAACGGTGTGTTTAGATTTAAGATATATGTTTTTATTGTACTTTATTTAGGGGTTGACCTGTTATTAGTTATGATAATTAACTATTTTAAGACATCAGAAACTTAATATTTTATCACAAGAGTTATACAAATGTTTTCATGTATATGATCCCGATATTTAATCACAGTGCACCAATGAAGGCCAGAGATTCTGCCAAAATATCCTGAAAGATGAAGTTTCATTTAAGTTAAGAAGTGTCAAGTTTCACATTCCATGAAACTGGAACGTCAATCGTGTTCTCTTTGTAAGTTGAGATTCATGATTTTTTTTAATGAGCTAAGATGTAATAGTGGTTACTAGGTAGGTTTAATGTTTTTTTGCAAAATGTGTTGAAATGAAACAAGCAAAAAATTAATAGTGGCAGTTTTAAATTAATTTTCATTTTCTCTTTGTCGTTGTTATATGGTCCCTGTGTGTCTGTTGTAGTTGGAGGGGGTGGGCAGTGTGGACTCAGGCCTTCGGGCAGTGGCCTGGAGCCCTGACCAGGAGCTGCTCACACTCACCACAGGTTAGTCTTACCCACTGGACAATGGTCAGATGTGATGTCATATACCATATTCAACCTATTAAGTGTAAATGCCCTAATTAGCATACACCCCCTTTTTAAGCAGCAGGATCCCTAATTATTGACTAGTGTGGAACAACTGAACAGTGTTGCCATCTAGTGTTAAACAGTTGGCAACACTTTTCAGTTGTTTTACGCTAGTCACCAAATGACAGCACTAGTGCTAAACAGCTATTAGGTCGAATACAGTAAATGATATAATCCACTGCTTGCTAATGATCCCTGGCCTATTTCTATATTGATACTGGAACAATACTGACACCGAATCATATGTCCTGGTGCATAAATACTTGATTAATTAGGCTAATTTACAATATTTTTCTTTACATAATAATTCCCATTGTGTAATGTTTCTTTGTAATAAATTTAGATCTTTACCTTCAAAAAAGCATAACATCATCCATTGTAGTGACTATGGAGACAATTACTTAATGCTTTCAGGGTTTTGTGACAAGTATAAATGTAATTGAATGGGTTACTAGATGTGATGTTTAATGGCCTACATGTAGCTTTGACAAGACCTTTGGCATGGTTATTTGTTCTCTTTGTAGGTCAAGACAGCCTTATTATGATGACTCGTGATTTCGACCCAATTCTAGAAATGGCTATTCATGCGACAGAGTTTGGAGAAGGTATGTAATGTCCTTTTCTTTTGTCCACAAAAGCTCCATCCACAATTCATGTAGCTCACCACAAATTGTGTTCGTTGACATTCAAATCTGTAGTGTATGAATGGTTTAAGTAATATGCTTTAAGTAAGCCGTTATCCGAACTTGTGCTTAGGGCCAATGATTTTCCATCTCAAAAAATAACAAATTCCATTTTCTTTCTGTTTTAGGAATAGGTAAATTGCGTTTCGATTGACAAATTCTCTGTTTCAAAAAGGCAAATTCCATTTGAAATGCATTTAAAAAGAAATGGTGTACGCTTATAAGAACACACATTTTTCCATGGCTCAATTTTTTTTCAAGCATACTGTATGCTTACTAGGTGGAATATGGTAAATATTGTTTAATATATATAAACATGGCATGAGCCAACGGAGCCCGTGAGTTGTAGCAGATTCCTGGGACCATGAAACTGCAGTTACGTCAAATGCTGGTTGTTCCTCTGTGCTATTCTTATGTTGCAATTATTTCAATTTCAGCTGAGCCAATAAATGTAGGCTGGGGGAAGAAAGCTACACAGTTCCACGGGTCAGAGGGAAAACAGGCAGCCTTACAGACATCTGAGGTACAATATATATTGGCTCTGCCCGGTATCACCCCAGTTTATCAGGGAAGACATGTTTGTGAGATAGGTTGCCAATGGAGTTATTCGTATTTAAATACACTGATTTTGCGTAATTGTGTTTGACCTTTTCCAGAAGCTTGTTTATGTAATCAACAGCACGCGTCCATGATATATTTACATATATGAAAAGCCAAAGTGGATGATGTTTATCATGTGGATTAAGTGCATGGCTAGATCGGCACATTTTGATGGCTACAATAATAAATGTGGACTCTGCTACACACACTGGGCTTGTATCTAAACTCATATTAGTCTTCTGGACATACGGTCCCATTACTTACATTCCGACATACAAAGTAGTGGCAGTATTCGTACAATATGTAAACACTTTGATGGGAAGCTGTGGCATTTCTATGGTTGTCACTGTAGCTATTATAAATGATATAGTACACTGTTAAACCCACACCTTTAAACAAAAAAGTGTATTTTGTCAAATGCATGTCAAATACAGCAACTTGTATGACATATTAAAATATTCGAATATCTATATCTATCAGGGCTGGGGTCAATTCCTTTCAATCAATTCCAATTCCTTGCAATTCCTTTTCATTCAATTCCAATTCCTTTTGTTTTGCAATTCTTTTTAGTAATTCCAATTCCTTTCAAAATCTTTCAATTCCGCTCCCGCTCCCGCTCCAATTCCACATAACGACAAAAGTCAACAATGAAATATTAATGTGCATGTAGCATGTCATTATTCTTTGCATAATCATTATGACTATCATACATGTGTAATGTACATTCATACATGGTAATTAAGTTACATAGAAATGAGCAATCCACAAAAATTATTTAGAGTCATTTTATTGAAGTAAAACACTGTACCCAGCCCCATTACATTTACAGCATATCATTTATAACAAAAACTATAATTCTAAACTGACTGTCATTGACCTCTGATTAATAATCAGTGATTACTGATTGATCAACCGCATGGCTGTAGCCTGCCAATAAGTGTCTTTTCATGGGTGTAAAAGGGCTAACTTCCCAGGTCTGTAAACAGTTGAAAATATCTTTGATGTTTCTATTAAAGCCAGTCTGGAACCCTTCATTAACCCGCTGGCAAGTGGCAACATAAAGAAATCATAAGATACTGGCATGAATGACAGGATTTCAGTTTTCAGATCCTCAATGCATGAGTTGATAGCATTATTATACACATAGCCGCATACAACAGGCTAGAAAAATATTGGTTGATGTCACACAACAAATCAGATGCTCAATTCCTTTCCATTCAATTCCAATTCCTTTTGTTCAAAATGTTTCAGTTCCAATTCCAATTCCTCTCATTCAAAATCTTTCAATTCCAATTCCGTTCCAATTCCGGATTTGGACTTGAATTAAATTGAATTGAATTGATTAATTCCAATTCCTTTGGAATTGACCACAGCCCTGATATCTATACTGGTTGTATTGCATATTTGCCCGTTTGGCCTAGTACATTTGAATTCAACCCAGTGTTAAATACTAATAGAGCATATTTATTTTTGATCAAATATATTCATGTTTGCATTTGTGTTTTTTTTTTTTAAAGAGAATGTTTTGTTATTTAAAATTAAAAACAAATTTCTATCATTTGTCTTTTGCATTTGACCTTTGTGGTTCGGTGTCTTGGTTTGTCTTGCTGAAGATGAACTGTTGTTGATTTGCAGCAAGTAAAGGGTGGGGCGGTGGGAGACGACCAACGGACACGAATCAGTTGGCGGGGGGACGGACAGTGCTTTGCGGTCAGTGCCATCTGCCCCAGGACAGGTAAGGGCGGTCCACACCCCACGGAGGGGGTGATAAATACAGCACAATCTAACAATGATATATATATATATATATAGATTATTTTTTCACAATAAACCTCATGTGCATTGTATCTTCTAGCGCTGTAGAGATTCATCATGCTACTTTTTCCATAATGCAATACTCGATATAGTTTACAAGAATCGAGATACATGTACGATACATACATTGTGTTAAAAAATTGAAACTGCTAAAAGCTAGCCATGGAACAATTTCAAGTCTACCCATTTGTGATGTAGTCAACGCCAAAGGAGCACAATTTGCTTGCTACCAGTCAAAATGTTGCATAATCTCTCATTAAAAATTTCACTAATTTGAGCTATTATTTTCTGAGCGTTGTGTTTTCAGTACACATTTACTTACACTTGTGAATTGTGGCGCAAATAAATGGTTTCTTTACAACTGTGTATGGGTATGTATCATGATACGTATTGTATCATGATACATATCGCGATGTGTATCATTACAACCGTAGTATTTCATTGATGATTGTGTAAGTACACAGCTTTTAGTACAATAGAAGTTTCTCTATTGTAGTATTGTATTCTATAGGTCTGATTTGTTTTTCATAAAGTCATGTTATAAACTATATATAATCTAACATCACGAATGCCCAAATGCGTTTTATGGAATCACGTTAAAAAATATAATTTAACTGACCTAATTAATTTGAATGTCTTGGTGCGAATATACTATTTAAATAGACCTTGTTTAATTATACCTCCATGTTATGTATGACAAAGTTTGTGATAATTATGTAATAATAATTATCATGTGTGATTAAATTTTGATGCCATTGTGACTAACTGGGAAATTTCTGTTCAACATCTGTACTTTAGAAATGTAATTATTTCTTGATTGTTAATTGCATATTTAAGTCAAACATCAAAACTCAGTTGTTGCATCAACTCTGTGGTATTCGTTCCATGTTAGAGTTAAGATGACAGGAAATATAACAGTAGGTCTCTGTCAACTAAAAACTCACCTGTTTAAACTCGATTGTCCTCCATAGCCCCTCAGCATACCAGCCCAACTGTTTGTGACTGGAATTGTTAAACCAACTAGAAACTGCCCAACCCTTTTGTTTTGTTTGCTGCTCAGCTTGGTTTTCCTGAGGATTTTTGTGCAACAGAAGTGTCTTTATTATATTGTAGTGTATATTGTGCCTTGAGTGTGTTTGTCTGTTGTCAAAGGTGGGAGAACATTGCGCACCTGGACACGAGAAGGGGTGCTGTACTCCACTGCTGAGATGGTCCCTGGGTTGGAGCAGGCGTTGGCATGGAAGTAAGCCATTCTCTCCCGCTTAGTCTGCGTCTATAACTCTCTGGTAATGAGAGCTAGAGTGAAGAATGTATATTTATGTTTTAACGTATACATTTCTTACTTCTTTTGTCAAGTTCAGAAGTGGCATATTGTATTTAATAATGATGATTATAAGAAAACGTCTTTTTCACCAAAACCTTGGAAACCCAGTCAGGGGCACATCAAAACAAAAAAGTTAATCAATCTCGTAATTGGTAAGCAATATTAAAGTCGTCAACAGAAAGATGTATATAAATATGTATCATAGACATATTCATAAACTTTGCAACAGTGCTAGAACCTGACGTTTGTTAAAGACCAATAAGATAGGAACACATCTTGTTTAAAAAGACATGTCTACCAACTGCTGTGTATTTTTAAATTGTTTATTTGCTGGTGTTTTAATTCAATTTGGAAAAAAGAAATTCAGTTGAACTTTTGATTATTTCTGTAATGTTTTACTTGAGCTGGTGTTGAGTGTAACGGTATTGTTGTTTCACAGGCCGTCGGGCAGTTTAATAGTGTCCAGTCAACGTCGACCAAACAAACACAACATCATCTTCTTTGAACGTAACGGCTTGAGGCACGGCGAGTTCACGCTGCCATTCGGAGTTCACGATGTCAAGGTCATTATAGTATTGAAGTTTTTGGTCTTGAAAATTTAAATAACACATTTGGTAAAATTTTTATAAAGGAGCTTTAAACTTGTTTAGTCTGTCACGGATCTGGTTCGTTGATGTGCAGATAAGCAACATCCGCAGTTGACTTAATCACAAACATATTTTTGTTCAAATCATCAAAAGAATTTACTTTAGTCTTTAGATCTGGTAAGGATCAAAATACCGGATATCCAAAATGGTAAACAGGAGCCAGCATGTTGCAGTGAATACTGGGTAGGTTTGATATTTTGCAAAATAAATTTGAAATGAGACTAGCAAAAAAAAAATTTTAACAGGGAGGACACCTTTAAAGTGAGCACTCAGAAAATACACACATCAAATGGAAAAGAGCACTTGCTCAAACAACAGGAGATTTATCAAGAAAAAACAAAACTAGTTTATGCATAAAAAAGGTTACAAAATGAAATCTAAATATATTTTATCCCATACCTAATTATTCCAATATTTTACCAGTAAACTTTAGTAAAGAATCAGTGTAGATTGGATATCAGAAAGTACTCGTTCTCACAGAGGACAGTAAATGAATGGAACAAATTATCTACAGATTGTGTAAATGCTAACAGCCAGCGTGAATATGTTTAAAAACAAAATTGATAAATATCATAGGACTCTCGATAGGCCAATGGCTTCACCTGCCATCTGGGCCTTTGCCTTGAAAGGCAATCTTGTTAGACACTTGTCGGATACTTGCTGAATACTTGTCCAATACAGGTTGTATACCATAGTGCATGAACCCAAGACAGTTTTGGTTTGAACATATATTTGCACTGTGCTAACTGTTACATTTGTCCA
Organism: Lamellibrachia columna; assembly: GCA_963662155.1. Lineage (NCBI taxonomy): Eukaryota > Metazoa > Annelida > Polychaeta > Sabellida > Siboglinidae > Lamellibrachia > Lamellibrachia columna. Next base: position 11,152,438 of record OY759273.1, read on the forward strand.
TGTTCTCATTGCTTTCTGCCTTGGCAGGTGAAAGAGGTTCTGTGGAACATTGAGTCGACTGTTCTGGCTGTGTGGTGTGAAGATCTACCACCAGAGGGAGGCACTGTTGACTTTGCACCAAAATCTTACAGTCAGTATAACATTGGACTCTACCTGTTGATTTGTGCAGTAACTTTGTTCAACTGCAATATTTATCACACACTCCCAAACAGTGGCGCCAGTCAACATATCACCACTACCGCAACTTGATTATAAATTCAAAATGAATGGCTGGCGGAGTGATATAAACGTTGGTTGGCTAGGCAACGTCATTGGTTGGCTAGGCAACGTCATTGTTGTCTGACTTGTTACACCATTACAAATGTGCACTTCAGTAAAACAACATAGTTTCAAACAAAAATGAATGTTATCGTGTTTCTAGACACATTTTCAATAGGAACACTACACACAATTGTATGCAACTGAAATTGAGAGCTTTCTAAACAAAATTAGGAGTTTAGGAAATGAAATAAAGATGTGCAGATGCTGCACATCAAGTGTATGTTGAGGCAGAGGTGACATGATAAATTTTGCTGCATGGGGGGTTGTATTCATTGTCATGTATTCAGCAGTTTCCAAAAAAGTTGGTTACTTGTTAGAGATGGAAGGTCAGCCACTTCAACGTCAAGGTTACATTACGACAGTTTGTTTTATGGGACTGCGTGTTGCTCTCAGAATTATTTCACATATTGAATATCATAAACTGCATCCGTCATTTTCAGATGTTGTTTCTAGCTAGTTGTCAGAAAAAGCCCACTTAGAGCACCTTATTTTTTTTTTCATTTTACTATATGTGACTTAGTGTGCATAAAAATATTGTTTCATACCTCCTAGGATAAGCTGTTTACTCTTCTTGGCAACACTCTGAATCTACCTAACTATATAATATCTACTGAAGCACTTTGCAAGCAGAAAACCTGCATTGTACAGTACATTCTTTGTTATGCTGGAATGAGTGAATGTATCTTTATATCATTAGAACCCCATTGAAATGATAACGTAATTAATATAGTGCATAGCATTTCTTGCAATTTGTTGAAAAACAATGGCTATATATATATTGCTTTCTCTTGTATAATTTAATCAATAAATGAATAACAGTTCATGATTAAATGTGTGATTAAGCATACAAGTGTTCTATGTATAGGTGTCTGATTATTATCTGAGTGCAACAACATTGTTTTCTTGTATATTCATGACAGACCGAAAGAAAATACTGGTTTATTAATTGAAAGACTGATATAAGATGTATGGTGGGTGGGATTCCAGTCTCATTGCTTTTTATTATGTTATATGGTATAAAGTCTATATATTCTCATATCTTCACCACCAATATGTGTTTTAGCAACCTACATTTTAAAATAAAATTTGACTGGTATCTATTTATGAATATCGACCATGCCTTTCAACATGCGTGAACATTCAAATTAAACTGATAACAGTCAAATAATATGAAAACATTACAGTTCGTTAACACACGTTTGGGCCAAGATATTAAAAAACAATAGTTTATACTATATGATATAATTTTAGAATAAAAATGGTCAGACTTTGTATGTTTAAAATTTAGCACATAAAGAAACAAAGAAGATTTAAAATTGTTAGTAATAAAGTACATGTTTACGTGGTTGAATGGAAAGCAACTTTTCCCTTTCAGTTGAGCTTTGGACTGTGGGAAACTATCACTGGTACCTAAAACAGAACTTACCGTTTTCGCCAACTGACTGCATTTCGACTGTTCAGTGGGACTCGGAACAGGCCTATCGCTTACACGTGGTGTGTAGAAACGGTCAATACCTGCAGTATACCTGGTCGTGGACTACTGATGTCAGTCGAGGGTCAACACAGGATGATGTAGCAACCGTAGCAGTTATTGATGGCGGTAAGTATTCAAAGCAACACGTTGATGTTTTAGATATTCTAAACCAATGGTTTTGTTTAATGGATTTTATTTTGTTTATTTATAATTGTTATTATAATTTATTAATTGATTTATGTTGTTTTGATGACATGGTTTATGCATGTATTTATTTAATGTCATGTAATATTAATTTTAGTAAATTTCTCTGAACAAATGGTTGATGGCTTGTTCTGAGAGGTCATTAAACTAACTCTAAGTATCTGAGATGTGTTATGTTTTAATGGAATCCAACAATGCCGACTACAATGGAGGAAGTAAGGCACAAACCACCAGCCTACTGGAAATTTAGATAAAAAATATAATCTGGTCCCTTTAAAATCTCTAGTCACTGTGATATACTAAATCATATCCATAAGAATTAGCATTCATTTGTGCAGTCAAATCTGGGTTTAAGATGGACAAATAAACCAGTCATTTAAGTAGATCTAAATTGTCTACCTTCCAGCGACGTTGCTAGTGACCCCCTTCAAAGATGTGGTAGTGCCACCCCCGATGTCTGCCTACACTGTTCAGATGCCATGTGCCATAAATCAGGTGGCATTTTTGGCAGAGAATAATGACTTTGCGGTCATGTTGTCTGACGGTCATGTTGCATTGCTTTCATTTGGAGGAAAAGGTGAGGTTTACTTTTATATAAAACCTTTTAGATTTTACTTTAAACTCTTCTATTGATTTAGCACATTGTGAATCAGGTTCATCGATTTTTAAATCTAGTTTGTGAAGAGCTGTCAATAACGTATATATTTGTCAGGGTCAAGCATTCTCAGGAATTACATTCCCAAAACACATGTGGATCATCTTGATGTTAGGATTGATAGTTTATGCAACAATGCGGTTATATGACAAAAATGGTAAGAGTACTGTAAAGTTATTTGAAGGTGTCTGTTGGATGTGACGCTGCAGATAAGACAGATAAGACAGACAGAAGAGATAAGACAGAAGCCCAGGAGTCATCAGTGAAGATAGCAGCAGCTGCAGCCTCCAAGTGCTCTTTACCACGAACATGTCGAATGTTCAGGTGGGTTCACATGTCAGATTGTAGTTTTAAACCAGATGTCAGGTAGTGGCTGCTCAGACGTACAGTCTTGCAGAGGACAGAAATCTACAAACGGTCATCCCAACATCTGTCAGGAATAAAGATCATAATGAGATGGTAGCACCTCCCGTAAAAGTCACGGTTGACCATCACCCTTATCTCGGCGTTGTAGCCTAAACTCTTGACATGGACCAACATCCACAGTCATCTCTGTGTTCCAGCATTGACACCACTGACACGTCTAAACATCCACTTGTGCATGACCATTTGACATGGTTCAACCAACACACTCGTCTCTGTTCCAGGCTTTACATCACTGACACATCTACACATCAACTTGTGTGTGACCATTTTACCTGGACCAACAAACACACTCATGTTGTAGCCTTGACACCACTTACATGTCTACACATCCACTTGTGTATTACCATTTAACTTGGTTCAACCAACACACTCATCTCTGTGTTGTAGCCTTGACACTGCTGACATGTCTACACATCCACTTGTGTGTTGCCATTTGACTAGGTTCAACCAGCACACTCATATCGGTGTTGTAGCCTTGACAACACATGCTAGTGTGTTTTCATTTGACTTGGTTCAACCAACACACTAATCTCTATTTTATAGCCTTGACACCACTGACACATCTACACATCCACTGATGTGTTACCATTTGACGTGGATCAATGAGGACACCATGATCTACTGTACACCTGGTGGAGTTGACAGTTCTTTTCTACTTACTACTGCCAAAGTTGACTACACAACATTAAAGATTATTGCTAAGTAGGTTGATTTTGTTTGGTTACTATAATTACATTAGGGTTGGTGGAAATGGCAGTATTATAAATGTTTCTGACAGCATTTTCAAAGTTACATAATTATTTTGTTTTAGTATCGATATTATATTCTTCCCTTATTCCTTTGTCACGTGTAGCTCTGGTGTAGAGATGTGTTGACCCATCGATCTAGCGCAAGCGAATGTGTTGTAGGTATAATTTCAGGGTGTGTTGTCACTAGTAAGTGTGTAGTAGGTCTAGTAAAGAGTTGTGTTGCACCAGTGAATGTCTTGTAGGGACAGCGTTTGTGTCGGAGGCAGTGTCGCCGCCCTGGCTGTTGGTGTTCACTCGTCCTGTATCGCAGTTCACCTGACAGATGGCGCCATCTGCAGATACATGTCAGGTGAGTGACAGCTGTCAAGGATGAACATTAGTTGACTCATTAATTAATTATGTGAATTTTATATAGTACTAGGCAATTTTGTCTGTGTTACCATAATGTCTTATAATGTGTTATGTTCAAAGTATTACTTAAAGTAAAAGTATCTGTCTGTGGATGTATTGTATCCCCTGTCCAGAGAGGAATTGTCTTCAACGTATCCGCCCAAATCCCCAATGTGTCAACTGTGGAGGTCTCTTGTTATATGGACTCCTGATGTAAGGAACCTCTGCATTGTTTTATGGATGGATTAATATGTAAATGAAAGTCCATGTTTATGAAAATAACTGGGTGGGAAGAATTGGCGGGAGTGGAAAGAATAGACAAGCAAAAAATGGAGGAGCTGAGGGAAGAAGTTGGTTGGAAAGAGAGTTTTAGAGGGAAGCTGGTGAGGAGTCAGTTAAAGTGGCCTGGACACGTGGAAGGAATGGAAGGGACGGTTGATGAAGAGAGCAGGTGCGCTTAGAGTGAAGGGTAGAAGGAGAAGATCGAGACTGAGATGGGAGGACTGAATGAACAGAGATTTGGTGGGAGTGGTTGGGGAGTGGAGAACGAGAATGAGGGATGTGGGAGTGGAAACGGGTGGTGGAGACGACAGTGAAACGGGACTCGTGACGGAAGAAGGTGGAAAACAGCAATCAATGACCGGGATCGATGCCAACCTCTCCCGGACTACAGAGATAAAGAGGAGAGCAACAATGACTATATATAATTATGTATGTATGCAAGCAGGCATGCATGCACGCACGCACGCACGCACGCATGCACACACATATATATAGAACAATTTGGCAATGTCCCAGCATGTTCTATATAGAGACCACTGTATACAGACTAAATTAAGTTTGTAATACCAATGGTGCTTGTGCAATGACCACTGTAAACTCACACTGCGGATAAAGTAATGAGTATTGCCGATAATGATAACACTGTATAGCTTTACGGAGAGGCATTGTTGTATTATGATTTCATTTTCTTGTTGACTGTTCATCTTGCTTTTTCTGTGGCCACTCATTGAAGACTGCTGCAACTATTTGCCACACATTTGTTTTCTTTTTGTGTCAGCAAATCATGATATTTAGGTTATTTTTAAAATGCACAATATCTTGTCATACTACTCATGTGATTATTTCCTGGATAACGATATTGATCAGCACATTTTCAGATACAAATACACTGTTGCCGTGGGAAACATCAGCAGGGACCGAACTGCACCTACCACAGTGCTGCCCCCTCTTGGCTGTGTGTTGTATCGGTGGCGAGGTACATATATTCCTTTCAATAATAATAATAAATGCCTGCATTAAATACGATGTCTAACAAGATTAGGTTTTTCCCAAGAATAACCTGTTTTGGATAAGGCTGTGGGAAATACCTGGTAAATGTTGGTATTTACTGGGAGACTGGTAAATACTAATGATAACTGGGAAAGGTTAACTTTAGCTTAAAATTAAATTAGTGTTTCAGTACTGAAATTTGAGTTAATGTTCTGAACAGTTTTAGAGAACCAATCTGTGCATATCAAATACAGAAACATCTAATCTAGGTTAACGTCCTGGGTCTTGGCCCCAAACAAATACCCTGGGTTGATAGCGTAGCCTTCCAGTCCGACACAGACATAAATCACCTTCTACCCAGACGAGTGAAACCACAATGTGCCTCCTGTGATGAGCTACAGATCTACAAACAAACTATCATGTTTCACTGAGCTCAAATCAGCTCCAAGTTTGTGTTGTATAAGCCTCAGCACTTGTTGAAAATATACTTGTTGAAAATGTACAGCATGATGCACAGGATTCTCAATAATATGCTTGTTTTGTTCTGAAAAATTACTGCTGAACAGCTCTTTAGGGTCCTAGTATTAAGTCAGGATGCAACCCAGATGCTATGATTTTATTTCTGTTAACAGGAGGTCGTGATTGGTCTGACGGAGAGGTACCGACTGTATGCCAATGATGTTGAGGTATGTCAAATAGAAAAGTTGAGTGAATATTTAACTTAAGTAAAACTGTATGGCTTAGCGATTTAAGAAAGGATATGGTAAAATACATAATATCAATAAGTTGTCTGAAATAGTCCAGCAGTGTCACACTAGGACCTGGGATAGGTGGCTAATGTTAGTGGATTTAGCAAAGTTCTGCCTGTAGTGCTTATTTTTTCAATTAACTCGGTATAAATGAGTATCTGGTTTATGTCATTTAGGATTTGTAGCTTTCTGACATATCAGATTCATCATTCTTTCAATTGTCCTTATGCGAGATTGTTGGCAAAATTGACTGAGTTGTGTCATGGACGCTTCTGCCATGACTCGTGGTTGAGAGATGGAGTCCACAGGTTACACATTTACCCCATACGTGGGGTCTTTTATTTCCCCTGGCATAGACACTAGGTAGGAGGGACCAATGGTTGTTGCTGTGGCATGAACGAAATTGCCCAAGCTTCGACACAGCAGCAGGTGGACTGGATCCCTGGTCCTCTAGATTGACAGTCTGGTGCTCTGAGCCACTGGAACCCTGGTTCTCTACATTGACAGTCTGTCGCTCTAGGCCACTGGAACCCTGGTTATCTAGATTGACAGTCTGGCGCTCTGAGTCACTGAAACCTGGTCCTCTAGATTGACAGTCTGGCGCTCTGAGCCACTGGAACCCTGGTTCTCTACATTGACAGTCTGTCGCTCTAGGCCACTGGAACCTGGTCCTCTAGATTGACAGTCTGGCGCTCTGAGCCACTGGAACCTGGTCCTCTAGATTGACAGTCTGGCGCTCTGAGCCACTGGAACCCTGGTCCTCTAGATTGACAGTCTGGTGCTCTGAGCCACTGGAACCTGGTCCTCTAGATTGACAGTCTGGCGCTCTGAGCCACTGGAACCCTGGTCCTCTAGATTGATAGTCTGGCGCTCTGAGCCACTGGAACCCTGGTCCTCTAGATTGACAGTCTGGCACTCTGAGCCACTGGAACCCTGGTCCTCTAGATTGACAGTCTGGCGCTCTGAGCCACTGGATCCCTGGTTCTCTACATTGACAGTCTGTCGCTCTAGGCCACTGGAACCCTGGTCCTCTAGATTGACAGTCTGGCGCTCTGAGCCACTGGAACCCTGGTTATCTACATTGACAGTCTGGCCCTCTGAGCCACTGGAACCCTGGTCCTCTAGATTGACAGTCTGTCACTCTAGGCCACTGGAACCCTGGTCCTCTAGATTGACAGTCTGGTGCTCTGAGCCACTGGAACCTGGTCCTCTAGATTGACAGTCTGGTGCTCTGAGCCACTGGAACCCTGGTCCTCTAGATTGACAGTCCGGCGCTCTGAGCCACTGGAACCTGGTCCTCTAGATTGACAGTCTGGCGCTCTGAGCCACTGGAACCCTGGTCCTCTAGATTGACAGTCTGGCGCTCTGAGCCACTGGAACCTGGTCCTCTAGATTGACAGTCTGGCGCTCTGAGCCACTGGAACCCTGGTCCTCTAGATTGACAGTCTGGTGCTCTGAGCCACTGGAACCCTGGTCCTCTAGATTGACAGTCCGGCGCTCTGAGCCACTGGAACCTGGTCCTCTAGATTGACAGTCCGGCACTCTGAGCCACTGGAACCTGGTCCTCTAGATTGACAGTCTGGTGCTCTGAGCCACTGGAACCCTGGTCCTCTAGATTGACAGTCTGGTGCTCTGAGCCACTGGAACCTGGTCCTCTAGATTGACAGTCTGGCGCTCTGAGCCACTGGAACCTGGTCCTCTAGATTGACAGTCTGGCGCTCTGAGCCACTGGAACCTGGTCCTCTAGATTGACAGTCTGGCGCTCTGAGCCACTGGAACCTGGTCCTCTAGATTGACAGTCTGGCGCTCTGAGCCACTGGAACCCTGGTCCTCTAGATTGACAGTCTGGCGCTCTGACCGCTGAGCCACTGATATATCAGATGAAATTAAGGCGGTTGAAACATCCTTGTAAAATATATGTTGTGAATTCTGAACAATATTTTTATGTAAGACACCTCATTCTCAGCCGCCAACCTAAAGTTAAGGTATGTTTTATTACAAAATGTCTAAACAGAATTGTAACCCAATATTTGGTATGTTCACAGTTAGCGAGCAACTGCACGTCATTCTGTGTGCATAGCAAGTATCTCCTACTCTCTACACATGCGCACACGTGCAGATGCATCAGTCTCGCACGAAGTCTCTCTGGTAAGGTTTTAATAGTGCATGAATGGTTCCGCTAGAGCGCACTTGAACCAACTTTTATTGCCTCACTGCATTGTTGTCAAGATAATACTTTATTTTAATTGTTTTGTTCTTATTTTATTAATCTAAATTTGTTTAATTGTGAACCAATTTTACTTATTGTGTGTGTGCAGCACTATGCCGGGCACACATAGCAAGTACACAGATTCAGCACATCTATTAAACTGAATGACGCTCAATTGACACACAACAAGAACTTGAAGAACAAGAACATGCAAGACAGGCAGCACGTTCGTTCGCGGTGTTTTAATTCCGGACACAGCTACCACACGATTCTTTGAGCGGTGATAAATAGACAATCGCACCAGAAAGAAGTCATCATTGGCCATTGCGGGATGTTCTCCATCTGTGCTGAATCGACACGTCTACGACGTGGCGTCAGCGACAGCACATTATGTTTTTGCATTGTTTTGACTTATGAAAAAGGGGTTACGTATCTATTAGGTGATGCACCACTTCTACTGGGAACTACAGAGTACTGTATCATAGTATCATAATTCATCAATGTATCAGCGCATCCCTCCTCCATAGTACACCAGTGTAATCTGTCAATGTGTTCCAGAGTTGCAGACTGCGACTACAGAAACATGTCCCGTGCTTGTGGACCAGACGAGGAGGGTGGAACGCGGCTCACGCATCGTCTGTGTTGAGACGTGTGGAACTAAGCTCGTCCTTCAGATGCCCCGGGGCAATCTGGAGGTCATTCACCCTCGTGCCCTCGTTCTGGCCTCAGTCAAACACTCCCTTGACCAGTGAGTAGTGTTGGGGCAATTAGTTTTAGACAGTTAGCCTTAACAGCCACCCTCATAAAATAGGTTAAAAGAATCTGGTAACTGAATTATGAATTATTTTGATAATGCTGAAATATTGTTTGTTAATATTTGTATATGTGTATAAACAACAAACAGTTGTTTTGACAGTTGTTATTACATTTGTAGCATCAAATCATTCTTTGAGCACATTTGATCTTACTCAGTTATATCAATATACAGATTGCTTTTGAAGAATTGCCATTTCAGGACACATATCTATATATATATATATATCTATATATATATAGATATCTATATATATATATATATATATATATATATATATATTAGGCATTTTATTTTGTATTAGTTGGTTTACATATCCACACTATCATTACGTACAAAAAACATTCTTAAATTAATATTGTGGTTTTTTTTTTTTCAAGTCGCATTGCATCAGGGTCTTCTGCAGTCAGTGTCAGTGGCTTATGTTATAGCTCCTTGCAGATGCCATTTCGACTGCAAAAGTGCACAAAAACACAATATTTTAAAAGAATATATTTGCTTTTTTATATGTAGAATGATTAAATAAATACACTGGCATAGATAACATTTTGTAAGAATGTTGTTTAGCGGCATAAATAATTTAGGCCAATCTAGTTCATGATTACATTATATTTAGTTCAATCATATATACTTTTAAGTTGAACGTTAATGTGTGTGTAGGCTTCAGTTTGGTGACTCATTTGCACTGATTCGCAAACATCGCATCAACATGAACCTTCTCCATGATCACAATCCGGCAGCATTTCTCGACAACATCGATTCATTCGTACAACAGATCGACTCTGTCAGCTTTGTCAACTTGTTCCTCACCAATCTCTTGTAAGTAGGAATAAATCATGAAGTGGGTAACAGAAGATACGATATTAACTTTCTCCAGTCATCATATCTGTTGGTACAATTATTAAATGACCTTTACGAACAATTACCCTTTGTGTTTTCCTGTAGCAAATGAGGTTCTGCCATTATGCATCCACAGGGTATAAAAATTAAGCATCAGCAGGGTATAAATAATAGTTCTTCAAATAAATGTCATTTACATTATAATAAATTATTTCTTCATAGTAAATTGCTAGAGTACGGCATTAGCAAATGTAATTTTGTCATTAAAATCATACAAAAATGTCCTAAAAACAATTCCATTAGTAATCGGTCAGTCATGGTAATATTTGGTGTAATGTGGATGAATTTAATTGTGTCACTGAATTATGCATAATTTTTACATTCAGAAATGAAGATGTGACTGAGACCATGTACTCCGCCGCATACGACAACCGAGAGGTGAAGTCAAAGTCACGAGAGGGTGACATGGCCCCCAGCAAGGTGGATGCCATCTGTGACCATCTACGGGAAGCTATGGAAAGGACCGATGCTTCCAGGTTCATGGGCACTGATTTCTTTGTAATAATATTGAACGATGCTGGGTTGTATGCACAAGCGGCTTCAGAATGTTGTGTTGATTGAGTTTGATTGAGTTTGATTGAGAACCTAATACAACATTCTGAGGCAACAAGTGCATATAACCCATTGTTGTTCGATAAGGTATTTATTACATGAGTTCATGACTAACATTTCAACACATTTAATACAATAAAATGGTAATTTATATATTATGTTATTATATATCTTCGGTGGCAGCATGTGTAATGATATGATACGTGGTTTTATTGCACTGGATGTACCATGCAGGAAAGCATATGTCATCATAGGCAGCGCGTTACCAGTAGAAGTTACCCATGGATTAAAACTTGAAATTGTGCACTTATTAGCTTTATGAAAATGACACGATATGTGTGGTTTAATATTAGTATAAATCAATTTGGATTATGATTATCATAAGATAATTTACATTAATTTTTTTGTTTATTGTTACAATATTAAGATAAACTAATGTGTCTGTTATATGTATTCCTGAAGTACATTGGTAAGAAAGCAACTTTTTTTATTCTGTAAAGTGCAATTTAATCTCCCATATCATCAGAACCCTCGGTACTGGGAGATTTTCACTGGTGTCTCATCTCCTGTCCACAGGTATTTACTGAGCAGTCTGACGGCTATGGTGCGTCGGACTACACCTCACTTGCAAGCAGCACTTGACAAAATAAAATCTCTGCCAAGTGAGTGTCTATGCTGTAAAACAGTTTGTGTCTGGCTCTGCGTCTAACTGCCTGCCTGCCTGCCTGCCTGCCTGCCTGCCTGCCTGCCTGCCTGCCTGCCTGCCTGCCTGCCTGCCTGCCTGCCTGCCTGCCTGCCTGCCTGACATGTTAGGTGTATTTGACTGTTCTGTTACAACATGTTGACACGTTAGGTGTATTTGACTGTTCTGTTACAACATGTTGACATGTTAGGTGTATTTGACTGTTCTGTTACAACATGTTGACATGTTAGGTGTGTTTGTTTGCCTCAGAGGAATGTGTGAAAGAGGCGCTCGACTATCTGCTCTTCCTTGTCGACGTTGATGCTCTGTACAACGTTGCCCTTGGCATGTATGACTTTGACCTTGTTCTTCTGGTGGCTCAGAGCTCTCACAAAGTGAGTAGTGTGACACGCACACAACACATACCACACACACCACACTGCATACACACATACACCACTCACACACCACACACTCACCCATGCACAGACACACACACACACGCCACATACAACCACACAAATACACACAAATACACACCACACAGCCACAAACATACGCATGCACAGACACACAGACACACACACACACACCACAAACACACAGACAAACACACACCACACACACTACACATACACACCACACTCACCACACACACACCGCACACATCACGCAGACCACACACAATCACACAGCCACACAACTATAACAAGTGTTGATGTATGCAGGACCCGAAGGAATACTTACCTTTCCTGAATGAACTGCGTTGTATGGAGGAGAACTATCGTCGCTACAGCATCGACCTTCACCTTCAGAACTACAATGGCGCCATCCGTCACGTCGCGAAATGTGGTCAGTGTTTGCCGGTCATTTCTACTTTGTAATCCCCTTTCCTTGTCTCTCCCGTGGGTCACAAGCTTCCTTCCTCTCAGTTCCCTGTCTCTAACCTCAGTTGTCAGAATCCTAATTATGACCAACGAGCAAGCATCTTTGTCTCCGTTGCTATAACCATCAAGCTTTGCCATAGCAACTGTGTTTGCATATTGAGAGATAAAAATTTGAAATTGATACGATGGAATGATTGACGGCTTCACATTAGCTTGACAGACTTGTTGTTGCGGTTGTTAAGCAACAGTTTAATGGACCCCACAATCTGTTTCTAAAACGCGTTTGTTAATTCCTCCCTGCTGTGTCTTTCTTCACATAGTAAGTCAAATTTATTCTTGTTTTTCTCTACAATCTTTTTTCTACTACAATCTTTTTACTTCATAGAATTGCTTGATTATTGCAGGAACAATGGCGCCACCTGTCATACAAATATAATAATCTTACAACAATAACATATGTGTACATAGCAAAATAGTTGTCTTTTCTCAAATATAATTTCTATTTTATGCAGATATGTTACGTTTCACTTAGAATAAATCATAGAAACGCTCTTAAAATGCACCTTATTAATGACAAGGTTAGGCCGTTCATAAAGCAAAACATATCCATCATATACAGAATTTTTTTTACGTAACTGCATAGTATCTTGACTCCACTTTTACGTAGAGATCCAGTTTTTACAGCCAAATAAGTTTTCAAAATGTGATCGCTAACTAGTTTGCAAATGATGGCTTTTTTCTGCAGTGTCTATTTTACAGCACTGAAGTTGACAAGTCATTGTGTGCGCTGTTTTACGGCATCGCAAAGGTCAAGGTTGCTCGTGAAACGTTTGGTATTCAAATTTGAGCAAATGTTTAGCTGTGGCTAACCAAAATATGTAATCCCTTACATGATGTACGCGATGACACAACTTCTGTTGAGGCTGTTGGCGCTTTCCATGAGCATAGTTATTGAATACTCTCAAAACTTCACTTGTCAAAATAACACGTCACTGGTGTGTCACAGAAATAGTGTCCTCTGTGACACAGCATCTTCTTTTTTTACTACATTTTTGCTCTTCACCCAGTGAGCAAATAAGTAAAATGTGGTTGAAAAGTGTTCAATGGAACGTATTATCAGCTAATTTTGGATAACTTTTCTATTTATTTTGCCCAATTGTGCACACTGTGGAGCCTATGATGGATATTTTGATATTTAGCTTAGTAAAACGCACTTTAACAACACTCATAAAAATCTATGATGGATTCTGTTTTATGATAGGTTTTCCTTATGAGCTCATTACCTTAGTGAAACGGTCCCAAGGGATCGAATCAAACTGCTGCTGTTTCAGAACTGGAGTTATTTCGTTCACCTACTTTGCCTGCATTGATCATTTGGAAGAGACACTTAAAGCTGTTGGTCCCTTCTACCTGGTGTCTATGCCAGGGGAAGTCAAAGATCCCACACAGGGGGTAAATGTGTAGCCTGCATTGGACTCCATCTCTCATGAGCCACTGCAGAAGCGTCCATGATGCGGCTCAATCAATTCTGCTAACTACCTCGCAAGAGGATATGATTGAATGAATCAGTATTCCATAAGCTCACACAGTGCCTGTGTTTAGGCATAGACCACTTCCCCGAGTGCCTCTGTCTTGTCACTCAACATTGCCTCTACGCTGAAGCCCTGCCTCTGTTTGACGAGTCCAGTGAAGAGTACAAGGTGAGAGGATATGTGATTCAAACGATAGAGGCACAAATTATCTTGTTCTTGTTAGTTAAACATATTCTAGTTCAACTGGATCATCTAGCATCCTTGTGAAATTTAGTGATCACTCTGAAAGATATTTCTGATTAATGTAGATTTGTATTATAAAAATCCTGTATTGTGTAGAAAATCTAGCATAATGAGTGTTTTATGTAATCAGAATGTAGACCAAAGTATTTAATTCAAACAAACAGCTTATTTTTCTACTTTGCTGACAACTGTGAAATTCCACTGTTATTTCTTTGCACAACAAGTTAGCTTTAAATTTAAATGCAATTTGTTAATCTTTCTAATAGTGCACCCTCAACATCTAAAACAAGGTCATAGAAAATATCTCCAATGGCGTATTTCAGCCATTCAATTGTGGTTTTCTTTAATCGCAAGTATTTATACCCGAAAAGAGCATTTTATAAATTGGCATCAGTTATTTTACACATAAAAAATATATTCCTTAAATAACAATAATTCATTAGCAGCACGAAAACCATATTTGCAATATATGAAAATCCACAAAGGACTGTGTGCCTGTCTTTGTAATAGAACAAAGTTATCACTGGCCTAACCCTGTTTCACCTACTTGTAGAAGATTGCTGTCGCATACGGCCAGTACTTGTCTGGCAGAGGGCGCCATGAGGAAGCTGGCATCATCTACTCCCGTGCCAGAGACCACCAGATGGCGCTGGATGAATTCTTCACGTGTAGCAATTGGCGTCAGGCAATGTGTATGGCTGCTGAACTCAATTACTCGACTCTACAACTAGCGGATCTCAGTCGAAACCTCGCAGGTGAGTACCCCTGGCAGCTGGTCAATTACATTATATAAATTCCAATTACACATACCAATTCCAATACCACCTCAAAAATACCAATTCCAAAATACCAATTCCAATTATCAATTCCATATCGAAATAACAGAACAACCATAGACATACTCAACTCCAAAAAATAACATCTATTTTAGAGCAGCTTTTTTATTTTTGCATAACGTGGTACACAATGGCAAATAAATATGATATACGCCACATATTAAATTTCATTGATTATTTGTGTATAGCGAATAGTAATTTTAGTTATAAAGTTACATGATGTAATTGAAAAAGTAATTGAAAAGTTATTGAAAACACCAGTTACATTTTCACCAATTCCAATTAGTTTTCAAAACAAAACACCAATTACATTATTGGAATTGGTGTTTTTGTGTAACTGATCCCAAGTCTGGTACCCACTGGGGATATCTCTAGGGAGATTTGATTCCCAAGTGGGAAACAAAAATAGGGCGATGTCCCAATTTCTTCCAAATGAAATGGGGAGAGTGCAGTAAAAAAGTGGCGGAATTGTCTGGGAGCCGCGAGAACTTCTGGTATATTCAATAAGGCTCGGAGCAAATGAAATATCTATGTTGTGAGGCAGTTCGATTTAATCACCAGAGGGCACTAGTAGTTGTGTGTAGCATGGTGGTCGTGTGGTAGCACGTCGGACTTTTAGTCAACGGGACATGGGCTTAAACCATATGCTGCCATTTTGAAACTGCTTGTGTCTTTCGGAAGAGACATTAATAGCTGTTGGTGTCCATGCCAGGGGAAGTAAAAGAGGAACTGAAGGATCCCACACGGTAAAAAATGGAAAAAACCTGTTGTGGATTGAGTGCGCCTCACAGAGCTGGTGATCTCGATCTCTAATCTGATAGTAAACTCACTACTACATCCTTGTTTAGCTGTGATCAGCTGTTTAGGGAGTATCTCATCAGGAATCAAGCATTGGTAGATCAACAATTTTTTCTGTTTGCAGGGAAACTTCAGGAGACTCGAAGGCACTTGGAAGCTGCCACTCTGTTGACCGACTATGCTGATGTAAGACACAGGAATTGTTTGTAATTCACAAATGCCCAGCAACAGTTTTTATACTAAATGTTTAGCCCATTTCTTAAAGAAGCCTTATCAATTGATTTAGCCCATTGCGAATCAGGTTCGTCAATGTTTAAATCTGTAGGTGTGAATAGTTTAAGTAATATGTGCAGTAGGTTTGAAACTCCATCCTCAAGTGATCTAGCCTATCGCCTCTAGCCTATCCGGTTCATTGATGTCCAAATATGTAGTGTGTGAATAGTTTATGTAACATCTGCAATCAATTTAATAAAAATGCCTATTTTTTTTTAAATCATCGAAAGAATTGAATTTAGTTGTTTGATCTGGTAAGGCTCAAATTAGTCGATATCCAAAACGGTAAACACTGCCAGTACCGATCATGTGCGGGTCAGTACCGACCATGTGTGAGTCAGTACTGATCATGTGTGGGTCAATACCGATCATGGGCGTGGCTTCCATCCTCTCTCCAAGGGTGAAATTTCACCAATGGTAAATTTTTTAGTTTTCAGCATTTCCATTTTCACTTCATTGCATATAAAAGTTGCACAAACAAGTTAGCATGTTGCAGTGGATATATTATTTTGCAAAATGAATTTGAGATGAGATTAGCCAAACAATTTAGGAGGGATCTTTAACAAAGGAGTGCATACTTAAAATCATCAAAACAGTTGACATTTATTGTTCATGGGACCAGGATGGTTGGGTCTGAACCCAAGGCTTCAAGTTCAAACCAGTCTTCTGCTTCTTCCCCCCGGTCCCTTGCAGGGTGGGAACCACATCACTTAGTCTGTTCCACCCTCTTGACAAGTCGTCTCCATCTATTGCAATCTTCTGCCATTGTTTCCCACTCTCAGTGGTTCACCTCTGACCTATCAAAGTATCTCTTAACACTGTCCCACCACCTTAACACTGTCCCTCCACCTTAACACTGTTCCTCCAACTTAACACTGTCACTCCATCTTAACACTGTCCCTCCATCTTAGCACTGTCCCTCCATCTTAACACTGCCCTCCATCTATGCACTGTCCCACCATCTTAGCACTGTCCCTCCATCTTAGCACTGTCCCTCCATCTTAGCACTGTCCCTCCATCCTAGCACTGTCCCTCCATCTTAACACTGCCCTCCATCCATGCACTGTCCCACCATCTTAGCACTGTCCCTCCATCTTTACACTGTCCCTCCATCTTATCACTGTCCCTCCATCTTAATACTCTCCCTCCATCTTAGCACTGTCCCTCCATCTTAGCACTGCCCCTCCATCTTAATTTCGGTCTTCCTCCTCTCCTTCTACCACCCTCTTCTGTTTTCCTCACTCTTTCTCTGGCCAAAACCAGTCATTTTATCAAAATTGTGTACAACTTGCTAACTGGTTTGGTGTCAAAAAGTTGGAATGTTTGTTTTTCAGGTGAGATTAAAAGCCAGGAACAGCATTGATAGACTTGTTGTCTTTAATCTATCCTGACTGCCATAATTACTGTGTCACTTGTTCTCACCAACAGGATGTAGAAGAAGCCATTGTGACTCTCATTGAAGGAAGTGAATGGGATGAAGCCCTCCGATTGGTCAGTAAATCTGTACTACTTTCAGCAGTTGAATTATTATTGTTAGTGTTGTAATTATGGATTCGTGCACAAAATAAGGGAAAGATGCAACATTATCTCAAAGACCATGGCAACCAGGGTGTGGAAGAATAGCCCCAGGCAAACCAACCCTTACATTTATCAACCCTGAAAGACAATGTGGCACAGGAACCTGGAGAAATACTTTGCAAAGTGTTTTGTTTTGTCCGGCAGATGTACAAGTGTGGTCGAACTGACTTCACTGAGACGAATCTCAAGCCAGCTCTTGTTGACAGTAGCCAGCATCACATGACCTACTTGGAGAGCGCAAGGGCCGACTTTGATCGACATTTGTGTCGCTTGGTCGTCGTACGACAGGAGAAACAGAAGGCCTGGCTCGACTTGATGGGTAGATAGACATACTTATGGACATAGTCTTCTGATGAGTTTGAGGGACCGTTAAATGACATAATTTAGAGGTTGCTAAGATAATTACTTGTGTTAAACAAGAAGGGAAGGAACAGCAATTTTTGTTGGTTAACCAAATCACTATTTCTCAAAACATTGCAACATGGAATTTATCAGTATGTTTGGTTGTTTAAAGGTATTTTCCATACAAAACATGTTACTAATACTATCGTGATCTTTCACCTCATGATGTTTTCAAAATACATAATTTGGCAATGAATTAAAACAGGCTAATTTTACAATAAATTATATAAGATATAGAGAATGCTTCAGTTCAATCTTTTGAAAGTGAAGTGTAACGTTTTTCATTGGTTGATTTTTTAGTCCTGTTTTGTACAAAAATTTATGGTAAATTTACTGCAGCAATAAAGACGGAAGTATAACAACCCGTATTAATTTAGATGTACTTTGAGATCGAAAAATTTAGATGGTTTGGCCATTGTAATTATATGAAACCTGCAACTAGCTGCGTGAATGTCAACCAATGACAAGGGATGTTATGCAGTAATGTTTTAGATTGAAACATATATTACAGTAGCGGTCATCCCTGTATATTAGTCCAGCCTCTGTAATTTGACCACCCCTTTAATCAGGCCACTTTTTCTCAGTCACTTGGGTGGTCGCTTTAAAGGAGTTCTACTGTATTTAGAATCATGTCTTACTGTTATAAGATGACCCACACAGTTGCATGTCTAGGGTCTCACAGAGGCAGAGGTCAAACGGGAAGGTCAAAGGGGAGGGTAAGCTTAATCACCCATTAGTTTACCATGTTGCCTTGTAGTGGTGCAACAGGTCACGAAAAAAATCAGACATTTAAGCCAAAGGGGGTTGACCCAATGACCCCCCCTCAATACGTCACTAAACCCATGCCAAATGAGTTGCATAACTGTGCCAAGACCATTGTCCATTTTGTGATGACCTGTCCAGAAGGAGGAGGCGACCACTGTAGGGCAGACGCGGATCTCTACTCGGACACAAGCAGTGCGATGGGGGACAGTGTTAGTGGACGGTCGGTGGGAGCGCGCAGTCAGAGGTCATGCACGTCCAGCAGTCAGCGGTCGACCACGTCATCAAAGATGTCTGGGTGAGTCATGCACAGATTTTCTCTTAGAAACTGCAGGAACATGTTGCTTTCACGTAATTTTTTTTAATAATTGGGAATAATTAATAGATTACCATATTCCTTTCCCTGGTTGCAGGCGTTCAGGGAAGAGTCGGAGGAAGGCAGAGAGGAAGAGGTGGAGTTTGAGGGAAGGAAGTCCTCATGAGGAGATCGCCCTGGTCGACGCCCTCGCTAAGATCATCCACCGTGTCGATGACATGAAAGGTGACATAGCTGATGCATTGACAGTGTCAGTTGTCATACCATTACTTCGTCTTAAAGGAAATTCCTTTATTTCTGTTCCATCCTGTAAAACTCAATTATATAAATTTGTTTACCAAATAGTAATTTTTTTTCATCACAATTAATAGTTATTAATTTAAGGTCCTTAATTGTTTTCCCTTCCTTAAAACTCCTTTATATTCATTTGTTTTGACAAAATATTTATTAGTTTTTTTGTGGCAAGAAAAAAATATGAAAGGTTGTTTGAAGCATTGATATAGTGAGAGTTTGGTACGCTGACATGCATTGACAGGCTGAGCCCGACACAGGCTGAGGCCCAAAAACCTGCGCAATGCATCTTACTATTATCCAGTGAATGTATGTATGTTTGTATGTATGTTTGTATGTATGTTATGCTACTCCTCCTAGACTCTGCATCTCTGGGGGAGCCAAACTTTCAGGGTTTATCTACGACCCGGGGTCAACCCCACAGTCGGGTTGTCTCACTTTAATTTTTTTTTTTTTATTACTTTTTATAAATTTTTTCAGTTCTATTTTCTTTGATTGTCTCAAGTTACGTCACAATTTTGAGAGATATTGACTGGTAGCGCCAAGTACCAAGGCATAGATGGGTATTTCTGTCATAACTTTTTTAAATATTGTTATCGTGACAGTCACTTTCGAACTACCAAGTTATCGCATCCGGTAGATGGGTATTTTTGCTAGTACAGAGAACGCTAGCTGTGGTATACAGAAACACAATCACTGGTTTGTCATCTGTTTGCAATATGTGACCAGCAGCTAGTGAAATATGTTGTATCATGCCACAGGTGAAGTCTCATGCCTGATGAAAGCACAGCTGCTGTTTGGCGGTGAGAAGGAAGCGGCTGGTCTGCAGACACTGCTGGACACTCTGCTGGGGCTCATTGACCGGTCGCTGGCTCAGATCTGGGACAAAACTGCCCGGGAGGAAGGTCCTGCTGGACAGGAGGCAACAGTAAGTGTATAAAAACAACTCTTTGGAATTTACTCCCTATTAATGTCAGGTCAGTAGAAACAGTGTCTCTGTCATTTAAAGACATGTGTTTATCCTTACTTACCCTCCCGACTATCTGTTCACGACTTAATAATACTTACTAATTTTGAGAATGACCAACCCTTTTAGTTCTGGGCTCGGGTTCCAAGGATTTAGGCGCAAAAGAAGTGTTCCTTATATTATGGTTGGCTAAGGAAAAAGGAAGTCAGTAAATGAAGACCATTCTTGCATGCACGTACACGCATGTGTACACACTCCCTTTCATTTATTTTAATCTAAATAAAGAAAATGACTTTGATTCCATCCTAACCTCAACTATTGTTGAGACGCGTGTTGTATATGTTCTTTGATTCCATCCTAACCTCAACTGTTGTTGAGACGCGTGTTGTATATGTTCTTGAGAAATGCTCAGTTCATTGTTCAAATTATTGTTTCAGTAACTTTGTAAGTTTGTCCAATTTATCTACACCCTTTGACATGGCTACTGTGTGTGTAATACTGTGTATGCAATATTGTAAATTGGACCTAACTGTTCAAATAAAATAATATTATAATAGGGCCTAACTTTTCAAATAAAATAAAATTATAAATAGGGCCTAACTGTTCAAATAAAACAATTACAAATGCACACAGAAGAATTCTTTAACACAAACTGAAATAATGTTATACTTGTTGAAACCACACCACTTTGAAACTTGCTTATTAATTATGCAACAATTATTGCCCCTATGTTGTTATATTTAGTTTGTTGTTAAAATTAATATGAAACTCCCTTTTTTGTTTTACTTTTGTGGTCATATATTTTGCGTGTAACTACTTCAATTTTAACATAAATGAAAAGTATGTATGCATTCTATGCTCCTGGTTATGATTAAACAAATAATTTTCATTTATTAATAATAAAAGCTTTATGGTCTGTTAATGTTGTAATGCCTACTGACCGAATCAATATTCTTGAAGGATTGGTGATATGCCTTGGTGACGTGACATTATAATTAATGGTGTTTCATGCTGATGAGGAAACAGTTATGATTTTGTTTTCAGGGGTTTGGCCCACAGTCGACAGCAAACACCATTGCACTAGCGATGCAGCAAGGACTGAAATCAAGACCTGATCAACAGATGGGTAAGTGCTGAATCAGATGCATTCTTCTTTGTGCCAAGAGATGACAAATTGCGAATCTCCTATGCTTGTGCAGTGGTTGTGAAAAAGATATGTTTTTGACATAAAAATGCAGAATGGTACAGTCTAATGGTTTATGTTCATGAAATTGTGACTGTATATAATTGTGATTTAAAGGGCCAAGTCGTGAGCTTTTAAGGGCCCAGTTGTGTAGTTGTCAGATGTTAGGTATACCTGCCAACATTCTGATGACAACTGTCACCAAGCTGCTGATATGTGTCACCATATCTGTCACCATGATGCTGGACCTTGCCTGTGACGACTGTTGCCGTTTTGCTGACAGCTCCATAACTACATTTGTGATGTATTATTACACTGCCTGTTTGTTGGACGGCGAGACATTGGGAGGGTGAATTAATGAAGATGTCTAACTTTCAGAGCCAGTGTTGAGAACACCTCCGACCATCAGCAGTGTCGAGTGGAAACTGAGCCTGCTGCAGAAGACAAAGAATACATGACACTAACAACACCAACCGTCGACACGAACCTACACAGACCACCATCTACACAGACCATCTGCACAGACCACCTACTCAGACCATCTACACAGACCACCTACTCAGACCATCTACATAGACCACCTACACAGACCATCTACATAGACCATCTACACAGATCATCTGCACAGACCACCTACTCAGGCCATCTACACAGACCACCTACTCAGACCATCTACATAGACCACCTACACAGACCATCTACATAGACCATCTACACAGATCATCTGCACAGACCACCTACACAGACCATCTACACAGACCATCTTCATAGACCGTGGCCTCTACACAGACCACCTACATAGACCATGGCCTCTACACAGATCACCTACATAGACCACCATCTGCACAGACTATCTACATAGACCATCTACACAGACCATCTACACAGACCATCTACATAGAATATCTACATAGACCATCTACATAGACCATCTACACAGACCACCTACATAGATCACCTACATAGACCGTGGCCTCTACACAGACCACCTACATAGACCACCTACATAAACCATGGCCTCTACATAGACCACCTACATAGACCACCATCTATACAGACCATGGCATCTACAGAAACTATGTATGGAGACCACCTACACAGACCACCTACATAGACCACCTACACAGACTATGGCGTCTACAGAGACCATCTGCGTAGACCCTAAATGAGGGAGAGAGCATTGGAGACAAAACCTAAATAAAATCAATATGTTATTGGGATACTGATCTATCCAGACGTCTGTTTCCTTCTTATTATGTTGCCGTTACGTCGCAAGAAGCCGCCACCAGCTAAATTCAACGATGTGTTCTTGAAGAGCCAAACGGGGATGTATTTTATAGATTGATATTTTCTATTTCGCTGTGAGTGATATTACCTTGTTATATTACAAACACGTCACTACAACACACTTGGACAAGTGTGGAGAGAACCATACGTTTTCAAGAGAACAGGTCAAGGTCTTGTCTTGTAGTAATACTGGCCAACACTCCTATGGAGTCGAACAGTCAGGGTTGGGTACGCATGCTATTTAGTCATGTTTGTTTGAGACTAAGTGTGTGAGAGCTTGCTTAAATTGCTGTGGTTCTGTGATGTTGGCTATTGCGTCTGGTAATGAAAATAGATAACGCCGCTACTGCTAGATAATAGATAGATAATAAACCACAGATAATAGGTAACGCCGCTACTGCTGTGCCCTCGTACGACTCGCGGGCGACGCACGTCACAAAGATAACACTATATAAACGCTTCAACATTCCACGTTCCGGGAGCCTCGGCGAGGAATCGATGTTGTTGTTGCTGTGGCAGCTACTCCGAGGCTGTCGTCGGTGGCAGACCACTTGCTCAGTTCATGGCTGACTGCGCCATGGGACATGATTCTAACAAAATAATAACATTATTATTTATTTTCAACCGACACGAACACAATTCTTGCAATAGCCGATATGGTACAATCACGCACGCACACACACATTTATATATATATATATATATATATATATGTCCACACAAACGTAAGTTGTTCAGCCTTTGTGTTAATAACTCTCCATATCAAGTAGCTCGCACACTCTTTCGTCCACCCGCATGGACAGGTCATTCTACACGGCATCGTCAGCATCGTCGGTCGGCTGATC
Organism: Lamellibrachia columna; assembly: GCA_963662155.1. Classification (NCBI taxonomy): domain Eukaryota; kingdom Metazoa; phylum Annelida; class Polychaeta; order Sabellida; family Siboglinidae; genus Lamellibrachia; species Lamellibrachia columna. The sequence goes on from OY759273.1 coordinate 11,176,035, forward strand.
ACACGGCGCACGGAACATCGTCGGTCGGCTGATCACACGGCGCACGGAACATCGTCGGTCGGCTGATCACACGGCGCACGGAACATCGTCGGTCGGCTGATCACACGGCGCACGGAACATCGTCGGTCGGCTGATCACACGGCGCACGGAACATCGTCGGTCAGCTTATCACACGGCACACGGGGCACGGAACATCGTCGGTCGGCTGATCACACGGGGCACGGAACATCGTCGGTCGACTGATCACACGGCGCACGGAGCATCGTCCGTAGGCTGATCACACGGCACACGGAACATCGTCGGTCGGCTGATCACACGGGGCACGGAACATCGTCGGTCGGCTGATCACACGGGGCACAGAACATCGTCGGTCGGCTGATCACACGGGGCACAGAACATCGTCGGTCGGCTGGTCACACAGGGCACGGAACATCGTCGGTCGGCTGATCACACGGCACACGGGGCACAGAACATCGTCGGTCGGCTGATCACACAGGGCACGGAACATCGTCGGTCGGCTGATCACACGGCACACGGGGCACGGAACATCGTCTGTCGGCTGATCACACGGCACACGGCGCACGGAACATCGTCGGTTGGCTGATCACACGGCACACTGCGCACAGAACATCGTCGGTCGGCTGATCACACGGGGCACGGAACATCGTCGGTCCGCTGATCACAAGGCACACGGCGCACGGAACATCGTCGGTCGGCTGATCACACGGCACACGGGGCACGGAACATCGTCGGTCGGCTTATCACAAGGCACACGATTCACGGAACATCGTCGGTCGGCTGATCACACGGCACACGGCACACGGCGCACGGAACATCGTCGGTCGGCTGATCACACGGCACACGGCGCACGGAATATCGTCGGTCGGCTGATCACAAGGCATACGGCGCACGGAACATCATCGGTCGGCTGATCACAAGGCACACGACTCACAGAACATCGTCGGTCGGCTGATCACAAAGCACACGACTCACGGAACATCGTCGGTCGGCTGATCATACGGCACACGGCGCACGGAACATCGTTGTCTTTCAGCGACTTCACATTAGCTTCGGAGAATGGATCGTTTACACTGACTGAGTATTCAGAGCCGTCCAGCTGACCGTGGACTGGAAGCCTGTCGTTGTTTTCTCCCATTCCGGGTCTCTGTGCATGCAGAGCAAGTTCGAGCCGCCCACGCTGTGGGTTTTATATGATTTATATGAACCAGTGACAGCACCTGCATTCATATTGACTATTATTACATATGCAATAATAATCAATCTGAATATGTATGTGTATATCCACCAAACTTCTAAAATTAATTGAACGTGCAATAACTAAATCTTTAACATTATTAACAAATCATGTATTAACCACAGGAGTATTCCCTGATAAATTACACATTGCTAAGGTAATTCCAATTTATAAAAAAGGCGAGCCAATAATATTTTTTCATTATAGACCCATATCTCTTCTACCAGCTATCTCAAAAGTATTGGAAAAAATTAGTTTTGATCAATTGTCAACTTATTTAAAAGATTCCAAACTTTTCTTTCGACCCAAGCATTCAACGGAATATGCTGCACCGGAATTAATAGATATGATTATAACCCAAATGGATCAGGATGAAATACCCATAAACATATATTTGGACCTTTCTAAAGCATTCGATACCATTGACCATTTAATTTTAATTGACAAATTAAAATATGGTGTAAATGGTACAAATCTGAACTTATTCAGTAGCTACCTAAATAACCGTAAACAATGTACTGAAATTTATCATATAAATTCAAACATGTTACCAATAACAACTGGCATACCACAGGACTCAATCCTAGGACCTCTGTTATTTATTATATATAATATATCAATTATTTTGCACAAGCCAATGCAATTTTTAATTTCATCATTTATGCTGATGACACAACCATATCAAGTACTTTAAATACTTTTAATGATAACATACAAAATGACAATTTAGAATCTTTGATAAATGATGAACTTTTAAAAATAAATTAATGGCTCAAAATAACTAAATTATCATTGCAAAATCTAAATATATGACATTCCAAAGGACAAATAAATATGTACAGACGCTTACTCTGAAGATAGATAATATAAATATTGAACAAGTTAAGGAATTTAATTTCTTAGGTTGAAATATTGATACAAATCTGAACTGGAAAAGACATACTGAAAAAATTTAAAACGCATGTTCTAAAAAGATTGGTATTTTAGATAAATTAAAACGTTATCACAACAAATTAAAACGTTATTTTATAATTCATTAATTGTACCACACATTAATTATTGCATCATGGCTTGGGGTTTTCAAACAAATAGAATAATAAAACTTCAAAAGAAAGCATTGATAATTATTACCTTAAGTAATTATAATTCCCACACAGAGCCACTCCATAAAAAACTCAGCATGTTAAAAGTAGATGACATTCTTAAATTACAACAATTAAAATTTTATTGTAAATATTTACATAACAATTTACCAGTTTATTTACACAACTGGAGGATAATCTATGACATACATAATTATGATACACGAATCAAGAATGAAATATTATATACATATAAAAATAAACACGAATTTGCGAAGAAATGTCTTCGGCATAATTTACTATTTTTACTTAATAATATTCCCACTATAATTAAGGAAAAGCTTAATACACACAGCTTACAAGGATTTGCTCAGTATGCAAAACTTTATTTTTTTTTAAATTGCTATATATGTATGCAACATTAAAAAATACAACCACCTGTCACCTTATACTAAAAGGCGCCTAAACAGCAAACATCCATAATCAAGCGAGAATAGTAATACATGAACATGCACATGCATACGAACAAGCACATGCACGCGCACACTCGTACACACACACAATCAGAGATAATATTATTATGTTTTTTCTCTTCTCGGAAGAATTATATATGTTTGACCATCTGATTTAGTTTAATTTAATTTTGCAAGGTGGCTCCTCGATAGCAACTATCAAAGTCTTAGAGGAGTATCCTGACCCTATTTGTTTGTTTACCTTAATATATACCATGTTTACTTACAACCATATACACCTGTATTATTTAAAATTATAATTTAACATACACAGACAACACTAACAGTATGTAATTGTTAACTAAATAGAGTAGGCTTCTTGCCCCAGGCCTAGCGTGCAGTCGTTGCCCCAGGCCTAGCGTGCAGTCGTTGCCCCAGGCCTAGCGTGCAGTCGTTGCCGCATGCCTAGCGTGCAGTCGTTGCCCCAGGCCTAGCGTGCAGTCGTTGCCCCAGGCCTAGCGTGCAGTCGTTGCCCCAGGCCTAGCGTGCAGTCGTTGCCCCAGGCCTAGCGTGCAGTCGTTGCCCCAGGCCTAGCGTGCAGTCGTTGCCCCAGGCCTAGCGGGCAGTCGTTGCCCCAGGCCTATCGTGCAGTCATTGTACAACTGACGCTGTACCCACACATACAGAGGTCAACAGTTCACGAAGGGCTCGCCGCGTATGACATACGGCAAGGCTTCCTCGTCGCTGCTGATGCAGACACGTCTTCGTTTTGGCTTCCTCACTGCGTCTTTGGTTTCATTCTGTGTCTACCCGCCAGTGACTTCCCTTTGCCTACCCATGATCAACAAATTCAATTTGTGTGTAATGAATTCCAGTTTATTAGGAAACAATAGGAACTTGAAGGGTGTAGTTTCTATGGTGCTTCACGTTGTTAACCGAGGACAACGCGTATAGTGTTGTACGCACTCCCCGGGGGCACTACAGGGGCACTCCCCGGGGGCACTACTAGGGGGCACTACTAGGGGGCACCGTGTCCTAGTAGGCATGATGTAGACATTTCTTAATTCCCGCGTTAATATTAATTAGCGCCTATGTTTTGTAACAATGAATGGAACGTTATCCTTCACTGCTGAATATCAGATGTTACTCGTGATATGTGTGTTCAGCACAACTTTGGAAATATTTTTTTTTCATCGGCCATGCAAGAAAATCGAAAATGCAGATTTTTTTTCAAAACCATCAATATGCACTAGGTAACAGCATTGCATTCATCCACAACAGACAGTCAGCAAAAGAGTATGATGTTGAAAATACGAGGGGCGTCTTACCCCGGGGGGCTACTTGCCCCACCATGCCCTAATAGTTAATTCACTTGGCATGCTAGTCAGCATTATTTACGTAAATATTGTTGTTGCTGCGGAGTTGTTCCTACCCGAGTGTTAATTAATTATTTAAGTTTGTGGACAGCGTCGGTTTCGCTTGGACGCATGTGTGCTGTTGTTCGAGACGCGCAGTGGTAAGTGGCTCTTCAATTAATAGGACATCGATAACCTTTCAGTCGGTTGTGTTGGTAGTCCTAGTGCTGATCGTGACAAGCGGCACGTGCTAGCGTTCTGGGTTCATGCACCAGCAACAGATAGCATTCCGAAATAGGCATCGTTTGACTCTGGTGACAATAGACAATCTGCGGTGACGCTGAACACTGGTTGGGCAGATTTGACTGAAAGATAATTGTTTAACTTTACAACGGATTAAAACGCACTATTAAAAAACCCATTCCATAAGTTTGAACATACCACATCTTCCTTACATTTAGATTTAGCCCATTCATTTGTTTCTGTATACTTTTTTGTACTCAGTGTGAAGGGATTACACGTCTAAATTCCTATTAATACAATCATAAATGAGCAATGGGACCCATACTGTTCTGGGTACCATAGCAATGGAACCCATACTGTTCTGGGTACTACTGTAAAAGAAAAGGACTTAGGAGTTACAATAAGCGCTGATATGAAAGTTTCAGAGCAGTGTGGTGTTGCAGCTTCAAAGGGAAATCAAATTCTTGGATTGATTAGAAGACACATAACATACAAGGGAAAAAAGTTAATTACACCTCTTTATAAAGCAATAGTTAGACCTCATTTAGAATACTGTATACAAGCATGGAGACCATATCGTAAGAAGGATATAGATACGCTTGAACGCATACAAAGGAGAGCAACTAAAATGATTCCAGAACTAAGAGACCTTAGTTATGAAGAACGCCTGAAAAAATGTGGTTTAACAACTCTAGAGACAAGGAGGTTAAGAGGAGATCAGATTGAAGTTTTTAAGATATTGAATGGGTATGAAAATATTGATAGAAATATGTTTTTCTCACTCAAGAAGGATAGCAGAACTAGAGAACATGAGGTAAAATTAGTAAAGGATCAATGTAGATTGGACATCAGGAAGCACTCATTTTCACAGAGGACAATAAATGAATGGAACAAAATTAATTGTCTACATATTGTGTAACTGCTAGCAGCGTGAATATGTTTAAAAACAAGGTTGACACATATCTCAGGAGGGCGGGTTATAAGTAGATGAACATTGTTGGACTCTCGATAAGCCAATGGCTTCCTTGTCCACTTGCCATCTGGGCCTTTGGCTTGGATGGCAAATCTTGTTAAATCTTGTTAAATATAAACCGGTGACGATAAACAGGCAAAAAGTGGTCAGATCAGAAATAACACTGTCCAAAAATATCTTGTTATATACAGGTTTTTCGAACCGAACACCCCCGATATATATATCTAAATTGCAATGTATATCCAGGCACCAAAATACAATATTTTGCTGTGGCGATTAAACTTTTTGAAGCTTTAATTGGACATGTTAATTGTTTTACACGTTTTTTTAAACAATATTAAACATTACGGGCAAACATTATACACTGAAAGCTGTTGGTGTGGACAGTCTATGTGGCAAATGATGTGCGCTGAAAGCTGTAGGTGTGGACAGTCAATGTGGCAGATAATGTGTGCTGAAAGCTGTTGGTGTGGACAGTCGATGTGGCAAACACTGTGTGCTGAAAGCTGCAGGTGTGGACAGTCAATGTGGCAAACACTGTGCACTGAAAGCTGTTTGTGTGGACAGTCAATGTGGCAAACACTGTGCACTGAAAGCTGTTTGTGTGGACAGTCAATGTGGCAAACACTGTGCACTGAAAGCTGTTTGTGTGGACAGTCAATGTGACAAACACTGTGCACTGAAAGCTGTTTGTGTGGACAGTCTATTTGGCAAACACTGTGGGCTGAAATCTGTAGGTGTGGACAGTCTATGTGGCAAACACTGTGCCCTGAAAGCTGTAGGTGTGGACAGTCTATGTGACAAACACTGTGCACTGAAAGCTGTTTGTGTGGACAGTCAATGTGGCAAACACTGTGCACTGAAAGCTGTTTGTGTGGACAGTCAATGTGGCAAACAATGTGCACTGAAAGCTGTTTGTTTGGACAGTCAATGTGACAAACACTGTGCACTGAAAGCTGTTTGTGTGGACAGTCAATGTGACAAGCACTGAAAGCTGTTTGTGTGGACAGTCAATGTGGCAAACACTGTGCACTGAAAGCTGTTTGTGTGGACAGTCAATGTGGCAAACACTGTGCACTGAAAGCTGTTTGTGTGGACAGTCAATGTGACAAACACTGTGCACTGAAAGCTGTTTGTGTGGACAGTCTATGTGGCAAACACTGTGTGCTGAAAGCTGTAGGTGTGGATAGTCTATGTGGCAAACAGTGTGCCATGAAAGCTGTAGGTGTGGACAGTCTATGTGGCAAACGATGTGCGCTGAAAGCTGTAGGTGTGGACAGTCAATGTGGCAGATAATGTGTGCTGAAAGCTGTTGGTGTGGACAGTCGATGTGGCAAACACTGTGTGCTGGAAGCTGTAGGTGTGGACAGTCGATGTGGCAAACACTGTGTGCTGAAAGCTGTAGGTGTGGACAGTCAATGTGGCAAACACTGTGCACTGAAATATGTAGGTGTGGACAGTCTATGTGGCAAACACTGTGCTGAAAGCTGTAGGTGTGGACCGTCAATGTGGCAAACACTGTGTGCTGAAGGCTGTAGGTGTGGACAGTCTATCTATTTGGGATAAAATGTTGGATCCACCGGAACAATGTTTAAGCCTTACACACCCGTAACCAGAGGTGTTTGTAGGAAGGGGGCAATCTTAGTCACCCAGTAATTTGCCTCGCCACCGTATAGTGATTATATAAGAAAACAGGATCTATAAAAAAACCAGAGCCAAAGGGACATGGCCCAACAGCCCCCCCCCCGTGGCCAACACGACACTGTTCGTGACGTCACACTGCCCGACGGAATTGCGGGCATGTACTAGTGTGACCGTGATCGCTATGAAAGTAGGGCAAACTAATTTTAGATATGTGAAATTTAAAAAAACATCTTATTATTTGACATCAGTGCATTTGAGCACGTATATTGCCAAGTTTGCTGGTAGAACCTGTTCACAGTGTAACTGGACTTTTATATGATTTTAATAGGCGGAAGGGTTTCTGGCAATTGTTGACACAGGGCACGTTTGCGTAGTAATTCATGCACACATTGGTATGCCACATGCAGGCATTTTAAGAGTTAGAAATGTGTAATTTTGACTAAACTCAATTAGCATGTCAATGAAACAATGCAACAGCAGGTAAGAAGTTTTAGCATTTTTGATGGTCACGTTTTCTTATAACCATGCAAAACGTTAACATTGTCACCAATGGGAAACGTAATAGTAGGCTGAACCCTAGAGGGCCATCTACAAGGTATATACGCATGAGGGGCAACATATATTGCGTGCATTGTGCGCACATGGTGAGGGAGTCTAGGCACTGTGCACAGTAGGTCATTCGCAGGGTAGGCATGTCGACGGCGAATGACAGTGCATGAGACGGTAAAATAACACAAGAAAGAGACACGAACTAGAAACGCACTGATGTGGGGCGAGTATCAGGAAATATTTATTCGTCCCAAAGGCACAACAAAACAAAGATATTCAATTAAGAAACCATGAAATATATTAATTTTAGGTAAACAGGAAGGAAATGATAACAATGTATTGTACAGTATGAAAATAAAAGTTAATGTCACATAAGGGACGGGAAACTCCTACTAAGACAATATTTAATCGCTGTCATAGGAGTCACCCTGTTCATTAATTTAAACATTTTATAAACAAATATTGCCTAGTAATGCATTAATACTACAAAAACACATGCAATCGATTTAACATTGTGTAATTTGTGACGAAGGAGGGACAATAACGTAATCATTCATGTTATAACAGTTTCGGATTGTACATTGTTCAAGATATCCTATGTGGCGTCATCTGGGAATAAGCCATGCAAAAAGAAAGATGACGTCATAGATGGCATGGTGGAAACAATACGGCAATAATCACTATATGTTTTACATTTTATGCATATTGATTCATGCTGCCATTACTAACTGTGTAAAACGCCTGAGAGCATAGTATTTGAAGTGGATTCAAGCGCTATATAAATTCACATTAGCGGCCATCCATTAAATACGTCGCGCCCACGAGATGGGGGTATCCGTTAAGCGTTACGAAGCGTTACCTTATGGTGTTCTCTTGGCGATCATTACGTTATTAAAACATTTTTTCTCTAGCTGTTGATATCAGACTGGTAGCATTGGTTGTAATGGCAGTTTTGTGTTAAATTTAAACTGAATTCCAATGAAAAAAGACTCCGGGATCTACCATGCATCAGCGAAGTCTGTAATCGCGCGCCAAATGACTGCACGGTTCACCCCAACTCCTGGATAAACGTCGCCGAGAACACATCTGTATACATGGATGATGTTGAATTTTGGTGGTTTGGTGAGGAGAACGTAAATATTCATTGCACACCACCAAACAGACACTTGGGATGATGTCTAGTATGTGGGGAGCCACATAAGGAGGTACACACCACCAAACATACACTTGGGATGAAGTCTAGTGTGTGGGGAGCCACATAAGGAGGCACACACCACCAAACATACACTTGGGATGATGTCTAGTGTGTGGGGAGCCACATAAGGAGGCACACACCACCAAACATACACTTGGGATGATGTCTAGTGTGTGGGGAGCCACATAAGGAGGCACACACCACCAAACATACACATGGGATGATTTGTAGTGTGTGGGGAGCCACACAAGGAGGCACACACCACCAAACATACACTTGGGATGATGTGTAGTGTGTGGGGAGCCACACAAGGAGGCACACATCACCAAACATACACATGGGATGATGTGTAGTGTGTGGGGAGCCACACAAGGAGGCACACACCACCAAACAAACACATGGGATTATGTGTAGTGTGTGTCTACACATCATCTCAAGTGTCTGTTTGGTGATGTGTACCTCCAAATAAATATCTGCGCCCACAATAATGAACTAAGTATTATCTATGCAATGTTTAATTTCGTTCCGTAGCAACCGACTCAATTCATTATTAATAGTCATAACATGAAGCGAAGAGCACAATCAATCAAACAGAATTAATCAGTTAATCGACGTGTGTACCCAGATTCTCCACTCTGCTGGTACAGTGAAAGTACGAAGTTTTCGGGCCTTGGTCGTTTGTCTAAGGACCGTACATGTGGTCAAACGCTACGAAACCAGACGACATTGTGGTATAATTATTTATAAAAAAATGTACGTCAACCTATTTGGAGCTTGTGTTCAACACTGCTTTATATATAGTATCTCACATTATTTAATTCTTCCCTAGATTTGATTCGGGTGTGGCCGGGGCCTTGTCACGGGGCATCCCACTACCGGATAGAGGCGGAGCTGAAGAGAGTACCGGAATGCATCATTTAAGTTACAAATATGGGTTCCATCTCGGTACATCTTTGCGTAGTAACGCGGGGAACGTCGACATCGCTAACGTAAATATTTTGACAGCTCTCCGGCTAAAAGGCTAATAAATATTTTGCTTTGGAAAAGGGCTGTGCTAGAGGTGTTAATAATGCACGTAGTTGTTAACATTGGACGACTTAATAGTGAATGGAATTAATGTCTAAAGTTGTTAGTGTTTTCAGCGAATGTCGGTACTCTTCCATCGCCGTCCGACAAGTTAGCTTTTTACCGTTTTGGGCGTCGGTAAATAATGATTTGCTATGAACTGCATATTTAGCGTTTTCGCAAATATGTATGTACCTATATGTATCTTGAATACAACATATTTGACTCCAGTTGAAACAAAGGTAAATGTACGTTATTGCATAGTGAGTTATCCAGTCCGTAGGATCGCTAAAAGCGATTTACACTTCACGCCCTGGCAGACCTGTTCATTCTCAAACCAACTCAACTTCTTTGGGAAGCATTCAGCCATGCTGTATTTACTGCGCGAAGACGATTCGTTCACATAGCCGCCGCTGACATGTAGGGGAAGGCAGTGTTAGTTGAGCCACTGGGTTAATTGAGCCACCCATGTTTCCCATGAAACTACAGCAGCGACAATTACTTGATTCCACCCAGTAATTGAACATGATATTAGAGCACAATTGAATACGTGCCATTTCTTGCAACGGTCAGAAAAGAAAATGTGAGCTAAAAGTATGTTTTTTGATGTTTTTCGAAACTTTTGGTGATTTTGTTTAATGTTTGCAGGTGAGTAAACTTTCAATGTACGCGAATAGACTTTATTGTCTGTGCACTTACACATGGTTTAGTTATGCACAGAGAAGAGGATTATATACATCACGTCGCAGATTAACTTAATCAAAACAAGTTAAGTTAATCAAAAAAACTTAATTGTCGAAACGGGGCTAGTTGAGCCACCCAATGCCCAAGGGAGGGTTAGTTGAGCAACGGCTAAAGAACGAAGACGAGTGTTCTTTACCCCAAAATATATCAAGGAATTCATTTTTCCGAACAAACTGGGACAAATAGCGACAAGGCAACATACTAGCAGCTACTTACACTGGTTGTGATTGGTCTATAAGTTTATATTAATTAAGTGTGTCGACTTATTAGTGAAGCGTGTCGATTTGTCAGAGACTTGTGCCCATTGGGTAGATGTGTTGACTGAGTTGTTATTAAATTTTAGTACAGGTCCTATATAAATTATACAAATAAAGCATTTACGCCAGCCCAATTTGAATCAGCTACATATAATTATCTATGCATCATAGTTTATGTGAGTAAAATGAATTTATGTGACAGCGGCGCATAAAGGATTTTATGCGAGATGACAGGGCAATGAAGGCGATTTGAGGTTAGACCTTTTATGGTAGAGAGAGTATTGGCCTAATTACTCGCTCACGCGTATGGATACACCAACCACGTGACCTAGAGCCAGCCTCTCTCGATTTCCAAGTTAGCTTGTGTCGTGAGACCTTTGCGCTGCAAATATTTCCGAATTTCTATTGTTACTGATTATTCGTTATCGCTGAATTTGTTGATTTTATTGCAAGATCAGTTTTGTTGTTCGGTTTATTCCGATCCGTTTGAAAAATCCCACCATCCCTCCCTAATATTGTGTTAACAGTTGTTACCCAGTGTTATCTAATAAATCAAGTGGTGCATTATGTAGGGATACACTGTGAAACACTGAAGACAGAGAGGTAGTTCACAAAGTTTTTGAATTTTTTGACGCTTTTCCCTGTTATAGTTTGGTACACGAGGTTTTGCATTAACGCTTTTCCCTCCACTGAGTTTTCAGTAGTGTACACAGGGTTTTTAGTGCGGGTACTTTTTACGAGTACATTTGTGTGGCTGTTTGGCCCTACCTCTCGGTCTGATGTGTTAGTAGTTATTGGTTGACTAATGTCTAGATATGTACCACCTTTATACATTGTGTGTTGTGTTTCCATAATGTTCATTATGAATTGTTCAAGAATGTTGGGTGGTTAGCCCACTTTTTTCATTTACCATGTTTGGCTGGGGGATCGAGTACCCCAGCCTTTCTGTTTATACATATATGTGTATGGTTAATTCACGGCGGAGTGACCCCCACCGATACCATGTGAATTGTATATAAGTCAGTAGTGGTACAGATAGTACTGGTAGTGGGTAGCTGATAGGCATGATTTACTAATTATGTGTAAACACCTTTTGGGGGCCGGCATGCTTGCTGAGATTATTGGATGTATCTTAATTTGATGTTGTATGCTTGCCTAATTTCATGCTCCTTAATTAATAAATCTAAATGTCATTCTTTGGCCTATTTCAATCTACGCTGGACTTGTGTTATTATTTTGCATAAACATGTTTTTACTTATAAATATGATTGTGCCCTACATATAAAAAATAATAATAAATGGCTCAACTAACACTGCCTTCCCCTACTCATTTATACAGCTGGGTGAACTGAGGCAAAGTAGAGTGATCAAAATGGCCCAAACGTCGAAGAAATAGCAGCAAGAAATTTCGAACCCGGGTACTCTCCCTTGAAAGTCCGATCTTCTAACTTCAAGGCCATCGGGTTTCCAGACTTGAAGAAATCGTATAAACGCTACTAACTGTTTAACAAATTTATTACAGATAAATTGAGCATAAATGTCATTGAACGTACGAAGAGGCACCATGCGAGAACTTGTCACTAAAATTCTGACGATGCATTGTTCATATTCGCCAGCCAGTCATGCACGTTTATCTTCTCCGTGAAATGTTACCAAAGCAAACGTTTCGGATTGCAATCAATTGTCGCCATCAAATTGGGCTGTTCTCAAAGACGGAAGTTTCGCGTGTCTTTGGTCGGACGGAGCCTGCGTTCGCGCTACCATCTTTGTAAATTTCGGAAGATTTGCGTGTCGTAGGCTGGTCGGAGCAGACGTTCGCCCTTTCGTCGTAGTCAATGACGGAAGTTTCACGTGTCGTAGGCCGGTCGGAGCAGGCGTTCGTCCTTTCGTCGTAGTCACTGACGGTAGTTTCACGTGTCGTAGGCCGGTCGGAGCAGGCTTTCGTCGTAGTCACTGACGGAAGTTACACGTGTCGTAGGCCGGTCGGAGCATGTGTTCGCCCTTTCGTCGTAGTCACTGACGGAAGTTTCACGTGTCGTAGGCCGGTCGGAGCAGGCGTTCGTCCTTTCGTCGTAGTCACTGATGGAAGTTTCACGTGTCGTAGGCCGGTCGGGGCAGACGTTCGTCCTTTCGTCGTAGTCACTGACGGAAGTTACACGTGTCGTAGGCCGGTCGGAGCAGACGTTCGTCCTTTCGTCGTAGTCAATGACGGAAGTT
>OY759273.1:11199065-11224065 GCA_963662155.1 Lamellibrachia columna
ATTAGCAGGCGGTGTGAAACAACGACGACTAGGGAGAATGCTTTTTAAGATAAACATTTCACCAAAACATATATAAATTACTTGCATTCCGAATTGGTCGAACATGCCCAAGCGCAGCAGTAGTTAGCAGAATTGACTGAGCCGCGTCACGGACGCTACTGCAGTGGCTCATGAGAGATGGAGTCCACAGCAGGTTACACATTTACCCCTGTGTGGGATCTTTTACTTCCCCTGGCACAGACACAAGATAGAAGGGACCAACAGAAAGACACAGACAAAGTGGGGTGAACGAAATTGCCTAAGTATCGAAACGGCAGCAGGTTGTTTTGAACCCCCGTCCCCTCGACCGAAAGTCCGACACCCTACCCCACGACCACCGCGCTCCACGCGCAGAACTAGCATGTCGTAATGAATACTACATGTGGTTTTTAGTGAAATGATTCTAAAACGAAACGAGCAAATACATTAAATCGAGGAAGGACATGTAATGCAAATATAACTAGCTCACCTTCTGAAGTGGCCGTACTTGTCCAAACACAGAGCAGCAGAGCTCGAAGTAGAAGCAGAAGTCCGGGGGGTTGCAGAGGTGGTGGACGCCTCGGCGTGGTCGAACGGTGCAGCAGCATCTTCCCTCTTCAGCTGTGATGGTCACTGTCTGGCACTCTCGGTGGATCTCTCCTGACGCAGTCGGACGATTAAACGCCAGTGCAAAATGTAACTCGAACGACGTGTGCGATATGATATAGCGTACAGCGGCACAAGAATATCGATCAAACACAACTCGGCAGTCTGTAATAGGCTCCTGGTGACAGCAGTCGATTGACATGTGACCAGTCAACATGTTGTTGTTCACTGTCAAGGCAACGATATCTCCCGATGAATGACGGACACTTCGAAGTTTCTTTGCGTAGAACACTGTGCTATACCCTTGTACGACCAACTCATCGTCATTGGATATAATTACATAAATTGATTTGAATAGTTTAACATTATACAGATGCAAATATTTTAATGTAATGGTACTGAACCAACAACATATAAATTATGTCATCAAATAATAGGCAACACGGTTTAGTTGACAATTCAGAGAAACTATGCTGACATTATTTACAAGTTGCCATTGTCTTGTTTTGAATGTTCTCCCAATCAGATAGGATAAATATATGAATTAAGCATCACAAATCTAGTGCACTAGTAAGTAACAAAAGGTTACTGCGATATGTATTTGCAATAATTATGTACATGAACAATCGAAGATAAACTCAACACTTTGATTATGTGTTATTGAATTACTGCTTTCTTGGCTTATTACTAGATATCAGTGTGTGCTCTGATATTGTATTGACAAACATAGGTCACTAGCTTGAAAAAAACGTATTATAATAAAGGTTAACTAGGTATTTATTTGGACGTTTGGCCAACTTTATTACAAATATACTTTTCACCAAAAAAATAATGGTTCCCGACGGGGTTTCTATGTTCCTATAGCACTCAATCGACAATACTTGAATCATATCTTCATCTGGGAACGTACGGCTTGTCGGAAATAACGAGACAGGCCAATATAACCGCTGCACCACTTCGGTTTTACATCTTCAAAATGTCTTCATATATATCAGGCTTTGTAATCGCATACGGTGTACTTCGCAAACGGCAGTTTTCTTCAAACTCAAGGAATGTTGGTCTAAAGGCACGAAGGAGCGACAGTAAAAACAACTGGTTATAATGTACTACACATCAAACACTGACCACAACTAAACACATTTAATTTTGGAAGTACCTAATTATCTATAATCATTGTGTTTACTGTGTATAACTGTGACTAAGTAATATGTAGTCGCCAGGTGGCGATACTGTGTATACTGTGTATAACTGTGATTAAGTAATAGGTAGTCGCCAGGTGGCGATACCGCTGTGGCCATCCACCGTGTGGCATAGCCACAGCGGACAGGACACTGTAACATTTGGGTACGACACGGATCTGAAACTGGAAGCATGTGTATGCGAGTCTCAGACCCCTTTCCTTGTCCTTTTTGAAGCGTATCTAATTTCGCTGTTAAAGCTATCTTTTAGTCCAATGTTGCTGTCAGTGAGTGTTGAAAAAAAAGTTCGCAACATTCTTGTGTAACACAAATCTATTTGTTTTGAGAGCGTTTTTTGCAATTAAAGCATATAATCATTGTCGTACTGTAATATATAATTGGTAATTTTTAAAAAATCAATGGAATAAGGAAACAAAAGAGTGAGTATTAGTGTTAGGGTTGGTATTTGTAGTCTACTATCCTTGTTCCTTCTAGCTAGAGGCTATCCACAAAGAACGTCACATTAAAACTACGTTCGTTTTGAGAAAGACCCCCCACATATTCTACACACACACGCACGCACGCACGCACGCACGAACGCACGCACGCACGCACGCACCACACACACACACACACACACACACACACACACACACACACACACACACACACACACACACACACACACACACACACACACACACACACACACACACACACACACATGGGTATTTGTCTACAAAAGTGTCAAATTGGCAACATTTCCGTCTTCGGCCCATATTTCAGTAATTTGTGCAGGTATAAATGCACGCATTTTACCTATGCGTCATATCATATCAGATTATGTGTACAGTAGAATACTTTTTTCATGAGCGTCTAGATACACCCCAAACATTTTTTAAATGGCTCGTCTTGTTATGGTTTATCAAACGTCAGTCATGCTTCCTGGATCTCTGGTGTCTAGTAGGTTCAACATTACTGCTGTTTTGCTATGTATACATATATCTACAGGTCATGGTATACTATTATAGTGATTATTTCGTTAAATAATTAGTTTAGTAAACATGCCCGTATCCAAGTTTTTTATTATTTATACGACTCCGTTTTTTTGCTGTGCCAATGCTGCCACCATTCGGATTTATAACAACATAATAAAACTAATTTACCCCTATGTCGTCGGGTGTCGCGCGGCGTGCAAAACGTTATTTGGTAAGTAGATGAAATATCGCTCACAGACTTTGATTTATAATGTAAATTTTTTTGCGTATAAAAGTAAAACACCACTCCGCTTAGTAGCGTGTGTGCTTCAAGGCGACAAATTTCGCTTACATTGTATATGTAATGTCCGCATCTATGATACAAGACATGTTTAAATAGTTTTTATAATAACAATTCTGCGCATCGTCTGCTTTGCCTTGGCCTTGGGGGGACAAATGTAGGATTTCTCGACTCCGTTTGTACAATGTGGAAACGGAGTCGTATGATGTTAAACGGAGTTGTACCCTATGCATCATCAACTAAATATAAGACATATCGTGGAATATGCGTATTGCTATTATAATATAGGCCTACACGTTTGTAATTATATAGTCCAGGCTCACTACTAAGTCTAAGACTCAGCTGATCATGTATTGAAGGATATGCGGCACGATGGCAATGCGGGGTATTGCTAGTTAGGGGGCGCGATTGAAAGGGTTGGGTAAATGTCTAAATATTGTAGAGATTTAATGGAAGGGTGCGATAACGTTACGCGACACCATAGTGGGACATTTAGATTATAGGCTTAACTAAGCAGCATAATCTGGAATGTACTTATAGTAAATGACCCACTAGCCGGTACTAATAGGCCTAACTAGCCTACAATGAACAATAACATTATGTATCAAATAATAGGCCTACCATTTGCTGAGCTTGAATGAGTTGTAATATAGGCATACTTATTGTTTTTATTCGCATCAATAACAATTAACTAAGCCATCTTGTTGTTCAAAGTTGTAGAGATTGCGATGGGACGCCCCAAAAAAGACGAACTGCTGAAAAGCAGAAGACTTATCGAGACAGAACAAAAGATGATCCGGCCAAGTGCGACGCATATAAACGACGAGAAAGAGATGGCACAGAAGAAGAGCGGAAAAAAGTAAAATTGATAACCGACTTGACTAAGAGAGAAACGCGGGCTAAGAGAAAGTATTGGAGATAAGACAACAGAAAGAGGAAGTATTGGAGATAAGACAACAGAAAGAGGAAGTATTGGAGATAAGACAACAGAAAGAGGAAGTATTGCAGATAAGACAACAGAAAGAGGAAGTATTGCAGATAAGACAACAGAAAGAGGAAGTATTGGAGATAAGACAACAGAAAGAGGAAGTATTGGAGATAAGACAACAGAAAGAGGAAGTATTGGAGATAAGACAACAGAAAGAGGAAGTATTGGAGATAAGACAACAGAAAGAGGAAGTATTGGAGATAAGACAACAGAAAGAGGAAGTATTGGAGATAAGACAACAGAAAGAGAGCAGAGAAGCAACAGCACTCAACGCGATACCACCAACAACGCCGCCATATCATCTGGCAATTAATCAGAATGCAGGCATCCAACAAGCACCGTGTGGTAGCGGCGATCGTGGCAGTGCATCTCGACAGGAGACTCGTGGCGCAAGGATCAAGAGAAGAACTAAATCTGCAACATACCAAAATAGTTGCATTATCGGTTAAACTAGAAAAATGCGAGAGAAAAAAATGCTGATGTACAGAAAACGACTGCAGCGTTGACAAGCTATCGGTGTCGACGGCGGCAACGGGAAGGAAGCTCTAGACACCTGGAAGAAATACGATCGAAACAATGAGGAAAGGACAACTCGTTGTCAGAAAGCAGTTAACGTTTCACTGTTACTGCTCCAACGGGTTTTGCCAGTGTTATTCGCCCAGCTCTCATGATGTGTTGCTTGCTGAAAACGACGACCAGTCCAAGTGCGACCTGCCCGTCACAACGACCACAGTGACGGAAACACCAGTGGACATCTGCGACAGAAAAGACGACCAGTCTACATGTGACCTTCCCTTGCAACGGCCACAGTGACGAAAGCACCTTTGAACGTCTGCGACGGAAATGGCGACCAGTCCAAGTGCGACCTGCCCGTCACAACGACAACGATGACGGAAACACCAATGGACATCTGCGACAGACACGACGACCAGTCTACATGTGACCTTCCCGTTGCAACGGCCACAGTGACGAAAGCACCTTTGAACATATGCGACGGAAATGACGACCAGTCTACATGTGACCTTCCCGTCGCACTGACCACCGTGACGGAAGCACCAGTGAAAATAAGCGACGACTTATCAGAAGGCGATTACGTGTCCGAGAAAATTGACGCAGTCAAAAGAGTAACAGGCAGGTAACAGTGGAAGATATTTTATGCAAAGGTACTTCCGCTTATATGATATAATACATATGATTATATATATAACTATGCTATATAAATGATGCCTAATTTACATTCTAAATTCTTACAGTTTACCAAGATGATTAATTTTATAGGTATATTGTCTTCCTCAACACAGAGTAGGCTAGCCATCCTATTATCGACCCATGTATAAATTCACATCTAATCAATGACAATGTTTCAGCTGGATGGCGTCAACGAAGGCGGACAAGTGGAAGTGACATATATGAGAGAATATAGATTATTTAGTGGCCGGTTCTGAGGCATCGGAACAGCCTTTAGACAATGTGCTAAAGATACTCCCACCGCTGGTTTTAAACCCAAAAAGGGTTTTTCTGCAAATCCTACCAGAAGAGGAAGTTCGCGCAGAGCTATATTTTCGGAAATAACTCAACGAAATGAATTAGTTTGCTACTAGACATGTTAATCAGTTGGTGTACGTTCAAATTGTTCAATTTGTTTCTACAGTTCCATATGCAAATAATAAAGTGTGTATTACTTACCTTCGATATATATATATATATATATATATATATATATATATATATATATATCGAAGGTAAGTAATACACACTTTATTATATATATATATATATATATATACATATATATATATATATACATATATATATATATATGTATATATATATATATATATATATATACATATATATACATATATATACATATATATTATATATATATATACATATATATATATATATATATATATATATATATATATATATATATATATATATATATATATATATATATATGCCTACAGTATATAAGGCCTATATGGGTCTATCTATGTTATTGCCATTTGCCCTTTTCCTCGCGCTTCCACGCCCAAACACAACTCCGTTTAACGACATACGTCTCCGTTTACAATACTATTTTCAACTCCCCCCACCCATTAACAAATTATAATTAAGCACGGCTGCGTGTGGCAATTGATTACTGTTATACATATCCTTAAAAATGCGCGAAAAAATAATATTGTAGCTCTTTGTAATTGGAGAATTCTGAAAAGCCAATTTGACACTTTTGTAGACAAACACCCATATATATATATATATATATATATATATATATATATATATATATATATATATATATATATATATATATATATATATATATATATATATATATATATATATATATATATATATATATATATATATATATATATATATATATACATATATTTAGTATATGTCTGCATAGATTCATAGTTTACTTGTAGAATATAAATCTGACTAATTAATAATAACTCAAATGTCCATGTTTATGTTCGATTAGTACGTGGAACGATACATCCAGTGAAGCCGTTGGGAGTTCTCTATACTGACACACCCATGAGTCGGAGTCGAGACACACACTTCTGTTTATGTGCCTCCCCACACACTAGGCAATCTCCCAAGGATTCATGGTGCTGCCTAAGGGGATTATTGGTGTCCCAGAGACCCGAGCTGTTTGATGAGTGCAATGATTGTCTATGTCCTCCTCATCAAGCCACTTCTATTCGTCAACATCCATGTACGCACGTGAGTTCTCGGATGCCATACGCTGGTATTTTTAGAGCGTTTTTGCCGGCACACAAAGTTTTAAGATTTTTCGCGCGGCACTTCACTGATGCATGGTAAATTCCGCATTCCTTTTCCGTTGGAATTCAGTTGACCTATGCCCCAAAACTGGCATAATAATCAATGCTACTAATCTGATATCGACAGAAAAAAACTCTTAATAACGAACGTAACGATCGCCCCACCCCCATGTAATACTTCGTAACGCATGCCCGGACACCCCTCCTCCGTAACGCATGCCCAGACACCCCTCCTCCGTAACGCATTCCCGGACACCCGTCCTCCGTAACGCATGCCCGAACGCCCCTCCTCCGCTGAACGTGACGTATTTTATGGATGTCCCCTTATATAGTGCATGGTTT
Source organism: Lamellibrachia columna (assembly GCA_963662155.1). NCBI lineage: Eukaryota > Metazoa > Annelida > Polychaeta > Sabellida > Siboglinidae > Lamellibrachia > Lamellibrachia columna. The sequence continues at coordinate 11,206,271 of OY759273.1, forward strand.
GGGGAGAATGGTGGACGTCTATTACCGGTGGGTAATGTTTTGATTGTATTGATTTTCGGGTGTAAAGATTATGCGAAAGTGTGGGAAAGTATCTACTATTTGTCTTTTTTCGTTATAAAACGGACGGCTCTACGTTGCATCATAAATCTAGGCCATTTGCTTTACTAACACCAAATGAGCCCCTCAAACTTACTCTTACCTCCCAAGAACAGAGCAAAGACGTTTCTTGAGAGGTAACTCGGTAACCAGTAAATGGAACGTCTTCTCTTTAGGAAAAGGCCACTTGGGCGTAGCTAGAAATGCTGGTGGTGGTAATTCCCCATACGACGCAGTCGATGCAGACACACATAACATTCATCTCGAAGAACCGTTTGTAGTGTTTTTATCATCTTTGTAATCAATTATCATGCTTCAGCTGTCTACATAGAGTATCATTTGAACATCCTGGACCAGATCGTACATCTTCATCACACTGTGTATATATACGACACCGTTATACCGAAACATGCTAAGTGAGTCGGGGCATATGTTGGTTGCATCCATTACTGTCGGTTCAAACGTGAAACTCACACAGGGCCGGTGATCTGTAGTGAGACATTTAGAGAGGGGGGGAGAGAGAGAGAGAGAGAGAGAGAGAGAGAGAGAGAGAGCGAGCGAGCGAGCGTGCGTGCGTGCGTGCGTGCGGGCGTGCGGGCGTGCGTGCGTGCGTGCGTGCGTGCGTGCGTGCGTGCGTGCGTGCGTGCGTGCGTGCGTGCGTGCGTGCGTGCATGTGTGTGTGTATTAAGATCAAACCATGAACGTAAGAATACATTTATGATGCATGACAATTGTGAATAAAATGTTGATTAATCCATGGACAACAGCACAAAGACCTGAGAGATCGCTGGCGTACAAACCATCATGAGTTATATACGGTTACTTATATTTCGTTAACTAACTAACTAACACTAGCATTGTAAATAATAATGCATCATTCTGCGTGAACATAAAGTCTACGTCATTGGCATGACTATGTAAGGAATATCCTGAGAATAAACACTGATTGAAATTTGAAATACAAGAAAATAGCTACGGAATCATAAATGAGCAGCATAGCCAACTATGAACAAACACAGCCAACTATGAACAATTGTTGACGTAGAATGTGAAAAAGTAATATTTATTTATAGATCGGATAAACGTGGATTTGAAAGTATGGACGTGGCTCACCAATATATATTCGTTGTTTGGTCATGGATACTGAACAAGTGCTGGACTGATTAAATATTAATCGGATCACTACCCAAAGACAACCAACGGTGAGAGACATGTGAGATACAAAACCCGGGATACTAGGAAGATGAACAAGACTTATTTAAACATTTCCACCATTGTTATTCTGCTACAACGGTGAAGCCATATCAAAAACCATTGGAAGAATGGCCAACTAACTCATGTCAATTCAGTTCAGTTTGAGGACGATCCCAATCGGTGCATCTCAGTATATATGAGGTGCATGACTCAGACTCAGACCCAGACCCAGACTCAGACCCAGACTCAGACCCAGACCCAGACTCAAACCCAGACCCAGATTCAGACCCAGACTCAGACCCAGACTCAAACCCAGACTCAGCCCCAGATTCAGACCCAGACCCAGATTCAGACCCAGACCCAGACCCAGACTCAGACCCAGACCCAGACTCAGACCCAGACTCAGACCCAGACCCAGATTCAGACCCAGACTCAGACCCAGATTCAGACCCAGACCCAGACTCAGACCTAGATTCAGACCCAGACCCAGACCCAGACCCAGACTCAGACCCAGACTCAAACCCAGACTCAGACCCAGATTCAGACCCAGATTCAGACCCAGACTCAGACCCATACTCAGACCCAGATTCAGACCCAGACTCAGACCCAGACCCAGACTCAGACCCAGACTCAGACCCAGACTCAAACCCAGACTCAGACCCAGATTCAGACCCAGACTCAGACCCAGATTCAGACCCAGACCCAGATTCAGACCCAGACCCAGATTCAGACCCAGATCCAGACTCATACCCAGATTCAGACCCAGATTCAGACCCAGACTCAGACCCAGATTCAGACCCAGACCCAGACTCAGACTCATTTATTTTTACCAAGTAAATGTAACACAATCATCATATAAACTAAAATAAGTGGTCACGGAGACTCCCATTAAGACATTGAGTACGTCGCAATCATGGGAGCCACCACTGGTTTAGTCAAGCACTTGAAAATATTGCATTAAAAATTAAGAATACCTATGGCTGCCTACAAGATATACCTACATATTAATTACACAAATAAATAACTATACACGTACGCCTCCCTGATTTCGGCAAATGTTACAATTTTTTTTGGTACAGTTGTATTCATAATTACCAAGAAGATATTGTTTTATGTAACTGGAGAAACCATATAGACTATGAGTATGGACTTTGTCAGTAATATCATTTGGACTATTGTTAACAGTTCTAATCATGCTGTATCTAATACATTTGTTTGCGAAAACATAATTATTTCTTGACATAAATAAGCGATTTTTTTCTCGTGTGTCATATTTATGTATTTCAAAATTGACATGATCTGAAGTGGACAGGCAGGGACCATTGCCCGGAATGATTGCTATGGACTGATCCAAAAGTGAAACAAGGGGTGAACGTTATGCCAGCTAATGCCAGCTAACATAGGTTAGTTTATTTTACTGTTTTTTTTTAACTAATCTTAATTTATATCAATTGATATTGTTTTATCTTACATATTTTACCACGATGGCGCCTTTGAGCAGATTTTATCTGGATACACGGTGCGTTATTTATTATTATTATTATTTATCCTAGTCGAAAAATGTTGAACAAATTATCGTTTCAGCAAAACATATATCGTGCCAACAATAACGGTTATTGCTTAACCAACTCTACTAGAGCTAGTGTTCTTTTCTCAGTCAATCGGTGTTGTGTCTGGCAGTTGTATCTGTGTCTGACTGATGCGGCGCAAACCTTTTCACTCAGAGCAATTTTACGCTAGAAAACTTGCAGAAACCTTTGCTTAAAGTGTTTAACGAAGCTTACCTAATAATTGCGAATAATTGTACGTTACTTATTCCTGACAACCACTGGCTTCATTTCCAGTTTCTCTCTCAGTTGCAACTCAATTGCAAACTTTTATAAAGTATGCATATCTAATTCACCCAAAATCAGCACATCAATTAGGTTCAAATTATGTACATGGAATATGAGCAAAATAGCAAAAACGTTGTCATGGGCACTGGAAGCTGCATTACAGTTGTAAAAATGTCAACGTCTTGATTTCAATATATGGCCTACTGACTACACTGACTGTGTGTTCGACTGACTACACTGCATGTATGTTCGACTGATTAGTGGAGACCGGGGCTAGATGTATACAGGGGCAAGTTGTTACACGAAAAAAGTAGCACACAAAAAATCGGGAGTTAAGAAGACGAAAGTAGCAAGATGTGGACACAAATGACTTGTTAACCACTTAAAACTTGTTTTGGTATGCTCACATAATATCATCTCACGCAGCCACTTTTTAGGTTTCGCTAATGGAACTTGAAACTTGTCTACTATGTATTATATAAGGGGTTATGACAAGTAGAAGTTAAACTGGAAAAACAGGATTTGTTACCGTCCACGTGCGTTCAACTGCAAAAATTGTGTTTGGGGCAAGTTGTTACAATTGTATTGGGGCAAGTTGTTACAATTGTATTGGGGCAAGTTGTTACAACTGTAACGCTCGGGCGGGTCATACCAGTGGCGCAGTCAGCGAGTTGTGTGCTGACAATTACTGAAATTTAAGAACAAAACTTATTTAACCACGACGTGTGAGCGCTTTATTTCACTGGTGAAGCCTAGCGTACTGGTTTATAACCAGCACGGTAAATGTTAGCAGCATCAAACAAAATTAACAAATAGCTCAGAAGGGCGGGTTACACATAGATGAAAATGTTTGCACTCTTGATAATAATAATAATGATTAACTTCTATGGCGCCTTCAATATCCTCAGGAACCTGAACTCAGAGGCGCAACAAAACAGAATCATTAAGGATAATCGTGAACAGGGACGTGCAAAAGTCAGCATCAGAACGAGGGACAACCGAACATTTATGGTGGAAATGCAATTTGGAATAGATATGTCTTGAGTTTTTTTCGGAAAATAGCTATAGCTTCAGATGTTTTCAAAGTGATAGGGAGTTCATTCCAGACCCTAGGCGCAGCGACAGAGAAAACACGTTTACCCAAGTTAAGGTTTGTTTTAGGTACAATAAGTTGTTGTGAAATTGATGATCTAGGGATATTTGAATGATGCAGGAGACTAGCCAAGTAGGGCGGTTGTTGTGTAGATAGAGCACGATATGTAAGAGTGGACAGCTTAAAATTAATTCGATAAGAAACTGGAAGCCAGTGTAACTGTTTAAGTAGTGGTAGTGACGGTGAAAACCGAGGTGCCCTGAGAACCACACGTGCCAGACAATTTTGCATTCGTTGGAGTTTAGCCAATTCTCTTTTAGCAATGTTATTTAGTAGTGAATTACAATAGTCAAGGCGGCTACTAATTAATGCCATTGGTATTGTTTTAGCAGTAGATATAGATAAGTGAGGCTGAATTCGACGGAGATCACGAATATGATAGAAACAGGATGTACATACTTGAGAAATATGCTGGCGAAAGTTGAAGTCACTGTCAAAGACAACACCAAGATGGCGAACAGTATCTGATGGGAATGTATCACTGCCAAGCAGTTTAACTGAAAAATGGTTGATGACTCTATTTCGTTGTTGTTTAGTGCCAATAATAATAAGGTTTGTTTTATCTGGATTAAGCTTTAGCTTACTTGAATCCACAACAAGATATCAGTAAGACAATCACTTAAAGTCGAAACATATCCATGTGCATTTGATTGTGAAAGTGATATGTAAACATGTGTGTCATCAGCATGCAGGTGATGACTGAAATTATGATTAGTAATGACTTGGCTGAGCGACGTAGTATATAAGCTGAAGAGAACAGGGCCAAGGACGGATCCTTGCGGCACTCCAAATGGAAGGTGTTGTGGGCAAGATAATGTGCCAAATATGTTAATACTTTGATATCTGTCTGAAAAATATGATTTGAACCACCGAAGAGCTGGGCCAGAAATGCCAAAATATATATGGAGGCATTGTAAAAGGATTAAATGATCAATTGTATCGAAAGCAGCTGAGAGATCAAGTAAAGTGAGTGCTGTGACTTTTCCATTGTCCATGTTATCAATTATATCATTGTGTATCTTGAGAAGAGCTGTTTCGGTAGAGAGGAATCGTTTATATGCAGACTGTAGATCATTTGATAAGTGATAGTTGTAAATATGTTCATGAAGGCGATTAGCAACCACTTTTTTTATATTTTTGACAGAAAACTGAGATTGGCGATAATTCGTAAAACAATAACACGTTAACAACAAACAAAAGCGTACACAAAAATTACGAAAATTTTGCGGAAGAGGGTGTTTCCCCCTTTTTTGAGTCGACGTTGACACCTATGAGCGTGGACCAACCGATATTTGTGGAAATTAGCTGAACTCAATGTGTATGACCCTGCCTTTGGATATATAATTATGCAAGTTTAATTAGTCCCCATTTTTGTCAATAGAGGTGATTATTCATTGCAAACATCAAGGAAACACGAATAGCAGCTAAACGTCAGGATGCGAGGACATATTGGTAATGTAGGGCAATACCTAGATGTGTTTCCCTGATGTATCGGGTGGCAGCCCCAGCAAATGATGGATTGGGTCACTGTGCCAGGGGTCAAGTGTTAGTGGAGCCTGGTAGTGACAACGATGTACTGGTAGTGACAGCGGTGTACTGGTAGTGACAGCGATGTACTGGTAGTGACAGCGATGCGCTGGTAGTGATAGCGATGTACTTGTAGTGACAGCGATGTATTGGTAGTGACATCGATGTACTGGTAGTGACAGCGGTGTACTGGTAGTGAAAGCGATGTACTGGTAGTGACAGCGATGTACTTGTAGTGACAGCGGTGTACTGGTAGTGACAGCGGTGTACTGGTAGTGACAGCGGTGTACTGGTAGTGACAGCGATGTACTGGTAGTGACAGCTGTATACTCGTAGTGACAGCGATGTACTGGTAGTGACAGCGATGTACTAGTAGTGACAGCAGTGTACTGGTAGTGACAGCGGTGCACTGGTAGAGACAGCGGTGTACTGGTAGTGACAGCGGTGTACTGGTAGTGACAGCGATGTACTGGTAGTGACAGCGATGTACTGGTAGTGACAGCGGTGCATTGGTAGGGACAGCGGCGTATTGGTAGTGACAGCGGTGTACTGGTAGTGACAGCGGTGTACTGGTAGTGACAGCGGTGTACTGGTAGTGACAGCGATGTACTGGTAGTGACAGCGATGTACTGGTAGTGACAGCGATGTACTTGTAGTGACAGCGGTATACTGGTAGTGACAGCGGTGCACTGGTAGTGACAGCGGTGTATTGGTAGTGACAGCAGTGTACTCGAAGTGACAGCGATGTACTGGTAGTGACAGCGGTGTACCGGTAGTGACAGCGGTGTACTGGTAGTGACAGCGGTGTATTGGGAGTGACAGCAGTGTACTCGTAGTGACAACGATGTACTGGTAGTGAAAGCGGTGTACTGGTAGTGACAGCGATGTACTGGTAGTGACAGCGGTGTACTGGTAGTGACAGCGGTGAACTGGTAGTGACAGCGGTGTATTGGTAGTGACAGCGGTGTACTGGTAGTGCAGCGGTGTACTCGTAGTGACAGCGATGTACTGGTAGTGATAGCGATGTACTGGTAGTGACAGCGATGTACTGGTAGTGACAGCAGTGTACTGGTAGTGACAGCGGTGTACTGGTAGTGACAGCGGTGTACTGGTAGTGACAGCGGTGTACTGGTAGTGACAGCGGTGTACTGGTGGTGACAGCGGTGTACTTGTGGTTACAGTGGTGCACTGGTAGTGACACCGGTGTACTGGTAGTGACAGTGGTGTGCCGATAGTGACAGCGGTGTACTCGTGGTGAAAGCGGTGTACTCGTGGTGAAACCGGTGTACTCATGGTGACAGTAGTGTACTGGTGGTTACAGCGGCGTACTGGTAGTGACAGCGGTGTATTGGTGGTTACAGCGGTGTATTGGTAGTGACAGCGGTGTACTGGTGGTGACAGCGGTGTACTGGAAGTGACAGCGGTGTACTGGTAGTGACAGCGGTGTACTCGTAGTGACAGCGATGTACTGGTAGTGACAGCGATGTACTGGTAGTGACAGCGATGTACTGGGAGTGACAGCAGTGTACTCATAGTGACAGCGATGTACTGGTAGTGACAGCGGTGTACTTGTAGTGACAGCGGCGTACTGGTAGTGACAGCGGTGTATTGGTAGTGACAGCAGTGTACTCGTAGTGGCAGCGATGTACTGGTAGTGACAGCGATGTACTGGTAGTGACAGCGATGTACTGGGAGTGACAGCGATGTATTTATAGTGACAGCGGTGTACTAGTAGTGACAACGGTGTACTAGTAGTGACAGCGGTATACTCGTAGTGACAGCGATGTACTGGTAGTGACAGCAATGTACTGGTAGTGACAGCGATGTACTGGTAGTGACAGCAGTGTACTGGTAGTGACAGCGATATACTGATAGTGACAGCGATGTACTGGTAGTGACAGCAGTGTACTGGTAGTGACAGCGGTGTACTGGTAGTGACAGCGATATACTGGTATTGACAGCGATGTACTTGTAGTGACAGCGCTGTACTTGTAGTGACAGCGGTATACTGGTAGTGACAGCGGTGTACTGGTAGTGACAGCGGTGTATTAGTAGTGACAGCGGTGTACTGGTAGTGACAGCGGTGTACTGGTAGTGACAGCGATGTACTAGTAGTGACAGCGGTGTACTGGTAGGGACAGCGGTGTACTGGTAGTGACATCGGTGTACTGGTGGTGACAGCGGTGTACTTGTGGTTACAGTGGTGTACTGGTAGTGACAGCGGTGTACTGGTAGTGACAGTGGTGTACCGATAGTGACAGCGGTGTACTCGTGGTGAAAACGGTGTACTCGTGGTGAAAGCGGTGTACTCGTGGTGACAGTAGTGTACTGGTTGTTACAGCGGTGTACTGGTAGTGACAGCGGTGTACTGGTGGTTAACGCGGTGTATTTGTAGTGACAGCGGTGTACTGGTGGTGACAGCGGTGTATTTGTAGTGACAGCGGTGTACTGGTGGTAATAGCGGTGTACTTGTGGTTACACGGTGCACTGGTAGTGACAGCGGTGTACTGGTGGTGAAAGCGGTGTATTGGTGGTGAAAGCGGTGTACTGGTAGTGACAGCGGTGTACTGGTAGTGACAGCGGTGTATTGGTAGTGACAGCGGTGTATTTGTAGTGACAGCGGTGTACTGGTGGTGGTAGCGGTGTACTGGTAGTGACAGCGGTGTACTGGTGGTGAAAGCGGTGTACTGGTAGTGACAGCGGTGTACTGGTTGTGAAAGCGGTGTATTGGTGGTGAAAGCGGTGTACTGGTAGTGACAGCGGTGTACTGGTAGTGACAGCGATGTACTGGTAGTGACAGCGGTGTACTGGTGGTGACAGCGGTGTACTGGTAGTGACAGCGGTGTACTGGTGGTAATAGCGGTGTACTTGTGGTTACAGCGGTGCACTGGTAGTGACAGCGGTGTACTGGTGGTGAAAGCGGTGTATTGGTGGTGAAAGCGGTGTACTGGTAGTGACAGCGGTGTACTGGTAGTGACAGCGGTGTATTGATAGTGACAGCGGTGTATTTGTAGTGACAGCGGTGTACTGGTGGTGAAAGCGGTGTACTGGTAGTGACAGCGGTGTACTGGTGGTGAAAGCGGTGTATTGGTGGTGACAGCGGTGTATTGGTAGTGACAGCGGTGTACTGGTGGTGAAAGCGGTGTACTGGTAGTGACAGCGGTGTACTGGTTGTGAAAGCGGTGTATTGGTGGTGAAAGCGGTGTACTGGTGGTGACAGCGGTGTACTGGTAGTGACAGCGGTGTATTGGTAGTGACAGTGGTGTATTGGTGGTGACAGCGGTGTACTGGTAGTGACAGTGGTGTACTGGTAGTGACAGCGGGGCACTGGTGGCTTATGTTTGGTGGTTGATAAACAAGTCTCAACAATCAATCACAATGACTTGAAATTTGACGTACGATGTTTAGAATTAAAAATATGCCCCGTCTACAATCATACCCTCAAGGTAGAGTCATTGTATAGCTGGAACGTCGTGTGACCACTGGCGTTTGATCAGTGAGTGAGAAATTGTGTTGTTACATGGCGGTGTTGAAGAGGCAAACAATGGAAGTCCATTTTGATCTGCACTATGTAGTTTGTTGGATGTGTGTTTATTATATAAGCTTCTAACACACGAAAATTTACTTTCATTGTTTTGATTCAATAGCGATGTTTTTGAAGAATCCAAACAATGGAAGTCCGTTTTTGCGTGTTAAAAGTCACCGTAATGGCCACGTACGCCACCAACTACATGGTGCATATCAAAATAGCCATTGTTTTGATTCTTAAACTGCAATGAGAAACATTTTTATTTTGAAGTCTGTTTACGTATTATTCCTCTACTCTCTCTCTTTCTCTCTCTCTCTTTCGCTGTCTTCCTCTCTCTCTCTCTCTCTCTCTCTATTTCTATATCTCTCTCTCTTTCTCTCCCTTCCCCACCCCTCTTTCTGTATCTCTCTCTCTCCTCCTCTCACTCTCTCTTTTCTCTCTGTCTCTCTCTCTCTCTCTCTCTCTCTCTCTTTCTCTCTTTCTCTCCATTTATCTCTATATATCACCTTCCCCTTCTCTATACTCTCTTTCTCCTCTCTCTCTGTCTCTCTCTCTCTCTCTCTCTCTCTCTCTCTCTGTCTTACTATTTCTATTTCTCTCTCCCTACCCCTATCTCTTCTCTCTCTCTCTCTCTCCCTCTTTCTCTCTATTTATCTCTTTCTCTCCCCTCTCACTTCTCTCTTTCTGTCTCTCTCTCTCTCTTTCTTTCTCCCTCTCTCTCTATTTATCTGTTTCCCACCCCCTCTCTCTTCTCTCTTTCTATTTTCTCTCTTTCTCTCTCTCTCTATATATTTCTCTCTATCTCTCTAATGTCGACAGAACAGGACCCAACGTTGTAGCAACGTAATCAAACCGCCCGAAATAACGTTGCCACAACGTTGTTGTCGACAGGGTTGTGGCAACTTTGCTACAACGTGGAATTGTTAGATGGGCGGGCGCGAGGGTTGATTTATCCGGTGATGTAAATTCAGCTCTGCGTTTAACACCGATTCTATTCGTAGTAAACATGCAGTTTTGATATGGCCATGATTCATGTGTCGTTGTGTTGACGTAACATACATTTCACTAGCAACTTCCCCTTTGCTGGTACTGCTTTCTTTCCCACGACAGTATGTTGGTGTTAGTAACATGACCGCTAGTGTTCTAGTGACATGAACGTGACTGTTGCCCGATGACATAATTTTTTAGCAGTGTGATTAGTTGTCGTCCTCTGTTTAAATGACAAGAACACCAGCTAGATCTGTGTCTTATTAAGCAGTTTTGGTGGTATCCCATCAACTCCAAGTGATTTATTATCTTTCATCTTTTTAATTTTCTTTGCTACCATTTCAGGAGTTACAAAAAACTGCCCTAAATATTCTGATTTATTGCCCTAAAATTTAGTAAATGGAACTGGAAGTGAGCTGATATCTTCTGTGGTAAAAACTGAGCTGAAATACTCATTTATACACATTCCCACCTCTGGTTGGTTCCAAGACATGTTGAGTAAGGAAACAATCCTGTGTTAGAAGTAGAAACTGATGGTCGTCACCTCCAGCACTCTCTAAGGATTCCCATTGTATATGGTCATGGCTAAAATCACCCATTATAACACATTCCCCCTTGCTCACCTCCCTTATGGCCTTTTGTAGTTTTACATCTTCCTCTTGTACGATGTTAGGACTACGATAAACTACTCCTATTGTTAATGTTGAGTTCCTGGTAACTATGTTACACCAAATTGCTTCCTCACAATCTGCTTCACTTTTCAGTGTTATTTCGTATGCTTGGATAGATTCTTTAATATATAAAATTACTTCACCTCCCCTTCTTTCTCGTCTATCCATCCTAAAACCTACATAGCCTAGTGCTAACTCAGCATCTACTATATCTTTATTTGCCCATGATTCTTTGATGCGTATTACATGATGATCAATATCTGCTACCATAATGTCTAACTCACTTTTTTATTTACTATGCTCCTGGCATTTAAGCATACACATTTAAGTTCATTGGATGTGTATTTGTAGTAGTACTCCTTTGAGTTTTCTCTGTCAGTGCCCCCTGCGCATGAAGGGTCGTTTTTCGTTCCTTGCCTTGTTTTTCACTTGTTTGTCTGCATATTCTCTTGATATATTTTGTTTTAGTCTTGGGGACTTAGCATCCAACATGCCTTTCTTTATCTGTTTTCTGTCTTCAATCGCCTTCCACGTAGGCTGGGATATCCACTCTTCCTTCTGTGTTTTTTGAGTATATCCTATTTTCTGTACTACCTGGTTGAATGCATGTATAGTCATTTAAGTATCATTCTGCAACACACTGTAACTGTTCTTGAGAGAACAATGTTAAACTTCTGTTTGATGTCAGGGTCAGTCAATCTTGCAATATTGAAACACTTCTGTCTTTTCTTCCCGACCTTGACTCTTCTCAGCTTTCTGCCATCCAGGGACTTCCAGATTAATTTATTTATCAGTTTATGCTGGAAGATAGTTCCTCCAATTACCAAATCATTGAATTCACACAGGCCACACATCCTTTCTCCATTGTTAGTCATTGTGCCAGTGCCGTGTTTACCCATGACTCTTTCCCTTCCTGTGTTATTGTTGCCAAATCGTGCATTTAACTATCCAACAACAAGCAAGACATCACGTTTTGGAACTACTTCTACTGATGACTGCAGACTCTCATAGAAGTCATATTTCACTTCCTCTTCTGCATCTTCTATCGGTGCATACGCAGTGATAATTGACAGTTCTGTAAATTTGGAGTTGAATCTGCTATACCGTAATCTGCTATACCGTAATCTGCTATACCGTAATCTCTCACTGATGGATTTCTATTCCAAAAGTGTCTTATCCTGTTTCTTCCCGACGACCAGGGCCACCCCTTCCCGACGACCAGGGCCACCCCTTCCCGACGACCAGGGCCACCCCTTCCCGACGACCAGGGCCACCCTTTCCCGACGACCAGGGCCACCCCTTCCCGACGACCAGGGCCACCCCTTCCCGACGACCAGGGCCACCCCTTCCCGACGACCAGGGCCACCCCTTCCCGACGACCAGGGCCACCCCTTCCCGACGACCAGGGCCACCCCTTCCCGACGACCAGGGCCACCCCTTCCCGACGACCAGGGCCACCCCTTCCCGACGACCAGGGCCACCCCTTCCCGACGACCAGGGCCACCCCTTCCCGACGACCAGGGCCACCCTTTCCCGACGACCAGGGCCACCCCTTCCCGACGACCAGGGCCACCCCTTCCCGACGACCAGGGCCACCCCTTCCCGACGACCAGGGCCACCCCTTCCCGACGACCAGGGCCACCCCTTCCCGACGACCAGGGCCACCCCTTCCCGACGACCAGGGCCACCCCTTCCCGACGACCAGGGCCACCCCTTCCCGACGACCAGGGCCACCCTTTCCCGACGACCAGGGCCACCCTTTCCCGACGACCAGGGCCACCCCTTCCCGACGACCAGGGCCACCCTTTCCCGACGACCAGGGCCACCCTTTCCCGACGACCAGGGCCACCCCTTCCCGATGTTGATTATCTTTCCTGCCTGACCAGAGGATGGTGTCACCAGCAGTTGCCAAAGTTGTCTTTCCTATACCTGTCCTGCCTGTGATGCCAAGGAGGTTAAGTTTGTACTGTTTCATCTCATGTGTGACTTGAAATTCTGAAAGTTCTTACATTCCAGCATCCAACTTTAATGGTAGTTTTTGGTGTTAGGAGATCCGCTGTCGGGGTGAAGACGTCCTTTCGGGTTTAGCCCCAACCGTCATTCGTTCAGTGTCCTGTTCTCCATCATTCCTTCCACCGATAGTAGTGTTTTCTATTGTTTCAGTTTCCGTAGCTATCGCCGCCCCATGCCCAACCCTCTTCCTGTATCCGGGCTTGGGACTGGCTGTTCCTCTAAGAGGCTAAGAGGCTAACTCCGCCTGTTAGCGCAGATACACCAAGCGGAAAATGTTTGAAAATTTTTAGCACGACAACTGCACTGATTGAATACGAATATATTTATGGCAGGCTTAAAAGTAAATCAATAATGCAATGAAAGTTTTTCGAACCGTATCCTCGTCCCAGGAAGTTGACCGAGCTTCGTCATGGATGGCAGAATTGACCGAGCCGCGTCATGGATGGCAGAATTGATCGAGCCGCGGCACGGATGGCAGAATTGATCGAGCCGTGTCGTGGATGGCAGAATTGATCGAACCGCGTCATGGATGGCAGAATTGATCGAGCCGTGTCGTGGACAGCAGAATTGACCGAGCCGCGTCATGAATGGCAGAATTTATCGAGCCGCGTCATGGATGGCAGAATTGACCGAAGCGCGTCATGGATGGCAGAATTGATCGAACCGCGTCGTGGATGGAAGAACTGATCGAGCCGCGTCATGGATGGCAGAATTGATCGAGCCGCGTCATGGATGGCAGAATTGATCGAGCCGCGTCATGGATGGCAGAATTGATCGAGCCGCGTCATGGATGGCAGAATTGACCGAAGCGCGTCATGGATGGCAGAATTGATCGAACCGCGTCGTGGATGGAAGAATTGATCGAGCCGCGTCATGGATGGCGGAATTGATCGAGCCGCGTCATGGATGGGAGAATTGATCGAGCCGCGTCATGGATGGCAGAATTGATCGAGCCGCGTCATTGATGGCAGAATTGACCGAAACGCGTCATGGATGGCAGAATTGATCGAACCGAGTCATGGATGGAAGAATTGATCGAGCCGCGTCATGGATGGCGGAATTGATCGAGCCGCGTCATAGATGGCAGAATTGATCGAGCCGCGTCATGGATGGAAGAATTGATCGAGCCGCGTCATGGATGGCAGAATTGATGGAGCCGCGTCATGGATGGCAGAATTGATGGAGCCGCGTCATGGATGGAAGAATTGATCGAACCGCGTCATGGATGGCTACCCCGTGACTCCATGGCAGGCTACACATTTACCACGTGTGTGATTATATACTTCTCCTGGCATCGACGCCAGACAGAAGGGACTAGCGACTGAACGAAGTTGCACCGTCTTCGAAGCAGCAACAGTGGACTCGGGCCCGGTGTTCTCGATTGGCCCTGACCGTCGAACCATCGCGATTGGCCCTGACCGTTGAACCATCGCGATTGGCTCTGACCGTCGAACCTTCGCGATTGGCCCTGACCGTCGAGCCATCGCGATTGGCCCTGACCGTCGAGCCATCGCGCCATCGCGCCATCGCGCCATCGCGCCACACAATGCAATAAATAATTATACATAACATCACAACAAAGCACCGTTGTACATAACACAGTGCCCAGTGGACATTTGACGTAGAATATGTAACTGGGACCAATTGTAGAAAACACGCGTAACGTTGCTAACAACGGTATGTGACTACCGACACCTATTGTTCCGAGTTACGTAATCTACATCAAACGTTCACAAGCGTTAATTCGTAATGTCCCCACCCCGAGGGAATGTCGAATTTTGCAATGTTCGAACCATCACCAAGTTCGCCAACAAAAGTATTGGAACACAGCGGCTTCTCATGATCAAGTTAAGCAGAGACAGTGTTATCATTATTAAGGAAATTGTTGAGCAAATTAGTACACCACTTGCAAAAGTGATTAACTTGTCTCTAGAAGAAGGAATAGTTCCTTCAGAAAAGAAAGAAGCAAACATTACACCGCTATTTAAGAAAGGATCGAGGAACAAAATAGAACATTACAGACCAGTGAGTTTAACATCAGTTGTATGTAAATTACTCGAAACATTAATTAGAGACCACA
The DNA here is from genome assembly GCA_963662155.1 of Lamellibrachia columna. NCBI lineage: Eukaryota > Metazoa > Annelida > Polychaeta > Sabellida > Siboglinidae > Lamellibrachia > Lamellibrachia columna. The sequence continues at coordinate 11,221,356 of OY759273.1, forward strand.
TGGTGGAATTCCTTGTAAAACATAAATTAATAAATACATCTCAGCATAGGTTCCTAAAAGCAAGGTCATGTCTAACCAATCTCTTATGTTTTTTGGAAGAAATTACAAAGTGGATTAGATGACGGGTCACCAGTGGATTTCGTCTATTTAGATTTTCAGAAAGCTTTCGATAAAGTGCCAGATCAAATATTGCTACTTAAACTAAAACGCCCATGGTAGGTAATGGTGTAATCAACTGGATAGAAAAGTGGCTTACACACAGAAGACAGAGAGTAATAGTAGATGGTGAGATTTCAAACTGGAAATCGGTTTTGAGTTGGGTACCACATGGATCAGTATTAGGCCCAATACTGTTTTTAATAATTATTATATGTAAATAATTTGGAAGATGAGATATCTAGCAAAGTACTGACATTTGCAGATGACACAAAATTATTCTTATTACAATGTGGCTTGACAACACTAGAGACCAGGAGACTAAGAGGAAACCAAATAGAAGTGTTTAACACAGTGAACGGTTATGAAGCTGTTGATAAAGAAGGCAGTAGAACCAGAGGACACAAAGCAGTATTAGTTAAGGAGCAATGTAGGTTGGACATGAGAAAGTATTCTTTCTCACAGAGGGTGATAAATTAATGGAACAAACTGCCAAATGATTGTGTTAATGCTAGTAGTGTGAATACGTTTAAAAATAGAATTGACAGATATCTGATAAGGGCGGGCTACACATAAATGATAAATTGTTGGAGTCTTGATAAGCCAATGGCTTCCTTGTCCACTTGCCATCTGGAACGTGTTGTGTGGGATGGCAATCTTGTTAAATCTTTTTAAAACATTGATGGACTTGCTACAGGAAGCAGCTGGTCGACAAGTTATGAAAACGCTCTATAGAATCACAAAACGCTTGAATGGTGACAATGGAGCAAGCCAAGATAACTCTGTGAAGGACACATATGGTAGGCTCATCTCAAATGAGAAAGAGAAAATATCAAGAAACAAAGAACACTTTCAGAGCATATAGCATCATACACAGACCAGAAGCAGCAACCACAGCTGATATCTAGGAAGCAGAAGACGATATTGATGGCAACCTCGATAGGATCACCGAATCTGAAGTTAGAGAATCTGTCAAAGCACTTAAACACGGAAAGGCACCGTAAAGACGGAATCTGTCCAGAGATGCTGAAGGCTGAGAAAGTTGTGAAACCCAAGATCGTCTGTAAGATTTCTGCAGCAGATACTGGACACTAAAGATACCCCATAGGGATGGAAAACTGGCACTATTGTCAAGCTTCCAAAGAAATACGATCTTGGGGACTGCAATAACTTTGGGGGGAAAACATTGCTGCCCTTCACAAGCAAAGTCTTCAGCAAGATCATTCTCAGACGAATTTCAGCTGCAACTGTGAACATCATCAGCCAGGAACAAGCTGGTTTCAGAAAAGGTAAAAGCTGCGTTGATTATATCTTCACCCTCAGACAGTTCATAGAACAGTCAGCTGAATGGAACAGCACCATTTACGCCAACATAGATTTTGAAAAGGCGTTCGACAGCCTCCATCGGGAATCACTCTGAAAAATCCCCCGATCGTATGGGATCCCCCAGAAGATGGTGAATATCATAACAGTTCTATACAGAGACTTTGAATTCAAGGTTATTTGCAACAACCAGCTCACAGATAGTCTCAGCATCACCACAGGGGTCAAGCAAGGGTGCATCTTGTCACAAATCCTCTTCACTGTTGCCATGGACTGGCTTATGAAAGTGACGACAACAGACAGCAGAAGGGCAATCACATGGTCCATCACCACCTACCTGGAGGATCTGGAATATGACGATGACATCAGCCTGCTTTCTAGTCGGATACATACAAGAGAAGACAGACAAACTGACTGAGACAGCACAGAATTTGGGTCTGAAAGTGAACACCAGCAAAACAACGTAATGTGCTGTAGCACATTACCAAATCATTACCAAATCATCGGCGGTGCAAGCAAAAACTGTCGGCTAGTATTGACTACCAAACATTTTTATACATTAACACATTTCGAAAGGAAATATACTTGACAGTTGTTGAGGCAATGGAAACACTATAAGTCAGTCCGTTTATAATTATGTTATCTTACAATCGTATTACTCATGAAACTATGTATCCTATTGAATTGTTGCAACATGGTGTTCATGTTTTGCTATTTTCGCTCATTAATTTTGATGACCGCCGCTCATTGCCAACGCTGATATAATTGAAATCTGAAAGTAATGCTTCCATAATTCCACACAAGTGCACGAGAAACATATTATGGGCCCAACATCAGCTACCGTCACCCTCACCGCCGCCACCACCACCGTCACCCTCATCGCCGCCACCACCACCGCACCGCCCCTCCACTGCTGCTGCTTGACGAACAGATAACATTAATTATTGTCGCTGACGACCGACCCGCCTCTGTAGGGTCTCGTTACACCCAGGCAGACGACGTCACCGCTGAACCAGTCTCACAGTCTCCGAGTACCTGCCGCAGACAGAACTGTCGTTAAAATGACAGAGACGGCACATTTGACGCGAATGTACCAAGCCCACTATATATACAACGTCAACTAATAACGGGTCTAGATTGACGGGCACAACAATCCAATGGCTGATGAGTGACAACGAACATTGATTGACAGGCCGCGAACATCGATTTACAAACCGCGGAAGCGGAACGT
>OY759273.1:11226565-11306565 GCA_963662155.1 Lamellibrachia columna
TGTCCAGTCATCAATGTCCATTCACTATTGTCCAGTCACCAGTGTTGTTCAAAGGTGTTTACAAATTTGCCATGTTTACGTTACAATAGGTTTCATTTGCTCTAATTTGCCACAGGAAGGCTAAGATCAGTGATTCCAGTGATTCCAACATCACAGTTCCTTTAATACGAAACAAAATACAGCTGTTAAGCTGTCAGAACAATTGAAGTTGTCAATATAGTTTATTTGTCAAACGTAACATTTTCCCCTTAAAATAATACTAAATTTGTTGGAGGTGGGGTCATGTCATGCTACGTATTTTGTTTATGTTCGATATCGCGGATGTTTAAACGGGCCCCTCATCAGCGAGGTCACACACATGGCCCTCATCGGAGCGGTCACGCCCACGGCCCTCATCGGCGCGTTCACACACGTGGCCCTCATCAGCGCGGTCACACAAGTGGCCCTCATCGGCGAGGTCACACACATGGCCCTCATCAGCGCGGTCACACAAATGGCTTCAGATCATTCGCTTTCCTTTCGCTAGATTTGATTGAGATTTGTCAGCTCGGACAGAAAAATCGCACGCGTTTGCCAAGTTATCGTTACACATATAAAGGAATATTCGCACGCTTTGAACTAATATTGCTAAATAAATATGTTAACATAAATTATGTCTGCTCAGAAATAGTCCCTCTTAGTGTAGGGGATTACGGGGCAAACTGACGAATGGGGCAATTTGAAAAGTGTATAATTTTGTTAAAACATTAAACAAATATCAGCGCCATGCATTTTTATTTAGTATAAATATTATTTAGTATAAAACCACATCGCCCCATGTATGGGGTAAGATAGCGAATATTGTGTAATCACTTATCGCTCTGCTCTTAATTGCATATCAAATGTTATCATCTTGAAATAATGTATATTATATTCCGGTTTAAATTATATTGTTACCAAGCTGTTGATGCTAATAAAAGCCAATTCAATCAGCAATTAAATGTTATGCTTAACATTGTCAACTTACCCCAATTTCCTTTTGCTTTTATAAATGGTTTATAATTGTATTTGTAAATTAACTGTTTCAATTATTAATCGGTGTTGATATTTGACATTGAAGCATGGCATATTCACGTTAAGTAAATTCGTTATTAGTGGTCACAAGTTGCACGAGAATTGGCTAATGGTGCTATTTGTATCCTAGAGGAAAGGCACGTTTAACTAACACAACTTGCAAAACAGATTGTTATGAGATATCCAGTAAGTAGACTAGACAACAGAAGCTCAAAATCCCGAATTCCTGTAAAACGATTTAGAGGTACGGCGATATCCAGTTTAGATGTCAGTAACATGCTGTCGTCTTTGTAAAGAACATATTTTGCCGGGGCTTCAGCACCCGTTACGTCAGCTGTCGGTGTCTGCAAGAGTGGTTGTTCGCATAGTGAACGTTTAGCGAACATTCTCTATTACGGTAAGCTTTGCACGAACTCTTTGCACTCTTTGCACGAACTCTCACTCTACGAAAAAACTATTATTGCAGTTGGATGTACAGCGTACCAGTATTAGTATTAACATACCGATCGAAACCAATGCTCAAAGTGACTCACGTACCTCCTCAGCATATTTAACTTAACAGAACTTGTCCGTGTAACGTTTGTTTGAGAACCGTGGCAGGGAATGCGAGCGGTACGTTATTCTAAAGGAAGGGAGTTGGTTTTCGCATTGCAGAACGTTACAACGGGGTGTGCGTGTGAGTTTGCACGTAATTGTTGGACGGCCCCTGGCAGTCATCAATATGAAAGTGAATACTGGTTTGACTCTGGCCTCTGTAAGCCTACTTATGGCACCGATGTACTAAGACACCACATCTGGAATATGTCTGTAGTAGACCTAGATTCCATCACAGTTTTCCAGGGACTGAATTCGACCTCACCATAGGACGAAATAGCACATACAATATTGCTAAACACGGCTACACGGAATGTGAAGACATCTAGGATAGCGATGGATAGGAACGTTAGCGGTGTTTACGATCAACGGCGTGTGCGATGTGTTTATCTTGATATTGTTTATGTCAACGACAAGTCGGCAGGGACAGCGCCCGCTTGTAACCGAAGCCCTCGAAGCACACGCCCCATGGCGGGGTCGCCTTGTATATGTTGTCCATAGTAAAGCAATTGCCAGATAAAGGTACTAAACTTGTTTGCGTTGGTCCAGCTGGTTTAAGACAGTGAATGATATTGACAGGTTAAGTTGTCGACGAACCTGGCGGATACCGGCAGTAAACCTGACGTGGACGATGAAGCTGGCGGATACCGGCAGTAAACCTGACGTGGACGATGAACCTGGCTGATACCGGCAGTAAACCTGACGTGGACGATGAAGCTGGCGGATACCGGCAGTAAACCTGACGTGGACGATGAACCTGGCTGATACCGGCAGTAAACCTGACGTGGACGATGAAGCTGGCGGATACCGGCAGTAAACCTGACGTGGACGATGAAGCTGGCTGATACTGGCAGTAAACCTGACGTGGACGATGAAGCTGGCTGATACCGGCAGTAAACCTGACGTGGACGATGAACCTGGCGGATACCGGCAGTAAACCTGACGTGGACGATGAAGCTGGCTGATACCGGCAGTAAACCTGACGTGGACGATGAACCTGGCGGATACCGGCAGTAAACCTGACGTGGACGATGAAGCTGGCTGATACCGGCAGTAAACCTGACGTGGACGATGAACCTGACTGATACCAGCAATAAACCTGACGTGGACGATGAAGCTGGCGGATACCGGCAGTAAACCTGACGTGGACGATGAAGCTGGCTGATACCGGCAGTAAACCTGACGTGGACGATGAAGATGGCTGATACCGGCAGTAAACCTGACGTGGACGATGAAGCTGGCTGATACCGGCAGTAAACCTGACGTGGACGATGAACCTGGCGGATACCGGCAGTAAACCTGACGTGGACGATGAAGCTGGCTGATACCGGCAGTAAACCTGACGTGGACGATGAACCTGGCGGATACCGGCAGTAAACCTGACGTGGACGATGAAGCTGGCTGATACCGGCAGTAAACCTGACGTGGACGATGAACCTGACTGATACCAGCAATAAACCTGACGTGGACGATGAAGCTGGCGGATACCGGCAGTAAACCTGACGTGGACGATGAAGCTGGCTGATACCGGCAGTAAACCTGACGTGGACGATGAAGATGGCTGATACCGGCAGTAAACCTGACGTGGACGATGAAGCTGGCTGATACCGGCAGTAAACCTGACGTGGACGATGAACCTGGCGGATACCGGCAGTAAACCTGACGTGGACGATGAAGCTGGCTGATACCGGCAGTAAACCTGACGTGGACGATGAACCTGGCTGATACCGGCAGTAAACCTGACGTGGGCGATGAACCTGGCGGATACCGGCAGTAAACCTGACGTGGACGATGAAGCTGCACAGATAGAAATAGTTAGTGTGATATTTATTTTTGTATATTCCCTTGGATCGTGATAATCGGTGGTTGTACACCGATCCGGCATGAAAGTGGATGTGGAAATATTAATGATTACGAGGATGTAAAGGAATGACAAGTTAGAGATTGCTGACACAACAGATGAAGCGGTTTTGCAGTTAACATGTTGGAAATTGCGCCAAAGTACGATATGATGCTGTGGCTAAATGTGGCTAAATGTGGCTAAATGTGGCTAAATTGCGCCAAAGTACGATACGATGCTGTGGCTAAATATGAAGGCAATAGAGAGGAAGAACGCGTCTAACACAAAAAGAGCTAGACCACATATTAGCCTGTCGTGGGTGTTTTAAATTGGACTATAAGTATTTCATAGACAAAGATTCTTGAGAGGTGGAATTTAACAATAGCATTGTACCATCCAATGCAAAACACCCAGATGGCAAGTGAACAAGGAAGCCATTGACTGATCGAAAGTTTTTTCATCTATGTGTAACTTGCCCTTCTGAGATATTTGTCAATTTTGTTTTGAAACAAAATCACGCTGCTAGCATTTTACAATTTCTAGATATTGTGTTTCATTCATTATTTCATTTATTGTCTTCTGTGTGAACGAGTACTTTCTAATATCTAATCTACGCTGTTTTTTTTACTTCACTTCGTGTCATCTAGTTCTTCGGTCTCTTCCCATTCTCTCCCTCTCTCGCCTGTTCACGTCTGCCCTTTCGAAATATCGCTAAACACTGTCCCTCCATCTTAATTTCGTATCATATCATCCCAAACTAATGTTCAACAATATGATGAGACTGTTGAATATTAGTTTGGGATGACATTATACGAACACAGCAATACTCCGTTGTGTTCAGAAAGGGTGCCTGTGTGTAGGTCGGCAAGAGGAAACCAATTGCCAAAAAGGAGAATGTGCTGAGACGAGAGAGTTTGTTTAGAGTGACCCCTGAAGCATGTGGTAAAAGGATAGACCTCGAGGAAAATTAAATATTAATATGTTGGAATATTTGTGAGTGAGAAAGTTTGGCGTGGAACTGAAGTTGTTGATATATATATATATATATATATATATATATATATATATATAATATATATGTTGTGTGTGTGTGTGTGTGTGTGTGTGTGTGTGTGTGTGTGTGTGTGTGTGTGTGTGTGTGCGTGCGTGCGTGCGTGCGTGCGTGCGTGCGTGCGTGCGTGCGTGCGTGCGTGCGTGCGTGCGTGCGTGCGTGCGTGCGTGCGTGCGTGCGTGCGTGCGTGCGTGCGTGCGTGCGTGCGTGCGTGCGTGCGTGCGTGCGTGCGTGCGTGCGTGCGTGCGTGCGTATGTGTGTATGTATATATGTTTATTTATGTATTTACGGTTGTGATCTATCTTTGAAACTGAAGATGATTCCAACAAATACGCACGTCATGGTTTGGAACTATCGCGAAGTGGAATATATAGTTAACATACGACAGACGTGTCCCATGCTGCGGCTGTGCTAACATGGATACGTCCGTACGGAGCACACAGCTAAACTGTTTCTCACACACAGACCACTTCAAAATCGCGAATAATAATAACAACGACAGAGAGAACATGTCGTTACCTCTTCGTTTTATATCGTAATTCTGATGACATTTAATGCCAATCAGCCTTGTCTAGTACATGGGGATCTTTCACTTCCCTTGACGTAGACACAGTGAAGAAGGGATACACTTTAAGTGTCTGTTCCGAAAGACACAAGCAAAATGGTGTGAACGAAATTGCCCAAGTTTCAAAACGTCAGCGGGTGGTTTCGAACCCCTCGACACAACGCTCTACCACACAACCACCGCGCCCCATTAAATATGTCATCAATAACACTTCCATGTCATGGTCTAAACGTACTTCATTCAACGATGGCTGTCTACGAACGCTTAACACGAAGAGCGCAGGTCGCAAATACAGCAAAGAAACATCAAATTGCATTTTGATTTCATACCGGTACGTTGGTGTTCTGCTTCAACGGACAAAGCGCAAGAGATGGATCTCGTGCCACTACACCGTATGGTCTTATGTCGATGGAGCTGTTATTGCTGCCACTGTTTCTACTAATGTTACCACTGCTGGTGTCGCTAAGGTTTTTTCTTCATTGAATTGTGTTAATGAATCGTTGCCACTACTAGTACTGTCGTTGTCGTCGTTGTCGTTGTTGTTGTCGTTGTTATTGGTCTTGGTCTTGGTCTTGTCATTGATGTTGATATTGCCAATGTTGTAAATCTGTCGCCGTTGCTTGTACGGCAGTTGTTGCAGTGACTGGTAGCACGAGTCTTGTGTTGTCGGTGACTGTTGTTATGGTACGGCTACAGTTATTGTTTTGTTGTTGCAACTGCTAGTAACTATTATTATTACTGTTGTTGTTGTTGCTGCTGCCGCCGCCGCCGCCACTGTTAGTGCGACACTCGCTTCCTCGGTGCTACATTCGTTCCCAGGCCGACCGCGCCGTTATTCAGAATAGCACGGCTCCTTTCTAGAATCGGCGCCGCTGAAATTGTGATGTATGCTTCCGTATGCACGTCACCCGACACTTGGGCAGGCGACCACCTGTCGAGCCCACATTCGCCATACGTAATTGCCGGAGAGCGGTGGTCTTGGAAGCGCAGCGTCGTGTGCTGTGACGAGACCTCGTCCGTGGCATCTCTCTCAGCGTGTCCCCCTCTATAGCACCAATTAATTGTCGTCGTTTGCGGTACTGGCGCCGGCGAAGGGTGCGTCGGGCTGCACTCTCAGCCGACCGCGGTAATAGGCGGTCGGGTGTCGGTTTGCTTCGTCGGACAAAACTGCTTCATTCATGGATTTCCCGCACAACGACGTCAGCACTCATCTTATCGTTGTTGTGTTCCTTGATGACGTATTATCACATCTACCTCTCCAAGGCACCTCGAGCTACATCGAAAATATTTTGTCCTGCACCTACCTATGCATAAAATGGCAGTTAACTCGGTACATTAGAGCATAACTCTTCTGCTTAGCATAAGTACAGCTGGCGCCTTCACGGCTGAGTGCATACGCCCAGTCACATACGGTTGTAGGCACAGTGTCAGGTCAAATGTTGGTCAAGCAAACATAATATGTTTGCTTGACCAACATTAATTAATAGTTAATCACGTTTGTATTCTGTATCCAATGTGCGCTGTCTCTGTCTGATTTCTCCACTTAGATAACACACAACAGATTCCGGAGTTTCGCGTCCTCAATATATCTCCGCACAATGCCCTAGTGCGTTTGTAAAACAATGAAACATTGGCTGTAAAGGAAGCATATTTAATGGTCTGACTTACCATGTGTGACTCACCAGCAGCCTTCGTTGGTGTCTCACGTACGAACTATAACACAGTCATTAGTAAGCTAGTTAAATACTTACACGCCTAATACGTAAAACGCATAACATCGCATGGCACAACACATGGCAGATAGATCATTGTATATCTCTAACATACCAAACATCTCAGAGACAATTAGAGGGAGATGAGTAGGGGAAGGCAGTGTTAGTTGATCCACCCATGTGTCCCAGGAAACTACAACAGTGACAGTTACAGGGTACCACCCAGTGATTGAACAGGGTATTACAGCACGATGTGGGTATAATAGGTTACATTTGTCACAACCATCAGAACATGTGAGCTAAAAGTATGTTTTTTTGATGTTTTTCGAAACTGTTGTTAACAGTGGTTAATGTCCGCTGGTGTGAAAACTATCAACGTACGTGACCAAACTTCATTGTTTCTGCACTTACAAATGGTTTAACTATGCACAGAGAAGAAAGTTATTTACATCACTTCGCGCATTATTGAGACGTTAATTAAATAAGCCCAAAGGAGTGTTAGTTGAGCAGTGGCTAAAGAATGAAGACGAGTGTTCTTTACCCCAAAATACATCAAGGAATTCATTTTTCCAAGCAAACTGAGACATCGGATGGCTACAAGGTAGCATATTAATTACACTGGTTGCGATTGGCCTACAAATCTATATTAATTAAGTGTGTCAACTTACTAATTAAGCTTGTAGACTTGTCAGAGACGTTTGTACCCATTGGGTAGATGTGTTGGCTGAGTTGTTTTGACTTTTTTGTACAAGGCCTACGTAAATTATACAAATAAAGCATTTATGCAACTTACGCTACACGGTGACTCAACTTACCCCACACTAGTGTTAGTTGAGCCAGCTTAACAGCCCTATTTGAATCAGCTATATATAATTATATATGCATGCTAGATATATTATCCTGGTATAACATTATCTACTAATAATCATAGTTTATGTAGGTAAAAGAAACGATGAGACATTTACATTTAAATTAAATAGCATATTGACATTATTAAAGGCGCCTCCTCAATTCGATTTTTGCTAGTCTCATTTCAAATTAGTTTTGCGAAAAACAAACCTACCTGCTTGTTCAAGCATTAAGTGAAGTGAAAATCGAAATGGTTGATGAAAATTCGTAACTTTTTCATTTGACCGCTGAGAGGATTAAAGTCACGCCCATGATCGGCATTGACTCGCACAGTGTTTACCATTTTGAATATCCACTATTTTAATCCTTACTAGATCTAACGACTGAAGTCAATTCTTTCTGTGGTATTTTTTATTAAACAGACTTTGCACATTACTAAAACAAATAACACACTACACATCTGGGCATAAATGAACCGGATTCGCAATGGGCTGAACCATTTGTCCCACATGTTGACAGTGTAACTGCGACGCGTCAACACCATTGACAACACCTGTCAGGAGATGTCAGATGTTTTTTTAGTTTCCTGTCAGGGGTGTGAGAAAACGCAGAGAGAGAACGGAAGAGCTCATATTACACGTCGTCAGTCGATGTTTAGCAAATTATTGCTAACACTCCGAGCGAGCGACAAATACTTTCAAGTCCAATTTAGTTGTCAGCGTGACTAACGATACAGTGGACTATGCACATCATATGGAAGGAAAACAGAATAAATAATTAAAACTATGATTAATAGCTTAATAATCGGTAACGTTATATTAATGTTGAACACTGCAATGGTGTAAATAATAATTTATCCTAACATTTGGTGATATTTCAACGCTATCGTGTATTATTGTATTATCGTTTCATGTATATTTTTTTCAAAATAATGTATTGATGTGTTGTATTATGCTATGTGTTAAAGTGTTATTTTGTACGATAGATTGCTGTGTTGTCACGTATTATATATTGTTGTGTTATCATGTTCTATGTATTGCCGTGTTGTCACATACTATGTATTGTTGTATTGTCACGTACTATGTGTTGCTGCGTTGTCACGTACTATAATTATATTGCTGCGTTGCCATATACTTTGTATTACTGCGCCGTTATGTACTTTCTATTGGTGTGTCATCAGGTACTTTGTATTGCTGCGTTGTCATGTACAATACATTGCTGCGTTGTCATGCACTATGTGTTGTTATGTTGTCATGTACTATGTGTTATGTTGTCATGTACAATACATTGCTGCGTTGTCATGTACTATGTGTTGTTATGTTGTCATGCACTATGTGTTATGTTGTCATGTACTATGTGTTGTTATGTTGTCATGTATTATGTGTTAAGTTGTCATGTACTATGTGTTATGTTGTCATGTACTATGTGTTATGTTGTCATGTACTTTGTATTACGTATCGTGTCGCGTCATAATGATGTGTATCAACTTGACATTTATTACATATCAGAGTGACGCGTCATGCCGGCGTACATCAGACATCAACGACGTGTCATGTTGTCGCGTATGACATGTCAGAAGGTTACGTCATTTGGTGTGTACCACCTTTCCCTACCTCGTTGTAGGGGGCATCCCGGAGCACAGATGTAAGATGCCAGCGAACTCGGCATCAAATGTCAGCGTCTCGACCTCTCGTCCGGAAGACTCCGGCTGCTATATGTACACAAACGGCTCCTACACCAACGCAACCGTGCAGTGTCGCTACGGCTGGGAATACTTCGGTGACGTAGGGCAGACCATTGCCTCTGAGGTATAGCCGACTCTTTCCAGCCATTTTTTTTATACAATTTGACGTTGATCAGACATATATTATTGAGTTTTGGTACTGGATATTTTTCAGTTATTTATGCGTTGGTGACGCGTGCGTGTATGCGTGCGTGCGTGCGTGCGTGCGTGCGTGCGTACGTGCGTGTTTGTGGGTGTTTGTGTGCATTTACACCATATACAAACATATATGTTACGGAATATGCAAACAAGAATCATTTTCGTGTCATCTTTTTTTACCAACGACCTAGAAATTATAGTGATAAACAAGCATCTCAGCTGTTCACCCAACGATCAACTGTTTCGGTATGCTAGGCATACATTGAGAGTCGCGCGTTTGTTCGAAGGGGTCAGCCCACATTACACAACATGACATTGTGTTTGTGCGATTCTGTTGCGTCGGCCAAATCGACAGGCGACTCGAGTTTTGTCGTGTTGCTGACCAGCGTACATAGTACGACTAATCCATTTTACGTCAACAAACACACAACTCGCAACAGACGTTTAGCCCTGTACGCCTAGCATTGTACATACAGACTGTTACAAAACGTACGTTACGTTAGCTTGTCCGCCCGTTGAATCCCGCCTGGCTAAAGTATGTCAGCCTGTCAACCTGCTGCTGAGTGCGACCCGGCGGCACCCTTTATCGGCCTTGACAGTGAATGCCAGTAGGGGGTCCCCGTCGTCTGGGAAGAAAACGCCGCGCCGCAGATTCTTACCATGATAAATTTGTGCGCGCAGCGTTTATTGTGCGAATGTTGGTTTTGGCGGCGGTGGGGTTGTTGAGTGGTGTTTGATAGCGTCTTACGCTACACCGGAGTTTGTCGTACACAACAGTGTCGCTAAAATTGTCATTGAAGACTTTCGCAGCCAACTCAACGTTTCGTTGATTACCTGTGGTGCTGTCGATCCAACACACGCACGTACAAGCGTCAACGACCTGAACTATAATTGGCTCACCGTTACTATAGCGCCACAAATAAATATATGCATGCAACGCTTCCCAAAACCCGCATTTCAAAAATAATGTCTACAATTAAGTGATACAGTGATGTGGACATCTCCATTGATCGATACCGTATTGGATGTGCATATCGTGAAAGTCTAATGACACCGGAAGTCCGGTTACGACAACCTTTGACCCTATTTTTGTTCCAGTGGGACCTGGTCTGCGATAGAGCGTATCTAATCGAGACATCACAGACTGTCATGGTGATTGGTGTACTTGTGGGCGCAATCGTCTTCACGACGTTGGCCGATAACTTCGGACGCAAGCCCGTCTTCCTGTTCAGCCAATGCGCCATGGTGATCGTCGGCCTAGCCACCGCCTTTATCAACAACTACTACATATTCACGGCTCTGCGTCTGTTTGCCGGAGCGCTACAACAGGTGAGTATGGGCCCGCATTCTGGGATTACAATGTATATAGTGTTTTTTTGTATTTCACAGTACATTTTGTCATTTTTCTTTGATACGTTTCGATAGCTTGCAACTGTCGAAATGTAATAAAGACACAAGGTAAAATTGACAATTGATACACATGTCAGAACATGAATATCTCTGTTTCATTTGATGAAATGAAACATAACACTAAAACAAAATTGCCGTCTCATAAATGACGCGTTTTTCGTAGCAGTATTCCAGAAGCAATACTTTTATGTATCAACCACATCTATTTAGGTGGCGTTCCTACTTAAATTAAGCACATTTACTAGCAACATTAAACTACACAAATTCGGGTAGCCGACTCATCCTAGTTGGCACTGCAAAACCTACTGATCCAATGAATTGTCTCACGTGAATTCTAAATGTTCTTTTTTTCGCATGTTTGATAGAGCGAGCGAGAATGATTGATAGATAGAGAGAGTGAGTGGGAGATTATATATATATATATATATATAATATTATATATATATATATATATATGTGATGCCACACGCCAAAACCAGGCTTTTCTCGACAATTTTACAAAACCATTTTATTACAGATTCAAATAGAGGAGATACACAGCTTTAAAATGACACCAACATGAAGAGTGTACCTTACTCAGGGGCCAAGATATTACACTTTTAGTGTACACGTTCTTGGAATAATAGTTTTGAGAAAATCAGCTTTAAAAACTGCATTGACAAATTGCTTCTCCCATAGCAACCATACACTTATAATGCTCCAAATGGAATGAAATTTTGTATGTTCCTTCAGTAGGTGTGTATAAATTAGATGCAGAAGTATAAAGTGGAATAACCTATTATTTATTGAATGCCACCTCATTTACTACCAGGTTTGGTATTCCCGGAGACTACCGCGAGCACTGGGTGCCGAACCCCTAAAGTAAATCCCTGAAATATCTTAAAATGAAACATTATTTGCACATTACATATATAATAACACTACACAATGTCAGTTTCCCCAATTTGGAAAGTCCGCTCCCGCTGGCGCTGAGCCAACCAGTGCAGGCTCAATGTTGTCTTCCCCTGCCCCTGCCTAGGCGACTTTTACGGGCTCGACGCGGCCTTCGAAGTAATCTTCAATCACTGCAGCTAAATTGCTGTCCTCGAGATTGCACCCCCTCGCACGATCCAACTCGGTAGCTAAATAAGCTTCTTTCGATGCCGTAGTGCAATTCATTAACGAATCGAAGACGAAAACAGCAGGCGAAACTGGCGAACAAAGACGAAAGGAATGTGTAAACAAGCCGACTGCGCATGCGCGCTTACGTTTTCGACCAATCAGCGAGCGTTTCGCAACTTCCATAGCAACAACAGCACTTTGTTGCTGGATAAAGTATGTATAATAGGAGCTGTTCTATTGGTCTAGAGTAAGAGATTCCCAATCACACGTGTAGTTGACGTCATAAGCTTTCCAGCCATGTATAACATGTGGGGTTTCCCACTTGTAAGCGAGCGAAGACAGTCGATCAAAAGCGCGTAAACATGGCTTTGTTTCAGACTTCTCAACCGCGACGTTAATCAGGGGCCTCAATAAAGTGCTAAATATTACTAGTTTGAACAATCTTTCAGCATATATAAATGGATTTATGGAAAGCTGGATAATTTCGTTGTTCGATTCCGTCGTTAACCGATTTTCGACAATTCGAACGGGCACCATGCATTTTAGGCTCCTGCGCCGAACAAAATTTAGCGAGAAGCGCCTGGTTTTGGCGTGGCGCATCACATATATATATATATATATATATATATATATATATATATATATATATATATATATATATATATATATATATATATATATATATATAGAGAGAGAGAGAGAGAGAGAGAGAGAGAGAGAGATTGACAGAGAGAGAAAGTGAGAGGGAGAGTGAATTAGAACGAAAGAGAGTGAGTGAGTGAGTGAGTGAGTGAGTGAGTGAGTGAGTGAGTGAGTGAGTGAGTGCGTGAGGGAGGGAGGGAGGGAGGGACGGAAGGAGAGAGGGAGGGAGGGAGGGAGGAACTGAATGAGAGAGTGAGTGAGTGAGTGAGTGAGTGAGTGAGTGAGTGAGTGAGTGAGTGATACAAAGAGAGAATGACAGAGAGAGAGAGGGAGAGAGAGAGAGAATGAGAGAGATAATGTGTGAGAGAGATAGAAAGAGAGAGTGACAGAGAGAGAGAGAGAGAGAGAGAAAGAGATAGAGAGAGAGAGAGATAGATAGAGAGAGAGAGAGATAGAGAGAGAGAGAGAGTGAGTGCGTGAGAGAGAGAGAGAGAGAGAGAGAGAGAGAGAGAGTGAGTGAGTGCGTGAGAGAGAGAGAGAATGTGTGTGTGTGTTTGTGGGGGGTCTAAGCAGGGGTGGGGGTAGGAAGTTCATCAGGCGCACTACAACTTGCCAATGTGCCTGTGTTCCGCTCTTCGTAATGGTATAACCGCATTATACTTTCAATATGGTTACGACTGTTTTGTTTGTTCAAGCATAGTACTGCATTTGTTCGACTGTCACAATCATGGACCCTCCCGGGATATCATAGGCAAAAATAAAAAATCATTCTCAAGTTTGAAAGTAATCTAGCGTTTTGCCCTCTAACCAAGTAGAAGATAAAATAAAACACAATTATCTATCTATCTATCTATCTATCTATCTATCTATCTATCTATCTATCTATCTATCTATCTATCTATCTATCTATCTATCTATCTATCTATCTATCTATCTATCTATCTATCTATCTATCTATCTATCTATCTATCTATCTATCTATCTATCTATCTATCTATCTATCTATCTATCTATCTATCTATCTATCTATCTATCTATCTATCTATCTATCTATCTCACTCTCTCTCTCTCTCTCTCTCTCTCTCTCTCTCTATCTATCTCTCTCTCTCTCTCTCTCTCACCCTCACTCTCTCTCTCTCTCACCCTCACTCTCTCTCTCTCTCTCTATCACATATCATTATGTGTGGGTCAGCTTGTTATAGAGGATGTTATTGTGGAAAACATAAATGAGTATACATATCTATCCGTCTATCAAGTTATCTATCTCTCTCTCTCATTCTCTCTCTCTCTCTAACCTTCTCTCTCTCTCTCTCTCTCTCTCTCTCTCTATATATATATATATATATATATATATATATATATATATATATATATATATATATATATATATATATATATATATATATATATATATATATATATATATATATATATATATATATACCTGTGTCACGCTTCAGGATGTTAGTGTACTGCTGACTATATTTCAAAGGCAATTGAATTAATTAAATGCTACAGCAGAATGCTCAGGGTGGTGTTAAACAAACAATGTAGTCAGCAGGACTTAAAAAGTGAGTTGTGTGGCGAGTCGCCTAAACCCTCGCATAGAATCAGGGAGCCAAGGATGTGTTTCGCAGGCAACTGCTACAGACAACGAGCCGTCGTCTCGATTGGTGTACTGGACACCAAAACATTGAGTGAGGAAACGAGGGAAGCCTTCACGTACACTAACATCCTGAAGCGTGACACAGGCCTAGACAGAGGATATTAAGAGTGCGTTGTAAGATAGAAAAACATGGTGAGTCGTCGAGAGTCGAGGAACTCGCTCGACGTGAACAAGACGAGATCGATCCTCCCACACATGTCACCGGAGATGGATGGAATAGCAATGTTCACAATATGCCAGACCGTCACAGCTGGACCTTAACCACAATAGCATGTGTGCTTGCTGACTGGTGCTTCTGCAGGACATATACATTCTTTCCTTTGTCCTGCTATTTCGTGTTCAACACGGAGCCCGGCACGTTGTGTGCGGCGTTGGTGTGTCTTTTGCAGGAGACCCAGGATTCACAGGACTGCTATAGCCTTGTACATCGAGCTGAACCATCAATAGCATGGAGCACTTTACTCCTTTAAGCACCACGCATTAAAGAGCCAACATCTGGTATATAGCACCACAGTTGGCATCAGACCTAGCTTCTTCTGTGTTGTGACAGGGGATAAGTGCAACTTCTCCGGAATGCCATCAATCAATCTTAGTATAACTATCCACAGAGATAAGCGCATCGCCATATACACATATCTAGATAACAAACCTTTGCGAGGATCCGCTGTTGGGTCAATGGTGGGTTATAAACTACTTTTATTGCACTAGCTTCATCAACCATAACCCAAAAGCAGCAGGTTTAGGGCTTCTTAGGTTCTTAGGGTTCAAAGTACCTTTCTTCCGTATAAATGAGTATAGATCTTTATGTACATTGCTGGAATTAAATCAACGAACATGTTCGTGCATTTATTGCGGTATGGTTGAATATTTACAGTACGGTTGAATCGATATTGGAATAAACCTCATCTGCCAGAATATCGTTAAGTGCAAACAGTTTAATTTAGGCCTAAGTAAGCGCTACAAACAATTGCATTTACTTAAGGTTTATATAAACCTGTGCAAGATACATTTTATTCCCTCTGGTATGTCGATTGCCGGTGTCCTAAATGGTGGTTTAAAGTGGACTGTTTCCAGCAATACTGGGATGGCAAGAGTAAATTTGTGTGAGTGTGTTAAGTCGGAAAGGGAAACGGGAAGCTAGAGAGAATCGTAAAACATATAAAAACAGCTGCTTATATAATAATTGTGTGGTGTGTGTTTTAACAATAGTATTACTGACCAGGCAATGTGTAACTAAAGGAGTTCAGTCTTAACGTAAAAAAAGTTCTACGGAAAATATAATTCTTGAATTATATATTGAATAGGCAGAAGTAACAAAATCCTACCGCCAACTTACGCGGTAAAGTCGACGCTAATGAAACAATAGCACCGCATGTGACCGTGAACTGTCGTGTTCCGCTGCAGGGAATCGTCCTGATGGGCTTCATCATGACGTGCGAGCTGTTCCCTGCCAACATGCGCACGCAGGCCGGCATGTGTGTGCAGGTGTTCTGGGCGGCCGCGATGTGTCTCCTCGCGCTCCTCGCCTACCTCATCCGACACTGGCGCTACCTGCAGCTCGCCATCACGCTACCGGCAACCGTCACGATCGCCTTCTTCTGGTCGGTAGCATACTCGCACTTCTGTACCGTTGCACGGTAGTGTTTGCATGTGATACACATAATAATTACTTATATTACTTACTTACTTACTTTCTTACTTATAATTACTACTATCGAAAAATACCCATCGACCGGACCGCAATTATGTAGCAACGTTTAGCGAAGGTTTTCGCAACTTGGAACAATTGTAGAAAAGACAAGATTTAACAAGATTTAACAAGATTGCCATCCCAAACAACAAGTTCCAGACGGCAAGTTGACAAGGAAGCCATTGGCTTATCGAGAGTCCAGCAATTTTGTCATCTATGTGTAGCCCGCCCTTGTCAGATATCTGTCAATTATATTTTTTTACATATTCTAGTTAGTAGGCAAAGCGTAGTAGTATTCACACTACTAGCATTAACACAATCATTTGGCAGTTTGTTCCATTCATTTATCACCCTCTGTGAGAAAGAATACTTTCTTATGTCCAACCTACATTGCTCCTTAACTAATACTGCTTTGTGTCCTCTGGTTCTACTGCCTTCTTTTGTTTGAAGAACATATTCGTATCAACATCCTCATAACGTTTCACTATTTTTAACACTTCTAGTTGGTCTCCTCTTAATCTCCTGGTCTCCAGTGTTGTCAAACCACATTGTAATAAGCGGCTTTCATAACTAAGGTCTCACAATTGTGGAATCATTTTAGTTGCTCTTCGTTGTATTCTTTCTAGTTTGTCTATGTCCTTCTTATGATACGGCCTCCATGCTTCAATACAATATTCCAAATGTGGTCTAACTATTGCTTTGTACAGAGGTACAATTAGTTGTTTCTCCTTAAACGTGATAGTTCTCCTAATTAGCCATAGAATTTGATTTCCTTTCGAAGCAGCAATCCCACATTTCTCTGAAACTTTCATATCAGCACTAAATGTTACTCCTGAGTCCTTTTCTTGAGTGGTTCTACCTAGTACAGCAGTACAAAGACGCCCGACGTTGCGAACAAGTGTACGCAATTGTTTGAATATCGTTGCGAACAGTTGTCAGTTCGTAATCGCTACAAAAGGTAATTCGATTGTTCGTAGGAAGGGTGATAAAATGGAGTGAATTTCGAAAATAATGTCATGTCTCTTTCCCGTGGACGAAGCTGACAGTTCGGCGCCAGACATGCAAAGCGTGTACGTGCATGCATATGATATAGTACTCTAGATGGATTGTAACATATTTTAAGAAAGAAAAAACGGGTTCACCTGACACTGGAAATGGCTCTCAATTTTAATTACTCCTTCATTTAATTATTCTAATATTTTGACACGTACTTGGCTGCAGCCATCATTAATATGATTACATTACTTTTTACTCCGGGAAGCTAAATTAATTCAAGATGGTTGTGATGTTCCACTACTGCCGCAACAAAATTCTAGGTACCACGTGATGTACAGCATAAAGTATGTGGGACAAAAAAACAAGTGGCTGTATATTGTTGGAAGTGCAGCCATCATCCTTGCTGTATTGTTGTTGTTGCTTTTGCTGCTGCTGCAGCTGCCGCCGCCGCCGCCGCCGCCGCCGCCGCCGCCGCCGCCGCCGCCGCCGCCGCCGCCGCCGCCGCCGCCGCCGCCGCCGCCGCCGCCGCCGCCGCTGCTGCTGCTGCTGCTTGTTGTTGCTTCTTGTTGTTATTGTTGCTGCTGCTTGTTGTTGCTTAGTGTTGTTGTTTCTGCTGCTACTGCTGCTACTGCTGCTGCTGCTGCTGCTTGTTGTTGTTGTTGATGTTGTTGTTGTTGTTGATGTTGTTGTTGTTGTTGTTGTTGTTGTTGTTGTTGTTGTTGTTGCTGCTGCTGCTGCTGCTGCTGCTGCTGCTGCTGCTGCTGCTGCTGCTGCTGCTGCTGCTGCTGCTGCTGCTGCTGCTGCTGCTGCTGCTGCTGCTGCTGCTGCTGCTGCTGCTGCTGCTGCTGCTGCTGCTGCTGCTGCTGCTGCTGCTGCTGCTGCTGCTGCTGCTGCTGCTGCTGCTGCTGCTGCTGCTGCTGCTGCTGCTGCTGCTGCTGCTGCTGCTGCTGCTGCTGCTGCTGCTTGTTGTTATTGTTGTTGTCGTTGCTACTTTCCTCGGTAGGGGTTGTTGTCATTGCCGGGTCGTACGTGCTGTCGATAGTGTCTGTTTTTTTTAAGATTGTCGTCGTTATTTGTATCACTTTTGCTGCCATTGTTCTTTCATTCGTTGTTGTTGGCCGCCGTCGACGTTGCGTTGAATGTCGTCATTTATGCAATTGTTTTAATTCGTTGATGTTATTGTCATTTGTTAAAATCTGTGCTGTTTTTGTTTTCACCAAAGCGAATTTTCCATCAGCTAAGCAGCGTTATGACGGCCTCCTGTCGTTGGCACAGACACCGAGAACACCCGCTTAAGTGAAGAGGCGGTGACTAACTTGTCACAACAACTGTTAACCTGTCATGTTAGTCATAACATCGTCCGCTATTCACGTCGTCGTGTGTGACGCGTGTTCTGTTGTTCTTCTAACTTGCCTGATATTCCTGCCAGTTCCTTCCAGTGCTAATGCTACGCAACGTTGAACTTAACGATATAACTCGATATAACTCGATATAACTCGATATAACTCGATATAACTCGATATAACTCGATATAACTCGATATAACTCGATATAACTCGTAGGCTGATGACATTTAACTCACTTTATATATGCTTACCTCTCTCGAGTAAAAACCATCGTATTTGAATCTTCATTTCAGGATCTTGCCTGAATCGATCCCGTGGCTCTGCGCCAATGATCGGACGAAAGAGGCGGAGCAAATCCTGAAGCGAGCATTCCGTATGAACGGCCTGTCGGTGCCTGATCATATCCTCCTTCCCCCGGAGTCGACCGAGACAGAGGCCGCGGACGGCCCGGAGCAGAACGGCCGCTCGCTCGTGCAAGGTCTCCTCACCAAGCTCAACTTTCGGAAGAAGTCAAACCGGGGAAGCCGAAGCGAGGTGGACACGTCCGCGCATATTGCCCGCTACACGCTCCTCGACGTGCTCAAACACCCCAAGCTCGCTCTCTACGCCTTCGTCATGTGCCTTCTCTGGTAGGTCAGGCTACAATCGTGTTTGTGAATAGGCCTTCGTCGTGTGCCTTCTCTGGTAGGTCAGGCTACAATCGTGTTTGTGCATAGGCCGTCGTCATGTGCCTTCTCTGGTAGGTCAGGCTACAATCGTGTTTGTGCATAGGCCGTCGTCATGTGCCTTCTCTGGTAGGTCAGGCTACAATCGTGTTTGTGAATAGGCCTTCGTCGTGTGCCTTCTCTGGTAGGTCAGGCTACAATCGTGTTTGTGCATAGGCCTTCGTCGTGTGCCTTCTCTGGTAGGTCAGGCTACAATCGTGTTTGTGCATACGCCTTCGTCGTGTGCCTTCTCTGGTAGGTCAGGCTACAATCGTGTTTGTGCATACGCCTTCGTCGTGTGCCTTCTCTGGTAGGTCAGGCTACAATCGTGTTTGTGAATAGGCCTTCGTCGTGTGCCTTCTCTGGTAGGTCAGGTTACAATCGTGTTTGTGCATAGGCCTTCGTCGTGTGCCTTCTCTGGTATGTCAGGCTACAATCGTGTTTGTGAATAGGCCTTCGTCGGGTGCCTTCTCTGGTAGGTCAGGTTACAATCGTGTTTGTGCATAGGCCTTCGTCGTGTGCCTTCTCTGGTACGTCAGACTACAATCGTGTTTGTGAATAGGCCTTCGTCGTGTGCCTTCTCTGGTAGGTCAGGTTACAATCGTGTTTGTGCATAAGCCTTCGTCGTGTGCCTTTTCTGGTATGTCAGACTACAATCGTGTTTGTGAATAGGCCTTCGTCGTGTGCCTTCTCTGGTAGGTCAGGTTACAATCGTGTTTGTGCATAGGCCTTCGTCGTGTGCCTTCTCTGGTAGGTCAGGTTACAATCCTGTATATGCATAGGCCTTCGTCATGTGCCTTCTCTGGTAGGTCAGGCTACAATCGTGCATGTTTATTTGTCATGTGACATCCCGGGTAGGTCAAGGGCCAATCGTGTATGTTCATAGGCCTTCGTCGTGTGCCTTCTCTTGTAGGTCAAATGACAATCGTGTATATTCATAGGCCTTCGTCGTGTACTTAGGCAGTATGTGTACAGAGGAGCGCAATACTCGGGGTATTATGTAAAGCATTATTAAAATATTATATTTTGAGTATTGCCAAGTATTTATAATCCTTTTTGAAATGTTCAATACACCATTTTTTTCTATGTTTGCTTCTTCCTTGGCTGAGCAGCTGTCCCTCTCCACTGTGGGAGCGGGCACTGACGCAAGGCACCAAGGAAGGTGTAGATTTCTTCCTAGGCTGAGCAGCTGTCCCTCTCCACTGTGGGAGCGGGCACTGCCGCAAGGCACCAAGGAAGGTGTTGACTTCTTCCTTGGCTGAGCAGCTGTCCCTCTCCATTGTGGCGTTGGGCGCTGACGCAAGGCACCAAGGAAGGTGTTGACTTCTTCCTTGGCTGAGCAGCTGTCCCTCTCCACTGTGGGAGCGGGCGCTGGCGCAAGGCACCAAGGAAGGTGTTGACTTCTTCCTTGACTGAGTAGCTGTCCCTCTCCACTGTGGGAGCGGGCGCTGGCGCAAGGCATCAAGGAAGGTGTTGACTTCTTCATTGGCTGAGCAGCTGTCCCTATCCACTGTGTGAGCGGGCACTGACGCAAGGTACTAAGGAAGGTGTAGACTTCTTCCTTGGCTGAGCACCTGTCCCTCTCCACTGTGGGAGCGGGCGCTGACGCAAGGCACCAAGAAAGGTGTTGACTTCTTCCTTGGCTGAGCACCTGTCCCTCTCCATTGTGGGAGCGGGTGCTGACGCAAGGCACCAAGGAAGTTGTTGGCTTCTTCCTTGGCTGAGCAGCTGTCCCTCTCCACTGTGTGAGCGGGCACTGACGCAAGGCACCAAGGAAGGTGTAGACTTCTTCCTTGGCTGAGCACCTCTCCCTCTCCACTGTGGGAGCGGGCGCTGACGCAAGGCACCAAGGAAGGTGTAGACTTCTTCCTTGGCTGAGCACCTGTCCCTCTCCACTGTGGGAGCGGGCGCTGACGCAAGGCACCAAGGAAGGTGTAGACTTTTTCCTTGGCTGAGCACCTGTCCCTCTCCACTGTGGGAGCGGGCGCTGACGCAAGGCACCAAGGAATGTGTTGACTTCTTCCTTGGCTGAGCAGCTGTCCCTCTCCACTGTGTGAGCGGGCACTGACGCAAGGCACCAAGGAAGGTGTAGACTTCTTCCTTGGCTGAGCACCTGTCCTTCTCCACTGTGGGAGCGGGCGCTGACGCAAGGCACCAAGGAATGTGTTGACTTCTTCCTTGGCTGAGCACCTGTCCCTCTCCACTGTGGGAGCGGGCGCTGACGCAAGGCACCAAGGAATGTGTTGACTTCTTCCTTGGCTGAGCAGCTGTCCCTCTCCACTGTGGGAGTGGGCGCTGACGCAAGGCACCAAGGAAGTTGTTGACTTCTTCCTTGGCTGAGCAGCTGTCCCTCTCCACTGTAGCGTTGGGCGCTGACTTAAGGCACCAAGGAAGGTGTTGACTTCTTCCTTGGCTGAGCAGCTGTCCCGCTCCACTGTGGCGTTGGGCGCTGATGCAAGGCATCAAGGGACGCGTTGACTTGTTTCTTGAAATTATTTCAATAGTATTTCAATCAGGGACAGGTCAAGTACATTGTCAAGTCCAAGTACTCGTCTAAAAAATTTAGCAAGTACAAATACAAGTACTTTGTGAAAAATTCTTTAAAATTCTTAAAAAGTACTTAAAAAAACTTTTCAAGTACAGTCAAGTACATCAACACTACATTTATGTTTCCTAATAGTGAAGGTCAAAGCGATAAAAATACAAAAGCATCAGTATTATGCATTTATTCATTATTTAAGTCAAGTCATGCAATACTGGCATCTGTCTGCGGTGCTAGGTATTTATCATTAACATATCTGAACATACTGCAATTGACTACTTGTCAGTGATTATCCTAAGCCAAGTGAGTTATGTCTACCACAATACAAGTGATTTGGTGACTTTGGATCATCTGAAGCCAGTTCAAGCCACTATAACTGATCAAGAGATCACTTAGTTTATCCCATGTAATTAACTCATGGTTTCAAATAATCCTAAATCATTGATAATGTATTTATGATTGATTGAAAGGTTCAATGGCTAATTCTCAGCTTATATGCGTGTAACTGTTTTTGCAGCTCCTCCCCTTTATGCATATAAACCAATCAACATCCAGCATTGCTCTTAGCTATTCATTGGCATACATAACATGGACAGTATGATCAATTACTATGGTCATCATTAAAGTTAATTAACTATGTTATTGTAAACATTGCACCATAATTTTATGTTTGATGTCATGACGCTTTGTGCAAAATAACAGTAAACACGCGCTCATTTTCACTGTAGCCATTTTTTTCTTCAAATTCCTGAGATAGAGCCAAATATTTAACGAAAACATAAAAAAGTATTTGGGAAAGTATTTGCCAAATCAAAGTACTTTGACGGTCAAGTACAAGTACAACTATTGCATTCAGCAAATATAAGTACAAGTCCAAGTACAGTACTTGCTGTGCTTAAGTACACAAATACTCAAGTACTCGAGTAATTGAACCCATCCATTTTTGCAATTTGCAAAATAATAATACGTTTGGTTTATTGCTGTTAGTAGTTTGTATTAAAACATATTTGCTTTGATTCTACTCATAATACATTACACCATAAAAGTAGTGTTATGTTAGAACTTGCAATTAAACATATTATGTAAATTTCGTTCTCTCCACATTGCCTCAGTTCACTCAGCTGTGTAAATGAGTACATGGCTGTATTGCTGTGGTGGATATGTAAATGAATAGTCTTCCCGGAGAAGTCGAGTTGGATACTGTTCAATACACGCGAACGTACCTTTGTAATATATATTTAATTAAAAGTATTACCTGACTAACTTTAAAGCGAAACACGTGCAATAAAAATCAAGAATATCACTCCACTGGTTTACTCAGTATGTGTTCTAAAAGTAGGAGATTCCGGTCAATTTTTCCAGTTGCCTTATGGTTGACTTGTTAACCATCGAGGCAGATAAGCGTATGCGCAGTGCCCATGAAATTAAGATGATCTGTTTTGAACAAGGTTTACCTAGTAAACCTATTGACTTTTGTTTCCCTTAAACAAAATAACACCATATGATCCATGCCGTCTCTTGCAGGTTTGTGAACAGTCTCGTGTACTACGGGTTGCCCATGAAATTAAGATGATGTGTTTTGAACAAGGTTTACCTAGTAAACCTAGAGACTTTTGTTTCCCTTAAACAAAATAACACCATATGATCCATGCCGTCTCTTGCAGGTTTGTGAACAGTCTCGTATACTACGGGTTGCCAACGAAATTAAGATGATGTGTTTTGAACAAGGTTTACCTAGTAAACCTATTGACTTTTGTTTCCCTTAAACAAAATAACACCATATGATCCATGCCGTCTCTTGCAGGTTTGTGAACAGTCTCGTGTACTACGGGTTGTCGCTGAATACATCAGCTATCGCTGGTGACAGATACCTCAACTTCTTCTTCAGTGGCCTCGTCGAGGCTCCAGCCTACATTACTTGCATGTTCGTTCTTCAGCGGTAAGCAGACATTTTCTTAATCGCATTCAAGGTGTTTCCGCCACTTCCTGAGCAAATGATCTTGTAACCGCGAACCCTGACCATCGGTCATCGAACATTGCTGCTATTTATTAAATATATGTTCATGGCTCCAAAATTCCATTATAAAGTAATAATTTACACTTTGCACGTTTCGACCCGTCTACTGCGGACCTTGTTCGTGCATTGATGACATATGTTGTGGCTCAGATTCTGGCGGAATAATCTATTTGTAGACGGCAGGTCGGTGGTATCCCTTGTATCCCTTTATTGCTGATGTTGTTCTAAAATAGGCATATTATAACGTTCTAGAAATTCGCATACACCTATTTGCTATTTGTGTCGAAGAACAAAGAAAACAATTTCTCCCCAAAACTGCGAGGGATTGTCAATCGACTACGCCATCTATCGGATAGTTCAAGCGAACCGCAGCCCCATAGCTGTATTTGAATGAACATTATAATTGACACTGCGATTGCCATTATAATATTATAGTCAGAGAAAGACAAAAACAAATTCCATGCAACATATGGATACCAGAAAAAGCGCAGTCCTTGCACACAGCACTTGATGTTATGACTGACCTTGACTAGCGACATCTGGCGAATGCTTTACAGATTAGCGCTCATGGAGATTTGAAAACTACTATCGTGGAACATTTTTGTTTGTTACGTCTAAGCATAATTTTTTCAACGTTTTTTGGGGAAATTGGCGACAATCAGTTTTAGGGGCGCTTTCTTTTTCCAAATCGTTATTTAAAAGGCACAACATTTGTACATGAGTAGCCTAAGTGAACAGATGTTTCGTGAATACTAGCAATTTAACGCACTACGTTTGTCAACAAGCCAGAGAACATCGTAATTTGTCAATGGAAAATAACTCACATATTTCCCCATTTTTATATACTATATTTGAGGTAATTACACTTTGTGTATATTGGGAGCTTCACATCGTGGGGAATTGGTAGGCGTTTTCAACACATGGTCTACGGTTACTTTAGTAGGGCCACTAGAAACACGATTTGTCGCTTGTCATTGTGATAACTCTCACCAATGCTGGGTTTTGAAATTACGCATAATATTGTGACTTAAAGTGCACAATTCCAATAATTAAGCAATTAAGTTCAGTGGTGTGAACGCCTCGGGTGGGCTTAAAGACGAGTAGGTAGTCTTAAAATTGCCTGGACAATAATACGGCTGTAATATGCGCGGATTTGTTTTCAGATATGGCCGACGTTGGTCAGTGTTGACATTTCACATTGTGTCTGGAGTTGCGCTGATAATTACAACGTTTATTCCTGAAAGTACAGGTTGGTAACCATGACAATGACTGACACAACGTACACAACGTACATAACATACACAATGTACACTAAACACACAACGCACTAAACGTACGCAACGCACGTAGCGTTCGCAGCGTACACAACCCACGTAAAACATACAAAACACATAACGCACGCAACGCACGCAACGCGCACAACGCACACAAAACACATAACGCACACAACGCACACAACGCACACAACGCACACAACGCACACAACGCACACAATGCACACAACGCACGCAACGCACGCAACGCACGCAAAAGACACAACGCACACAACGCACACAACGCACATAGCGCACACAACGCACACAACGCAGTTGCGGAGTACTCTGAACGATTGGTAGGCAGGGCAATAGTTGTTTCCAACTTGTTCCGTCATAACATTTGTGCACTTGAGAGACCTAAAATAGTTTCGTACAAAAACGGACGTTATCGTGTTTCTAGTTAAATGTATAGTTCTCAATGCTATCTACAATTGTATGCAACTGAAATTAAGAGATTTCATGATAAACATTAGGAGTTTACCAAATGAAATAAAGATGGGCAGATTCTGCGTACACATCAAATGTAAGTTGTGATAGTGGTGAAATGGTTGTCGAAAGTGTTTACAAAATATGTTAAACCGGCTCCTAGCTGCAATCGGACAATGAAAGCACCCTTGCCATACGGCGTTGTGTTGTCGTCTCCCGAGACATGTATAGAACCCTGTGTCGTGTGTTTCCAGCCAGCGGCACGAGTCTAGTCCCACTGCTCATCACGTGCAACATGATTGGGAAGTTCGGAATCACCGGATCTTTCGGGGCTGTATTCCTCTACGCACCCGAGATCTTCCCGACGACGCTCAGGTGAGGAATTCTCGCATTATTGGCATATTTTATGTAAATGTATGAAGTTTGCTATTTTATTTAGTCTGTATTTTTTTTGCAGAACAGGGGCAAGTCAAACTGTTTTGTTTTATTCAACTTGAAATGACGTGAATTTGTTGTCACCGTTATTTTTATTGGCCAGTCATTTGAACATTTCAAGAGGATCATTGCTTAAATGCAAGGACATTTGTGGTTAGGTTAATTCGAAATCAGTTGTCATCCACACACATTTACTTTCTCACAAATTGTGCTAAACCCGAATCAACTTACTGTATGCGCTTTTGTTTCGTGCACTGTTATGATTTGTTTGCAAACCACCAATCATGACTGTTACTGTCACGTGATGGTTCGCTCGTAATAACAATGTCGATGGTGTAACCAACTCTCTGTGTCCTCCTTGTAGGAGTCAAGCCATGGGACTTTCTTCCCTAGGCGGCAGACTTGGGAACATGCTGTCTCCGTTTGCGTCTCTCGTGGTGCGTAGCCGGGGTTTTCTCTTATCCACAATGGATTGGCGGATTGATGGAGTGTTGGTTGTTGGCCTGGTGCGGGTGGTTAGTTGTTTGGTTGGTTGGTTATTTGGTTATTTGGTTGGTTGATTGGTTGGTTGGTTGGTTGGTTGGTTGGTTGGTTGGTTGGTTGGTTGGTTGGTTGGTTGGTTGGTTGGTTGGTTGGTTGGTTGGTTGGTTGGTTGACTGGGAGAGGCTGGTTGGTGGACAGGCGAGGGTGGCTCGCGAACTGGTGGGTTGGTATGTTGGTGAATTCTTGATTGATAGACTGGATGGTGGGTTGATTTGTGAATTGATGTTTGTCGGTGGGTTGAGAGGATGGTGGACGGATGGGTGGTTGATCGATGTGTTGGGTGGATGGTGGGTGGTTAAGGGAATGTTCGGGTGATGGGATGGCGGAGTGGTTGGATGGTGGGTAGGATGTTGAGTTTGTGAAATGGGGGATTGATGTCCTAAATTGAACAAGTAAATATTCGTACGTTTCACTCAAAACAACTTTTCTAATTATTTGTTTGCATTGAATTGATGAAGTAACTGTTGGTGAAGTGGTATATCAGGATTATCGATCTCTTGCACAAAATGTTTCTTCAGATTTTTGTGAAAACGGCTTATTCTGTTAAGAATTTGACGCCGTCCAGTATACGGGTTATTTAGCTGGCGGGCCGGTTGGCAGTTTAGCTCACGTTTGGTTGACTGGTGTGTGTGTGTGTGTGTGTGTGTGTGTGTGTGTGTGTGTGTGTGTGTGTGTGTGTGTGTGTGTGTGTGTGTGTGTGTGTGTGTGTGTGTGTGTGTGTGTGTGTGTGTGTGTGTGTGTGTGTGTGTGTGTGTGTGTGTGTGTGTGTGTGTGTGTGTGTGTGTGTGTGTGTGTGTGTGTGTGTGTGTGTGTGTGTGTGTGTGTGTGTGTGTGTGTGTGTGTGTGTGTGTGTGTGTGTGTGTGTGTGTGTGTGTGTGTGTGTGTGTGTGTGTGTGTGTGTGTGTGTGTGTGTGTGTGTGTGTGTGTGTGTGTGTGTGTGTGTGTGTGTGTGTGTGTGTGTGTGTGTGTGTGTGTGTGTGTGTGTGTGTGTGTGTGTGTGTGTGTATTCAAGTTGAGGAATGGTGGCATTTCCATCGCTGCGTTTCTTTCGTTTTTGTAGTCGTTCATTAAATGTACACAGGTCGTCGCTTGGGAATTGATTCATTCAGTATATTTACACAATGCTCATCACATCCAACATTGTGGTCAATAATAATGGATCATCATTGCATTACGTACAACCGATCATCAATTGTGACATTTTAACATAATGGTGAACTACAATGGTGAACATAACGTATTATCACGTATTCTTGTCGCAGGCGAGAGAAGTCCCGTGGCTTCCCGGCATCCTGTTCGGCGGTCTCTCTGTCGTCGTCGGCTTGCTCACTCTGCTGCTTCCCGAGACCATGAATCGTCCGCTGCCGCAGACGATCGAGGACATCGAAAACTGGTCGCAATCTGATCAGCCCAAGCGGGAGTTGACGGAACTGATCCCTGACGGCAAGTCGAACAACACGGCGGAAACATAGAGTTCAACAGGAGTAATACAACCGGCAGTGTCCGCACTATGGATGGGAATATGTGACGACGTAAATAAGTCAAGTTGAGCCGCTTTGTAGCGGCGTTAACAAGGTTGTCCCTTGGTTATTATGAGAACCGTTTACACACGCTAGGGTTCATTCTGAAGACGTTGTGACGGCAACATTGAGGACACTAATAACTGTTGATATATATCACGTTTATGGAAGTCCAACAGTCATGCAGACACACAACCATAAATAGACTGACAAGCACAAAGACGGACAGCAGCTTTAGAGACAGACGGATAAAGGGAAATAAACATATACAAAGAGAAACATCCTGACGAGGAAGCTGGCAACAGATTTAGGAAACCGTTATCCCGTTTCCCGTCTAGACGGACCAGTCGCGCCCACGGCACCATCAGGAAAGGTTTAGGTCTGCTCAAGAAGGTGGATGCATGCGAAATGTTAACCACGAGAGTGTTGTCACGATGCTTGCAAATGATGGCACCGGGAACATTTATGTCAGGTGCCAAGCTATACGCTACAAGATTGTGGCTTCATTGAAGGTTTTAATTAAAATTAATAAATTAGTTAACTTTCTTGTAGCGAGGTTGCAATGGTGGCATCCACGGCGATTTGGGCAACGTGTCCGCGTAGATCTGCTATGTAGTCGTACAAAGTGTGTGCTTCCATGATAGCATGTGTATGTGTATATTGTCATACATAAGACACAATTAATGCTATGCAGTTGTGCACATGAGGACACATGAGGACACATGAGGACACATGAGGACACATGCGTATATGTAGATTAATCGTAGTTAATGTCAGTTTACTTTTGAGATTATATGCTAATGTTTACAGCACAACTGGGTCCAGGTAGATCATTTATAATGTGTAATTAATGTCAATTTAGCTTTACTGCCAGCCTGTTCTTAAATATCTTGGCGGTATGTTTACTGGTAATATAGCAAAACAACTGCAGACAGTATTGCCATTTTGTTACTAACAGGCTTTGACCTGCACAACGCCACCCTCGCTATATGTCTCTCTGGCTCTATATATATATATGTCTCTCGTCTCGTCTCGTGTCTCTCTCTCCCTCTCTCCTTCCCCCCCCCTCTCTCTCTCCTTATCTCCCTCTCTCCCTCCCTCACCCTCTCCCCCCTCTATCCCTCCCTCTGCCCCTATCTCTCATACTCTCTCTCTTCCCTCTCCCCCCTCTCTCTCTCCCTCTCTCTCTTTCTCTCTCTCTTTCTCTCTCTCCCGTAACTCCGTGAAACTGTTCTAATATGTCCAGGTGTACACGGGTACATAAGAGTTTTGTATTTGACGTATGTATTTAGCAGGTGTGACATTGCAAATAAGACAAGTAGTAGTCCTTTTACTAATGTTACAAGAACACAAAAGGTGGCGCCACTGTGTATAGTAGTCTATGATCTGCGTATGCATATTTTCGCCTATTGTACATAATAGCTATATTATCATTAACATGCCATTGCTACATTTGCCCACACCGATTTTTTAAACAAAACAATGAATGCGCGAGAGATCATTGTACCACCTATGATTCAGCAAAGTAGCATACATCTCTATAAGTCAATTGAACCCTTAAAAAGTTGGTATAGTCTTGCTTTTTATTTGTTTGTTTGTTTGTTGAACGACATCGTTGCCACAATCATTTCAACGATTTCACTTGTAAATTGCATTTCAATTTGTTAAATGTAAGCCACACTGTGACAGCAGAATATGCAGATTGGCAATTTTCAGACCACGTTTGATTTGAAGCTGACGACCATTTTCGTTGCGGATTTTTGTATTTAATCTGGATGGTCTGCTGTCTTCCAGTTTCTATTGTAGTGCCGCATTGTAAATCTGTGAAATTGGGTATTTTATTAACAGCGATGTAAAGCACAATCGACCAAGTCTGGCCTGTTCGTATTATTACAAGCAAGTTATTTAGGGAGTTTAACTATTTGTCGAACAATGTCAGCTCGACGTTTGTATACATACCAAGTTGTACAGAATAAAGTTTGTAGCCAGCCATGTTTGGGTGAAGCCACCCGGAATGCACACTTGCGTTGTTTGACATAAATCGCTTCCATCGAATACTATGAAAGAACTAACGGCAGATGTGGAAATTCGGGGCCATTCCCGGTTGTATGTAAATAATATCAGCTCCCGTGGATATATGACGTGAGGTTACAGTGTAGCCATTAGCTGTCCATTGGTACAACTGTTCTCGTGTTTCGTTAATCGCCCATTTTGTTTATGCTACCGCCCACACTCGTTCGGCGATGTTTAGACATTTCGTGGTGTTAAAAAAACCTCAATTTGATATCCTTTAACCTCCTTGTCTCTGGGGTTGATGAACCATATTCTTTTATGCGTTTCTTATAAATAAGGTCTCTCAGTTCTGGAATCGGTTTAGTTGCTCTCCTCTATATTAGCCTGACACCAGGACAAGGTGAAAACAGTTGGCGTAAAAAAAATAGGGGTCAGACTACAATTACACTTCTGCCTATCTTTCAGAAGAATGTAGGCGCCTAAGCTTTTACAAATTAGCCGATTTCAGTTACATTAATTACAAATAAGTAAATATATTCAGCCAGTCAGGTTGGAACGTTTGAAATGCCGGACCTTCATAGTGAGACGTTGCACTATGAAGCGGATTTGAAGGCGCGTAAGGATTTTAGTCCACCCCGAAACACATTTCCAGCGCCAATGGATGTCATAAAGTCCTTTGGCATCGATTTTCTACAATCACGCAAAAAACTAACGTCACCATCAACGGGAAAATCGACCGTGGTCTGACCCCAATAGCAAGCTGTTGCAGCTATCAGCCCGAAGACTGGGCGCCTATCTGAGTGACGCGCTCAAGCGTGTCGCGTATGAGCCACGGAACACTGCCTATTATAAACTCGTTGACCTGTTTTGCTCAAACGCTGGATAGCACGCATACACACATTGTTATTACAATTAAGGCCACCGAGCCACATATGTAGGTCTAAGCATAAGTGTCATCAACTGTTTGCATGTAAGGTGTATGTATTGCTTGCGATCCCATTTGTGGCCGTTGGTACGTGCACAAATACACATGCCTGCCGTGTGTGTAATTAAAGTTATGCATAACCAGTAACATTAGTTTGAAGACAAAAATGGTGGGACGTGGTGCGTACCTTTACCTTTTAATTGGCAATGACCCACAGGCAACTTGAGCTGAAACGTATATAGCATTTACAGCAACGTTCGAAAATTGTGCCTAAGAAACTTAGCCAATTATCATGAATTGTGTCTTTAAATCTGCGTCAATTGTAAGACAAAGCCACCTTTTTCCGGGGCTTCATAATTTGTTTATATTCGACTTCAGTTGTATTCAGTTTGTATTTTCCTGGCCGTCGTAAATCATAAACGACATTACCGCGACTGCTCTAAAGTTGACAGGTTTAACACAGAGACTAACATGATCACAACGGATGCATATGGGAACAGCTAGCCATTAGCCATGCCCATGCATACCCGTGGCCTCTTTGGTTACCCATATTGTTTATAGTATGTGTTATCTTGTTTATCAGAACCACAACGGGTCATTTGTCGACCCGTAGGTGCAGTAAATAAATTGGAATGTTCACTGATATGCAGCGAAGGTCTGTATAACAGTGCGCGCGGCGGTGGTTGATCATATGATTGTTTTCCATACACAACTGAACAATGGCCGAACAGCGACTGTTCAACTACGGCAAGTATTGCTTTGCTTCTTTTGTTAGCGCCTGAACAGACTAAGTCATATCAGCTGCGGAGGGAACTTGTGCCGAAACAAGTGAGTCGATTAATAAGTCGCCTGCTGTTAGGCTTCAAGTGAATGCTCTCCATTCCTGCTGCCGTTACACAATCGCTGCGTACTCGATTTTCAATTAGACTTTATGACGACGGCCGAAACGTGTGGGAAAACAGTGGGTGATTAAATCTAGGCGAGTGTGAACAAGACGCCGTCTGCAGCTCCGTGTCTGACGACGACCGCACGCAGTCACGGCGGCTCACAGAGAGACGGCCACCCTTGGTGTCGCCTGGACGCTATGGGACGTTCAGCGTGGACAAGGAGCCGGAGTAAGTACTGTGTGATGTACATATAAGTACTGAAGTACTCCGGGGTACCAAAACACATCATACATCACATATCACACATCACACACAACAGGCCACACACCACACACGCACA
This sequence comes from Lamellibrachia columna, assembly GCA_963662155.1. Lineage (NCBI taxonomy): Eukaryota > Metazoa > Annelida > Polychaeta > Sabellida > Siboglinidae > Lamellibrachia > Lamellibrachia columna. Next base: position 11,258,631 of record OY759273.1, read on the forward strand.
CGGGCCACACACCACACACGCACACGGGCCACAAGCAATACAACACACGCCACTGCACACTGCAAACAGCACACACCAAACAACCCACAACACACACCACACGACACATACCACGCACAATGCGCCACACGCCACACGCCACACACCGCACTCCGCAAATACACAAGTACACGCACACGCAGTACACGCGCGCGCACACACCACACACCACAGACGCAAAGATACACACCACATACTCACGCCAATGTGATGCCGTCTGTGTGGTCGTATAATGTCTTCTGTCTGGTCGTGATGTTTCGTCTGTCTGGTCGCGTAGGTAGTGTCGTTTGTCTGGTCGCGTAGTGTCATCTGTCATGTCGTGTAGTGTCATATATCTAGTCGTGTTCTGTCGTTTGCCTAGTCTTGTAGTGTTGACTGTCTGGTCGTGTAGTGTCGTATGTTGAGTCGTGTAGTTTCGTCTGTCTGGTCGGATAGTGTCGTCTGTCTGGTCGTGTAGTGTCGTCTGTCTAGTCGTGTAGTGTCACATGGTGTGTCGTGTAGTGTCGTCTGTCTGGTCTTGTAATGTCGTCTGTGTGGTCGTATAATGTCGTCTGTCTGGTCGTGAATTTTCATCTGTCTGGTCGTGTAGTGTCATGTGTCTGGTCGTGTAGTGTCGTGTGTCTGGTCATGTAGTGTTGTGTGTCTATTTGTGTAGTGTCGTGTGTCTGGTCGTGTAGTGTCGTCTGTCTGGTCGTGTAGTGTCGTGTGCCTATTCGTGTAGTGTCGTGTGCCTGGTTGTGTAGTGTCGTGTGTCTGTTCGTGTAGTGTCGTGTCGTGTGTCTGGTTGTGTAGTGTTGTGTTCATGGTCGTGTAGTGTCATGTGTCTGGTCGTCTAGTGTCGTGAGTCTGGTCGTGTAGCGTCGTGTGTGTATTCGTGTAGTGTCGTGTGTCGGGTCGTGTAGTGTTATAGATAGATATAGAATATATTTGCTAAGGCATGTCTAATGATAGACGCTGTGCAGGGCTGTCTGACTGAAAACATATTGTGTAGAACCCTAGGTTTTTTTGCGTCACCTTCTGTTACAATAATTATTATAATCTCCTCATGATTTCAGTGAAATAGGGTGCACGAATAAAGACCAACCATATATTGGTAGTTTCGAGCAGTATTGTTTCTGTATTTCTAAGTCAAACTCTTGCTGGACGGCCTTGTTATGGCCTGAGTGGACGGTCTGAGTACTTTGTTATGGCCTGAGTGGACGGTCTGAGTACTCCACCATGTAACACTTACATTCCGCTGTACTGCTGGTTGCACATATACATTAACTGTATAACTGACAGCTGTGACAAAAGTGACACGCCAGACTGGTCCACACTACACCATATCACATTTCTAAATCATTGTATCGCACACATCCCACGCACTAACTTAGTCATACTCGTGCCAGACCGACCGTTATGTTTCCTACAGGTGTGCTACACCTATAATTAAGTCAACTTGGCCCTATGCCAGAAAGCGTGGCCTGTAGGCTATCTACATTCCTCTGCGTGCTGTGTTTCTTTTCAACCTACTGTAAGGGTCGCCGTTCATTACTTGGTTGAATAGCGCCGTTATTTTCTTTAACGCTACAACACTGAACGTTGCTGATATAGACCTATACTTGTTTAGTTTCCATGAGATCACTGCTGGCCGAATTATTTGATCATCATCCATGATTAGTCTGTATTTGGTTTTATTCTGCTGCAAACAACTATTGCACCTGTTCCTGTTAGCAGTATACTTGACTAGTGCAATTTCACATTATTGCTATTAAGGACATCACAAAACTTCAACTTGTGCATTATTGGACTCTCGTTAAGCCAATGGCTTCCCTGTCCATTTGCTATATGGTTTTTGTTTGCTTTGGGTGACAATCTTAAATCTTATTTAACCTTAAAGTGTAACTAGCCGAGTTGCGCGGCATTGCACGGGAGAAAAGGCAAGAGTGTCTGACTTCTTGCGTTGTTCAGTCACGTATGTTGTAGTGCAATGTCAATGGTAATGACATCTTCACGCCACAACATATCACGTACAACTGCCTGTTTCACGAAGCGTTCGGTGGACGTTTGACGTAGATCACGCAACAATGTTAGAAAAACGCCACCCCCGAGGGAATTTCTAATATGTTTTAATGTACGAACCATCACCATGGACTCCCGGGCGCGCCTAAAAAATGTTAGCCCCATACGTGCGAAACTGACGGAAATGTGAGAGAACAGACAGACATGCAAACATACAGAGTGCTTTATTATATAGATATATTTGTTCAACTCCCTTGCGTTACAGGCTGAGGACGCTATGGCGAACGACGTACGTCATCACGTGACGAAACTTCCACCAATCGGAGGGAAGATTCGCGCGAAGAAGAACCTACGGCGCACGGAGAACTACTGCCGCCTGCCGAGTCGACCGGAACTACTGCGATCGGGCGAATGGCTGGTCGAATCTCCGCGCCGTCTTCAGTTCGAGAAAACGACCATCGGTCAACCGACTGAGCTGGCGCATGCGCTGACGCAGTTCTTCGACAAGGTTGTTGACGTCCCGAACAAGAAGGTAGACGCGACAACGCAGAGAACGCGAGCGTTGGTCGAATACATGTGGCCACGAATTAAGAAATTCGGAAATCAGATCGGACTGAAATTCGTCGACACGATATACACGGGAAGTTCGTTCGACGGCAGTCACGTGACCAGAGTGACCGACGCTGACGTCCTACTGGTGTTTGACCGTCAACACGTCGAGGTGGAGCCACTGGAGGGGGGATATCGCGTCATACCGCTGCGTCGCTTCCGAGTGGGCAAGCGGAACACGCGGGATAAGTTCCGGTACGGTCGCTCGGAAGACGGGGGCTTCCTGTCGCCGCTGGTCGTTGCGTGGTCCGTGCACCGGCTCATCGAGCGAGCTCTCCAGATGCTGCCAACGGCCGTCGTCCTTCCGACGACCAACGGCGTCGTCCCAATCGTCATCAATAATCGCTACCGGGTCAACATCGTGCCGGCCACCTATGACGAACACGACGACGTACTACTGGTCACCCGGCCCTACTCGAACGACGACAACCCCGAGTCAGACATGATGTGGCGCTTGTCCTACGCCCGCCACGAGACGGCGCTGATGAAGCGTATGGAGGAGGCAGACCGCGGGGTCCGACACAAGGCTTATCGCTGTCTGAAGGCCCTCGTGCGCGTCGAACACACCCTGGTCGGGCTGACGACCTACCACGTCAAGACGGCGTTGTTCTACTCCTTCGACGCCGTCGTTGATTCTCGTCCTCGCTGGCAGCGCGACACCGTCGATTCCTGCTTCGTCAACATCCTCTCGCAACTCCACCAGTTGCTCTCTCGTAGCCACATGCCGAATTTCTTCTCTGACGACCACAATCTTCTCGGCAATATGGAGACGCATCACGCGCAGCGCCTGCGAACGAGAGTTGGCTTCCTCGTCGCCAATCACAACGAGATCGTGCGAATACTCCGCAAGCGAACTGAGGCCGGCAAACCCGACCGGCAGGACACGATAAATTAAATTAAAGTTAAATCCGCCATGGCCATTCTTTCTTGTAGAAGTAAACGATTCGATGCATGAAATTTTTTATACTATCCAAATATAAATATAAACGATGCAATCGTGCGGTACCCGAACATTTGCTATGTCGCTGCCAGTCGCTGCCAATACGTTTTATCCGATATGACGAACTCTATTTAATATCAGTTGTAAGTTTTAATGCCAATCGTCATTATCTGGCTAATTTACGTTACATAATAAATGCTATCTGAAATAGCGTATTTTATTCGCTAGATGGCGAATGCGTCGAATGTCGACAAGATGTTCATTGTATGCATGTGGTATGCGTTTCCTTTGGTGCTTTAGGCTAACACATCTCTCTTGATGTAATACACAGTTCGTCGGTTAAGCGTACATGTAATTAAATATATTTGTCTGGTATAATTTGAAATATTCCTGCGATTGTTTCGCCGTGCGTCGAAACAATCGCGTATCCATGACAACGCGCGCCCCATCACGTTCGAAATACTATTCAGACGTCTCATCGGCCAATGTTTAAGCATTACGATGCTAGCGTTATGATTTCTGTTAAATAACAGTATGGTGTATTCTTGCTAATACGACAATTCGTTATATGCGTTGACGAAGATACACGCAAACTCCCCACCAACCATTTTGCCATTGCCACAACTTACATTTGATGTACAGATTAGAACCGCATATCTTTATATAATTTAATATGCTCCTAATTTCTGCCAAGACATCTCTAAGTTTCAACATGAATATAACTATGAATAGTGTTTGCACTGAACACGTGTCGAGAAAAAACAATGACGTGTTTTGTTTGAAACTATGTTACGCATACTCAAGTGCTCAGATATAATGACGTAACAAGTCGTAACAAATAAATACGTGTTACGACTCGAGTCAACAAGACTAAAACAAACGGTAGGGGAGACCGGGGCTAGTTGTTACAATTTTCAGTTAAAGTCACTTTTTGTAAAAAAAAGTATGCTAGATACATTATTTCTGTCAACGTATACATTAAGTTTGTTATTCGTGTTACTAAACTGTATCATACCATTGATATTCCATATAGTAGTTAGGAGGATATGTGAAGTTTCCCAGGCGCGGTCGACTGTAACAACTAGCCCCGTAATGCGACTTCTACTTCAACACTCACGCACACGCGCACACGCGCACACGCGCACACGCGCACACGCGCACACGCGCACAAGCACCCACATTTAAATGAAACGTGCAATATTTATCAATTGCTCAAATATGGCTATGCTATAATTTTTTACAAGATTTAACAAGATTGCCATCGAAGAAAAAAAGCAGATGGCAAACAGACAAGGAAGCCATTGGCTTATCGAGACTCCAACCATTTTTTATCTATGCGTAAACCAACCTGCTAAGATATTGTAAACATTTTGTTTACGCTGGTAGCATTAACAGTACTGGTTATAACCCAGTGCGATAGGCTTCACAAGTGAAATAAAACATTCACACGTCGTGGTTAAATAAGTTTTGTTTTTCAGTCATTGTCAGCACACAACTCGCTGGCTCAACAACTTGCCCCAATACAATTGTAGAATCTTGCCCCAAACACAATTTTTGCAGTTGAACGCACGTGGACAATAACAAATCCTGTTTTTTCAGTTTAACTTCTACTTGGCATAACCCCTTATACTATAAAATACACGCTGCTTAACATTTCAATCACGAAATCTAAAAAGTTTCTGCATTATATGATATTATATGGCCAAGACAGATATTATATGGCCAAGACAGTTTTAGGCGGTTAAAATTCATTTTTGTCCACACCTCGTTAAATTCGTCTTCTTAACTCCCAATGTTTGAACAGTGTGTCTGTTGGCGGACTTCCAACCAACTACTGTCGACGATATTTCCATATGTGTGCTATGTTTTCGTAAAACGACTCTGTAACAACTAGCCCTTGTATACAACTAGCCCCGGTCTCCCCAACACTTCAATAGTTTCTCACCAGTGGGAATAAAAAATACTGATTAAAATTGTGAGCATATGTATGAAAGTAATCGTCATGAACCACGAACGATTTCTAATCAGTACGAATTCCGAAATATTGGTCGAAATCCTGAAATTTGAACTGGCCCTTCGCAACAACAACTATTACAACGCGTCACGGAAGGTCACCAGGAAACATTGCCGGTCACTTCACCTGCTGGGCGACACTGTGCACGCTGAGCGGATATGTACGGCTAGAGCAGTGCAGAGGTGGTCAGTCGGACACTTTGCATACTTGGTGGTCAGTCGGACACTTTGCATATTTCGTGGTCAATCGGACACTTGGCATACTTGGTGGTCAGTCGGACACTTTGTATACTTGGTGGTCAGTCAAACATTCTGTATATTTGGTGGTCAGTCAGACACTTTGTATACTTGGTGGTCAGGCGGACACTTTGTATACTTGGTGGTCAGGCGGACACTTTGTATACTTGGTGGTCAGACGGGCACTTTGTATATTTGGTGGTCAATCGGACACTTTGTATTCTTTGTGGTCAGTTGGACACTTTGTATACTTGGTGGTCAGGCGGACACTTTGTATACTTGGTGGTCAGACGGGCACTTTGTATATTTGGTGGTCAGTCGGACACTTTGTATATTTGGTGGTCAATCGGACACTTTGTATACTTGGTAGTCAGTCGGACACTTTGCATACTTGGTGGTCAGTCGGACACTTTGTATACTTGGTGATCAGTCGGACACTTTGTATACTTGGTGGTCAGTCGGACACTTTGTATACTTGGTGGTCAGTCAAACACTCTGTATATTTGGTGGTCAGTCGGACATTGTGTATTCTACTCAAAAGTTTGTAGTTCACATATTAACACTTAACACTTATGTAAGGGAAACTATAAGCGTTTCATGTCAGTGCGTGTGCATGTGTGTGTGTGAGTGCGTATGTGTGCGTAATGTACATTTACAGCCACAAACAGATCATAGCGTTGGTTCCGAATGTAAGGTAGGCTTGTTCGATCCGAGGGGAAACAAAAAACAACTTGAGTGTTGACAGCATGAATTTGAGAATCTCTGCAAACATGTTTACTAACGTTTCTGATTAATATAATTTGTAAATAAAGTGCTTTTGGTGCATTTTTTTTGTGGAGAATGCGTCATACATGGCCGGAAATACGCACGAATCCCGGTGTTATTTGCTGGAAACATACCGGTCGTTCCGGCCGACAGCTTATGAGAGTTTCCAGCCGGACGGACACATTTACTCACCCGGGCCTCCGGACCGGCAGTCATTACGAATATGAGACGACAGTAGATTAGTTACAAGAGACCGAGAAGCTCAATTTCGTCACCGTCTTCGGCGCCGTCTTAAGATTATTGGTCAAGCGTCTTAAGACACCGGTTAAGCGTCTTTAGCGTCGGAAGAACACTGGTCTATGTAAAGAAATGTTTGCGCCATCTTAAGAGCTATCTAGTCATAACCACTACATAACCACCGCAAACATATTGTGGAGCCACTTGACGGATTCGGGATAATCTATGCTAATTCAGCAAACGACAGTACAGTATTAATGTTAAATGGCACTTTGTGAAGTGCTTCGCCCACGAATCGCACCAGACGATGGCGGAGTAGTACATGTAATTGGACAAGGCCGTAGATCGCGTCCGATTATTTGTCTTACTCCGCCAGCCGTCGAGTTCGATTACAGGGGTTTATTTCACACGCCTTAAATTTATTGTCATCGAATGTGCGCAGTGGAGAATGGCACTGGGGAACCGCGAAACTGCGAAAGGTTTGGGATCACTAAACTGGTGCGAACGTACGACCACTGCGGAAAACTTGTGGGCCCAGCGGCTTTGGCTAATCATCCACTCAGCTGTTATTGAAATCGCTTACATAAACCGAAACCATGAATACTCAACCACACCTCGATCTGAGCAAAGCAGGCTGTCCTGGAAGGGAGCGTATGAATCATTTAGGTGAAACCGACAGGAAGCCCAAGGGAGGAAGACTCTGCTCCAGGTCACGTTAGAATTGGTTTTTGGAATGTCAGGACACTGTACCAGTCAGGAAAACTGGCACGGCCCGCCCAAGAAATGAGAAGATACAAGCTGAACATCAATGGAGTCTGTGAAAGCAGATAGAACACCTTTGGAAAGGGTACAACTAGCTCTGGAGAAACCTACTTGTACTCTGGGAATGAAAGAGAAGAAGATGCACATACACATGGAGTAGGGCTGCTCGTCTCAAAGGGTGCGGCAAAAAGTATCACCGAATGGGAACCAGACTCAGAGAGAGAATTATCACAGCCAGGTTTGCATCAAAAAGTCGGAATATTATCATTATACATCGCTATGCACCAACCAAGTCTGCTGAATTTGAAGAGAAAGAAACCTTCTACCAACATCTACAAACAGTTATTCAAAAACAACCGAAGAGGGATATCCAAGTTGTTATCGGGGATATGAATGCCAAAATTGGAAACGATAATGACAATTGGAAAGGCACAATGGGGAAAGAAGGTCTGGGACAGATGAATGAGAACGGTCTCCTGTTTGCAGATTTCTGTACTCTCAATGAACTGATAATCGGAGGAACCCTCTTTCCACACAAGTCCATACAGGAAGCCACACGGATATCCCCGGATTTACGGACGGAAAACCAAACTGTCCACATAGCAGTCACCGAGAAATGGAGGACAGTGCTTCAAGATATCAGAGTGAAAAGAGGGGCTGACATAAACTCCAACCACCGCCTCCTTGTGGGTGAATTTAGGATGAAGCTAGCAGCAAAGAAGAAAACGGATAACAAGGTACAAAGAGGTTTGAGATAAAAAAACTTCAAAATACAAAAATGCGACAGAACTAGGAATCTCGCTACGGAACAGGATCCAGGCATTGAAGAGGGAAACCTTACTAAAGAATCTACACAGTTACAACGTTGGAAAGAACATTTCCAAGAAATCTTGAATAGGCCTCCACAGGATTCAATCCTAGACATTAAGGAAACAACTGAAGACCTTAACATTAATTGTGGTAGGATACCCAAAGAGGAGATCAAGAGAACCACCAAAAAAGCTGAACCTAGACAAAGCACCTGGAATTGACATACCATCTGTTGTGTTAAAAGCTGACATTAGTGCCACCATAGACGTTTTATACAGCGTGCTAAATGAGGTCTGGGATAAAGAGGAAATACCAACCGAGTGGAAGACGGGTATTCTAGTTACGATCCCCAAGGAAGGCAATATCAGTGAATATAAGAACTGGAGAGGGATTATGCTTCTATCAGTGCCCAGTAAAATTCTCTGCCGTATCATCCTGGATAGGATACAAGAAACAGTTGACAAGAAACTAAGAAAAGAAAAAGCTGGCTATAGAAAGGAAAAATCCTGCACAGATCATGTTTCTACACTAAGGATTATCGTTGAACAATGCACTGAATGGCAGAGCTCCCTTTAAATAAACTTTGTGGACTTCGACAAAGCATTCGATAGTATAGATAGGACAGTTCTATGGAAGCTCCTGAGGCACTATGGTTTACCTGCAAAATTTGTAACCCTAATAAAATACATGTACGAAGGTTTCACTGGTCATGTCATCTTTATTGGACAAGTTTCAGAGGGCTTCCAGATTGGAGCTGGAGTACAACTGGTCTTTCTGATAGCCATAGACTGGACAATTAAAAGATTCACAGAAAACCATCGTACTGTGATTCAGTGGAACTTGTTCTCACAACTAGAAGATCTAGATTTTGCAGATGATCAGAAACCCATAACCACATGCAACAAAAAAAAGAGAAAGGCTTCAAGAAAAACCAGCCAACTTGTTCTTAAGATCAATGTGGGACAGACAAAGGTGATGAAAATCAGTACCAGATCTTCCGAACCCATCTCACTAGAAAGCGGTACTGTTGAGGAAGTACTAGACTTCATCTACCTAGGGTGCGTCATCAGTATAAATGGTGAAGCTCGTCATGCCTTCAGAACCCTTCGCCCAGTGTGGCTCTCTTACCAAGTATCCATAAACACCAAAATCCGCATTTTCAACACCAACGTTAAACCAGTTCTTCTTTATGGCTGTGAAAATTACTCAGTCTCTCAACAACAAACTCCAAGTCTTTATCATCAACAGTCGCCTCCTATACATCCTTAAGGTATGGTGGCCTAACAAAATATAAAATAAAAAGCTGTGGAAGAAAACCAAACAGGAAGAAATAAGCACTACAATCAAGAGGAGGAATGACGCTGGATTGGCCACACACTCAGAAAAGATCCAACAAATACAATCAAACAAGCACTGGACTATAACCCACAAGGAAAGAGGAGACAAGGAAGGCCAAAAATCAACTAGACACGCTGCACACTACACCATCTTGATAAAGTGGGGGTCACCTGGCAAGAGGCCAAAGCTCTAGCCCAGAAACTAGCCCATAAGAGAGTGAGGTGGAGAAACATGGTTGAAGCCCTATGCTCCTGAAGGGGCCAAGAGGATTGAGTAAACTGATTCGAAAGAAAGCGGAAACAATATACGATTTCCACCACCAACGGCAGTGGCAGCAACGGCAGTGGCAGCAACTAACGTTTTGGGTAGCCCCCAAAACCACTGAAGCCATGCAACCGTCTTCACATGCTATCGATCGATGTGTGCCACACGGGAGCCCTTCAGGAATATGAGCAAAATGCCGTCTACATTTGGAATAATCGCCATGTCTTTGGATTCGTTGGAAAGTTAACATGGTGCAGTTCCCGAATTGGTAAGTATCTAAACATTTTATATTTTCGTTTGACTAGAAATGCGATTTACAAGCAGTGTTTTCATTATTGAAGTCGGCTCAAAGCTGGTGAGGGAGACTCCGTTTTCTGACAGCTGTTTCCTGCATGCTATTTACCAGTGTTTATCACTGTTTATGCCTTGTGCAAATATACAAACAAGTCCATACATGTAGATATGGCCCTGTTATCACGTACACATATACAAACAAGTCCATACATGTAGATCTGGCTGTGTTATCATGTTTATAATTTATTAAACTCAATGACCCTTGACTTTTAAAATGTCAATAATGAACATAACATAATTTATTTGGTAACTATCAGTCATAGTACCTGAGTACAGCAAATGTGATACAAGACAAGACATACAAGACAAGACAAGTCAGATAGGAATCGACAAATTTGCATATTCTATCATTGATCGTTTAATTATTCAATGTATCAATTTATATTTTCAGAATATATGGCTGCAAGATGGATATCACAAAGCCCTTGAAGAAGACAATGAAAGTAAGTTGTTGTGTTCCAGACTGCAACACACTAGGATATATGACAGATAATAAGAAAACTGTTATATTCCATTTTCTGCCAAAGGATGCAAAAATGCTCAAAATATGGATTGTGACATTTGGCAGAGATGTTTCGCCAGGTGTCTTCTTGTTAATGCTGAGGTCATGCAAGAACTAATCATGTGTATTAATTAGGCCTAAAACAATTAAATAAATACAACATTCACCTAGATACATCACGTATGTATTTCTATGTGAATGTTGTCGTACTACGGAGTAAACACATGTATATCTATGTGAATGTTGTCGGACTACGGAGTAAACACATGTATATCTATGTGAATGTTGTCGTCCGGAGTAAACACATGTATATCTATACAGACAGTAGGGCTTAAATGTGTAAAGTGTCAGTCTACCAATATTGCCCAAGCCATATGATGTGGAATGATTATCGGTGATTATATACAATGTATTGGGCCACTCGAGTAACGGGATGGTCCCTGTGTCATGCCGCTGCAGGCACCGGCGTAGTACATTGTAAACAACCCATGTTATTGTGAAATAAATCGACAGCATCTTCCTAACGGGTCGGAATGGTGGGCTTTAACTCAATGCATTATCAATACATAATATATCTTCTATTTTCATAGACTTGATATAATCTTACAGAGTAATTGGATAGCATTTTAACGTAAAATTGCACAGCCCCGTCGGCATAGCAGCCGAAGCCGGTGAAAGTGCATTCGGATACATTATGGCCCTCTTTGATATCTGGGAGAAATTGGTTACTTTTATACTTGAGGAGAGAAAATGCATATATTTACAATAGGTGACACTTTATATACACCAGGATCCATTTGTATAGCTTCCTGTATTTCGTTTTCCTAACACAAACACGATTCTAACACGGCTACTGTCTGGAAGCTCGTCTGGATCAATGGCAATGGCAAAATGCCAAACACGACACTCGCCTCCGGCGTTGACCCGCTACCATAGACATAAATACAACACCCGTTAGTAAAGTTAGTGCATAGGGGGATGATTAATGATGTAACTCAATGCCCGCTACCCACGTTTCCCTTGACTGCGCATGCTCTGCGGAGAAGGTGTATTGACCGACGATACGTTTCCAACATCCCAAGTTTATTTGTACGGCATAGAAAGCATGGCTACACGTGAATCCAGCTACCGACAGTAGATCGAGTCGGGCGGCTAGATTTCGTCATCGCACGCACCATTTCTTACGAGATGGCCACGTATATATCACTGCAGACGACGCGTTATCAGTGGCAGTTTTGGGTACTTTAACAAGATTTAACAAGATTTGCCATCCAAGCCAAAGGCCCAGATGGCAAGTGGACAAGGAAGCCATTGGCTTATCGAGAGTCCAACAATGTTCATCTACTTATAACCCGCCCTCCTGAGATATGTGTCAACCTTGTTTTTAACCATATTCACGCTGCTAGCAGTTACACAATCTGTAGACAATTTGTTCCATTCATTTATTGTCCGCTGTGAGAACGAATGCTTCCTGATGTCCAATCTACATTGATCCTTTACTAATTTTTACCTCATGTCCTCTAGTTCTGCTATCCTTCTTGAGTAAGAAAAACATATTTCTATCAATATTTTCATACCCATTCAATATCTTAAAAACTTCAATCTGATCTCCTCTTAACCTCCTTGTCTCTACAGTTGTTAAACCACATTCCTTCAGGCGTTCTTCATAACTAAGGTCTCTAAGTTCTGGAATCATTTTAGTTGCTCTCCTTTGTATGCGTTCAAGTGTATCTATATCCTTCTTACGATATGGTCTCCATGCTTGTATACAGTATTCTAAATGAGGTCTAACTATTGCTTTATAAAGAGGTATAATTAACTTTTTTCCCTTGTATGTTATGTTTCTTCTAATCAATCCAAGAATTTGATTACCCTTTGAAGCTGCAATACCACACTGCTCTGAAACTTTCATATCATCGCTTATTGTAACTCCTAAGTCATTTTCTTTTACAGTAGTACCCAGAACAGTATCTCCCATTTTATAGTTTACATTCAAGTTCCCATGTCCTGTATGTAGGCATTTACATTTCCCAAAATTGAACAGCATCTGCCATTTCTCAGACCATTTCACTAATCTGTCTAGATCGTTTTGTAAATGTTGTTTATCACCATCAGTATTAACCTTTCTAAACAGTTTTGTGTCATCCGCAAATTTCAGTACGTTACTTGTTATACTGTCGTCCAAGTCATTGATATAAATTAAGAATAATATAGGTCCTAATACTGATCCTTGAGGTACCCCACTCAAAACCGATTTCCAATTTGAAACTTCTCCATCTACTACAACTCGTTGTCTTCTGTCAGTCAGCCATTGTTCTATCCAGTCAGTTATGCTATCCCCGATACCATGGGCTTTTAATTTAAGTAGTAATCTTTGATGTGGCACTTTGTCAAAAGCTTTCAGAAAATCTAAGTAGATAATATCTACAGGCGATCCCACGTCTATCCACTTAGTGATTTCTTCCAAAAAACATAACATATTTGTTAAGCATGACCTCGCTTTAAGGAATCCATGTTGAGATGAATTTAATAATTTATGCTTAACGAGGAAGTCCACCATATGGTCTTTAATTAACCTTTCTAATAATTTACAAATCACTGACGTTAAATTGCTACAGATAACGCGCTATCTCCGGTGTTGTTGCACACGCGTTCAACGCGAGCCGTGCGATGTGAGGGTGCAATATGCAGTGACATATTGAACGCTCACGATACGGACCAAACTAGTTATTTACGTCGTGACGTGACATAACGAAACGGTGTGAAGTTAAATCTATCCTCAGTCCATCGCGAATCCGGTTCTTTTATGTCCAAATATGTAGTGTGTGAATAGTTTAAGTAATATCCGCAGTCGGGTTAATATAAAGTGCGTACTTTTATTGAAATCGTCGAAAGCAAATACTTTGGGCGTTAGATCCGATAACATGCCATACTCGATAGCTGGGCCGACATTTAGCCTTTCAACCCTTGAACTTGTAGGTCACGTGTTTTTTTGTCCAAACTGTGCCAATAATATATCCTTGACCTGGCTGACTCTTAACCTCGGCGTAGAGTGGTGAAATGTATGCGGGTTTAATCGTCGCGAACTGGATCTACTGAGATAACATCTCGTTACCCCACAACACGGTCTCTAGCACTGTATGTACAAAGTCACACAAATAAGTATGTCTGAGAACATGTACAACGGTGGACAAAATTCCTCGACATCGGCGAAGATGGAGGCGGCCGTCGAAGACATAAGGTACGCATAGTGTTACTTTACACACACACACACACACACAACCTACATAGTTCAGTGTGAGCGCATCTGGGATATATAATAAACCACCAAAGACCAAAGTGCTTCCAGGCCACATAGTTATATGTCAGTTCCCTGATTACTAGAGTGGTAGACAGCCAGCTGACTGCGGGAAGACAGGCGTTGTAGGTACGGCAGAAACCATCAAGTCGATCACTTAAAACTGCTTCGTCAACTGATTTGGCCTATCGCAAATCCGGTTCGTTGGTGACTCCCAAATATATAGTTTGAGAACAGTTTATGTAACATCCGCAGTTGATTTAATAAAAAATGCATATCTTTGTTCAAATCATCAAAAAACAATTGACTTCAGTCGTTGGATTTGGTAAGGATCAGAATAGTTGATATCCAAAATGGTAAACAATGTTTCGTCAATGTTGAGCATGGTGACTTCAATCTTCTCGCCGATCACATGGCAAAGTAAAAAAAATTCACCAAGAAAAAAGTCGTGATTTTTCAGGATTTCGATATTCATTTCATTCGATGCTTGATCAAGCATTAATTAAATAGTTTGTCTGATGATTTCACATAAACTACAAACAAAAGTTGCACAAACGAGCTAGCATATGGCAAGGGAAACTAGGTAGGTTTGTTTATTCGCAAACTTAATTTGAAATGAGACTAGCAAAAACTCGAATTGAGGAAACATCTTTAATGATTGCTTTAGTCCACTCAGTTGTGTAAGTGAGTTTCTATAGCTATGGACAGTGGTGGATACACGGCTGTATGCTTCCCAGTACCACAATTACCCAAACGAGGTCAATGCACTGAGACGAGTTCGTTATGCATCATACGTTTCCGATAAAAGGCCCATTGCGTTATTCAATGTCGAAGAACGCAGAACGTGAAATGTTGACATACAGTTATTCTCTTTAGTCGGTAGTTGAATACTCAAAAAAGCACAAAGCCAACTTCGTTTCGCAATATCAGATTATTATTCGACGCCACGACCCTGAGTTGGAGCGAAGTCCTAAAATGTTGATGCTCATTGCAGGCACTCAGATAAGAGTGGAATATTATCGAATTTTATTGATCATTTGATCAATATCATCGATTTGATTGGTGTATAATTGCCTCAGCAGAACGTGCACCTGGGAATGTAGTTTGTTTATCACAATGATTGCCCCCCGCCCCCCCCCCAGACTTTCTCCAGAAGGGCAAACATCCCATTGAGTGCTGCCCACTGCACTGATCCAGTCTGTCGAGTTATCGTCAGTCATTTCAGCCAGAGTTGTAAACAGCTTCTCTCAGTGGGACCACGACCTGAACTGAACCGCGCTGGTATAAGTCGTCTGGCTTGTCCACATAATGGAAATTGGGTAATTCCACTACAATATTGAAAACAATGGGAGTATACGTTTATACTAAACTTCAACAACATCGACGCGATGTCGTGTACCGTGTTTTTAAGATTTAACAAGATTTAACAAGATTGCCATCCCAAACAACAAGTTCCAGATGGCAAGTGGACAAGGCAGCCATTGGCTTATCGAGAGTTCACCAATGTTCACATCTATGTGTAGCACGCCCTTATCAGATATCTGTCAATTCTATTTTTAAACATATTCACACTACTAGCTAAATAGTGTCATAACACTTCAGTGTTAAAACATCGTTCACAATGATGCATTATCACAATCGCTGCATGGATAGAGACTAATGCTCTACACATGGTTATACATTGATTCATTTCTACATAATAGTATTTAATTGTGATGCATATGCAATAAATATGAATACCTGACTCCAACAAGTGACGTCGAAATAAGTCAATTTAAGTTTTTTAGAAATGCCGTTAAGGTCATTCGAAGGCCTGTCACAATTCGGCACGAGCATAGATGGTAGTAGGCAGATGGTACTAAGCCGAAGCACAGTAACTGGAGATTAGACGGTTTATTTGCGTTGCATTGCATTGCCCAGATTCCTGGCTGCATCTGCTGAAGGTAATATAAGTATGCACTAGGTCAGTACATAGTTGTTGACCGTTCTTGCTTGTTGAATTTGGAAACTACTGAGCTCAACAACCTGTCAATGGTTATCGTGTCAAATGCTATACTTGTGTCTAAGAGTCAAATGTGCACAAGGATATTTTGCACATTTGACTGTGGACGCGGTGTCCTACTGATTCTCTTAGACACAAGTATAGCATTTGACACGATAACCATTGACAGGTTTTTGAGCTCAGTAGTTTCCAAATTCAACAAGCAAGCACGCACGCACGCACGCACGCACGCACGCACACGGATGCGTGCAACCGCACATGTACACACGCATGCACTCGTATGCCCGCACGCAAGCACGCACTCACACACACACACACACACACACACACACACACACACGCACTCACACACACACACACACACACACACACACACACACACACACACACACAAAATATGCTTTTGAAATACATAAATGGCGGCATTCGAAGCGCATTGGTAAAACATTCCAATGCGACAGGATGTAAAACTATTATGAATGCCTGCCCGTAGACCTTACTCGGTTTTGGTTTATCACCAATCGGACTTGTGTGTATGTTGGTGAGTGGGCAATCCGTCAATGCATTAACATTAGACATACGAACAGGACAAATATTATATGATATGCGTACACGAGGCGTGCGGCATAGAGAGCATACCCAGGAGTTAGGAATACTACATGACAGTACCAATAAACGTCAAACACAAGACAATTACGTCAGTGCTTAGAAACTGTGCACAATAAATAATCAAAATGACAGGTTACGTAGCAACGGCGGAAGGTTGGGAGCCCTGATGAAAAATTCAACAAAGAATGTGTTGTTCAGCAAAGTAATTGTAACAAGCTTACGAGGATCTGTAAGTCAACACTCCATACTGAGAAGTTGAAAGAACGTATTTTCATATAAACATTTTAATGTGTGCTGACACACATCCAACCAACCACATATACGATCAAAATGGACGTCCATTCTTTTGTCTCTTCAACTGTTCGAACGAACCCCCTTTTTGAGATAATTGTATTTAACTGTAAATATTTTTCAGAAATCGTATAAGAATACCTCGGCTCATTGTGTACGTTCGAAAGCCCCTTTTCCAAACCCCGAGGACGGGCCTGGCCTGTGGTTATCGTGTTTCTGTAAAGCGAACACGACGCGGTGTAGATTTCGTGATAACGGAGAGAATCGGCCTAGATTTGTTGAATACCCAGACAGGCATATGTCAGGGCGACCTATGTTCATATGCAATTAGCCACATGTTCCGTAGATAAGATGCATGTGTCACATCAAGGTATATACGTTAAGTTAATTATACCGTTATAGTGTAGGTTTAGCCGTTAAAATTAATGTCCTAGTTTGCTTAGATGCCGACATATTGACAATGACAGGTTTTCAATGGCGGCCATTTTGAAAATCCAGTATGGCGCCATATATGATTATGGACAAACGGAAACATTGAGTTTTGCAATCAGCACATGCCAACGTTTCCAAAAAATATAGGTTTGTAAATCTCCAAGAACACTGAACGAGACTCTTAAAATTTACACAGTGAACCGGACTACGACCTGGCTGTCGTGTTTTGGGGGTAGGGAAAGGGAAACGTCCATATTTTTGCTTAAAATGCCATTATGTCATAATATTTAGTTTCCTACAAAACAGGTGTATGTAGGTAGCAGGTTTGATTGCTTTGTCAAATATGTGGCTCATCCAAGTGCAGTAGGCTACTGTCGAATTATATTAGACGAAACCATGTTGACTTGGTCTTTATTCCCGGACTACTAGGACATATGGGGCGCTCGTTTCAAATTCCATTGCAGTCGCTTCGAACCTTTGCCAAGTTTGATAACCCCATGTTGCCACAATTCACACAGTTGTAAAACTGAGTATCTGGCAATACGGATATGTGACCGAATAGTCTTCGCGCAGTAATTGTAGCGTTGCTGAATACTTCCCAGATAAGTTGAAATGGCCTTGGAAAGAACAGGTCTGCCAGGTGGTGAAGTGTAAAGCGGTTTGAGCAGTCCTAAGGACTGGATACCGCGCTATATAAGAACTTACCTTTTTTACATGTCACAGTTGTTGGCAACAGTACACGGTTATACAGCCTGAATACAGTGTATTCCCATGACACCCCGAACATTTCAGAGCGATCTTCTACCACGTATATCAATATTGTGGAAAATGGCAATGTTCCAAAACGTGGATTGTTTCTGTTGATATCATCATGTAGCCTGAACAAAGTTCTTGCACGGATTACACCCAGAAACACATATTGATCCATAAACAATTGCTGTTAAAATAAGACGTAGACAATTGCAAGATTATTGCTGCATTTATCACGTGTAACGCTTATATATTTCATAAACTAAAGTTAAGACGTTATTTTGTGCATTATTTCAGTTATTGGCACGTTTCCATTTTCAGGTTTAATGTTGTTCATACTTTCGATCTCCGTTTACTGTACTGATGACTTCGCAGTTATGTCTATAATCAATCCACTTCATTTCTACTGTGGGCGTTTTTATGACTGTCCGCTAGAGAGTAGCACCAGTATGAAAACCTGTCGACCAGGCTACCACCTAGCGGCTAATTATGCATTTCTATTAGGTTAAATGACACATAGTCGTAACGCATTTATATCCACAGTATATATTCAACTTCGCACTATATGCATGTACTGGTCTGGACAAGCTTGCTTGACACAGTCCAACTCCTTAGCTGAAGTACGAGACTTGACGCGTGCGCAATGTGTGTTTGTATGAATGCGCGTATGTATGGACGGACGATCGGACGGACGGACGGACATACATGCATGCATGTATGTATGTTTGCGTGCATGCAAGTATGAACTTATTGATATAATTTCCCTGAGTATTAACCTTGCGACTGTATCCTTAGTACAACGCAAAGTGCTCCAACATCAACAACGTGCCATAATTAGCCGTTCACGTGTAAGAATATTTTTCTAAAACAATTGTATAAAAGTTGCAAGACCATTGTCAAGCCAGACATTCACTATCTAGTGAATTTATTCGTATCGTTTGGTCTTGTTTGGATCATATAATTGTATCATTACCCTGTATGGAATACTTTACATAGTGTATATTACTTGGTGTTTTCTACCTGCAGCAACTCTCAGCCGCTTCAGTACTCGATCTTCCATAAGGTCAAGAGGTCAGCCTACGTCATCGTCCATCTGGACGCCATAGCTAACAACGTAGCTCTATTGAGGGCGAGCTGCGAAAACTCGCAAACAGGTGAAACACACACCTAATAGTTATATCAGTTACAGCTATTCATATTCATATCAAGTTAACATCACAACAAGGAGGGAGGGAGGGAGGGGGGATGGGGAGGGAGGGGGCAGGAGGGAGAGAGGGATGGATGTAGTGAGGGAAGGAGGGTGGGTTGGGGGGACGGAGGGAGGGAGGGTTGGGAGGGAGAGAGGGAGGAGAGAGGGTTAGAGCAATTCATGTCAAGTTAACATCATAACAAGGAGGGAGGGAGGGGGGATGGGGAGGGAGGGGGGAAGGAGGGAGAGAGGGATGGATGTAGGGAGGGAAGGAGGGAGGGTTGGGAGGGAGGGAGAGAGGGATGGGTGTAGGGATGGAGGAGGGAGGGTTGGGAGGGAGGGATGGAGGAGGGAGGGAGGGACGGGGTGAGGGAGGGACAGGAGGAACGGAGGTAGGGATGGAGGGAGTGGGGAAGTAGGAGGGAGGGGCGAAGGAAGGGAGGGAGGGAGGGAAGGGAGGGAGGGAGTGGTAGGTGGGAGGGAGGGGCGAGGGAAGGATTGAGAGAGGGATGCAGGGAGGGAATGAGGGAGGGAGGGAGATAATGAGAGGGAGGAAATGAGGGAGGAAGGGACGGACGGATGGGCGGACGGACGGACGGAAGGGAAGGACCAAGGACCAAGGTTTATGTAGAACTCATAAATTAATTTATTATGTTACCAAACATACAAAAACAGTAGCATTATTAAACGCACGACATTTAAATGTTATGTTTAAAAACTCTTCATGGTAGTCAAACAAATATGAAGTTAAATATGTATTTTATCATTAATGATTAACGTTAATATACCTTTCTATTGTGTTCTATTTCACCAAGCAAACACAAACTATTTATCAAGATTTAGCATGATTGCCTTCCAAAGCAAACATCTTAAAATGTCACGTTGAATAAGGAGCTCCATTGCAAGGCAACGGGACAAGCCACGCGTAGCTTCAAAAGCTCTAATAATCTTGAATGTCTTTAGTCGTATGTGTTACTATGTTTTATATGTGCCTCACGTAGGTGTCATCGGGGTGGTAAAGGCGGGTGCTTACGGCCACGGCAGCGTGCACGTGTCGAGACACCTGAAGGCGACCGGGGTAGAAAGACTGGCAGTCGCAACAGTCGACGAAGCAATCCATCTGCGCCACCATGACATCTCCGGTCCCATCCACATCCTTGGTAAACGCACGAACACATCCACGCACGTATATCCAACGCACACAGGTCAACCAACTGGCCCTAACCAACTGGCACATAACGACACTGTTAATTCTGCAAACATGTCTACTATGTTTCTACATATTCCCGGGTGATATAGAAAAGAGGTAGCAAATTATCGATGTAGAGTAATGTAATTTAACAACATTCCAACAAAAGGAACCACAACTAGCAGTTGATTTTGCTAATTTCACTGGAACATCTGCTAAGTATTCTACAATGCCAATGCTAGATATACTATTCTCATTGTTATGCTTACGTTCCTGATACGAGTTACGTTAATTTAACTTGCTGGTATGGATTGTGATAATAATAACTTACTAGCCTATCTAAATCAACGCTATTTTTTTAACTTGGCACTCTGACGCCTTTACATAATTGTATTAGTCGCAAACTAGGAATTGGACACATCAACCGCAATAATTATAATTGTTAATGTTGATTTGTATAAACAAACCCGGTACAACTAATTGTGATTGTAGGCAACGCCCAGGCATGGGATATGCATAGTTGCTTGCAATACAACCTGACGCCTACCGTCTGCAGCAGAGATATAATCAAACAAATGGCTTTGGCAATAGAGGGCGCGGAAGACACGTGTAGTACCGCTGTGAATGATCGGTTTGTATCCAACCCTAATTGTAATACGTTTCATCTCACCAACCACCACGGTCGACCTTTTATTTGGGCGCGTATGAGAGTTCTTTATATAAACTCAACTTGACGAGATATTTTAGATGAAACCGTAACAATACAAAAATAGTCTACATTATTAAACTCTCATAATCATGTGTTAACAATATTGTCTTTGCAAATCGTGTTAAAGCGACTACACTTGATCAGTGATTGTTGTTGCAACGTTTGTGTTTAACTTGGCTGGACGGAGTTTTACCTTTTAGAAAAACACTACTACGAGGTGCCGTGAATATAAAGATCGACTCTGGGATGTCAAGAAACGGTTGCCAGCCAGATGAATTACGCCACATTATCCAAGTGAGATGCACCATCGTAGCCAGAGTTTCGATTTGAGAAAAATCGAGCATTTAAATCCAAATTGACGATATACATATGCATCCATCCATGTGTGTTTTTTAGTTTCGTAATGCTGTGAGAAAACTTAAAAATATATATATGGTATAACAAGATCAGTTACACATTCACTCGATGTGCTTACTGAAGTGGTATCTTAACGACACTACCACGAATATTCGATAACACTCGGTTGCATTAATCTTGAAGTTAAAAGCAGATCAAACAATTGAATGCAATCATCACCACCACGAGATGTCGCAGGTCGACGACGACACTCCATGACCAATGATCACGCGTGTCTCTTAATAGTCTATTCTAGCCGGGGTCTGCTAGACCATCAATCATTTGAAACAAATTGGAGACCATTGCAACCGGTTTCGACTTGTGGCTCTCAAAGCCATTGCAAAAACACATCAGCTGCATGTTCTGTTGAAATGCTGACTGCGGCCCAAAAAGGTGACATCTAATAATATTATGAGCTTGTGCGGAATATGTGGCAACTTATGTATAGTGTTCACCTATTATTATCTTACCTTGCCTTGTTGCAGAGCTGTGAAGACTTGGATGTTCCAATCGACAGCATGTTCACGCACTTTGCTGACTCCGCAGATGACGCTGAATTTACTAGACAACAACTCGATATATTTCAAGAAGCTGTGGCGCCGTTCAGGTGAATATGTTCTTGTAATGATGTAATCAGTGAATGGACTCGAGTCTTACTAATTATATCAACTTATGGTAACACTAATTGACTATTTTAATAATCGCACAAAACTTGTTAGTACTCCGTAACACAAGTGTTAATTATTAATACATTATGTGCACATTACTATATTCAATATGTGTCCCTACCTCCACGTGACTCTACCACGTGACTCTAACTCGATATACTGTACTCACTGAGGTTACCCAATTTCGTATTGAATCTTAATAACAACATACTTTAAAGACTTGTTTGACTCAATGCTTCCGAAGGATCGAAATCGTTCGTAATATTCTATTTAAAAATCATGCCTCACTGACTGCCACGACACACTCATTGACAACATTTTGGATATATATAAGTTACAACAGGTTGATTCGTTAGAATGATACAAATAAACAACTCAACTCGAGCCCCTGCCAGCGAGAGTAAGACCCTTTCTCCCATAAAGCACCTCGTGTTTGTATCCACCCGTTTGAAGTCCCAATATGTCAGAACAATACCTCTATAAAGCGTTCTGTTCCCATGTACTCTAACTCGTTGGTTGGTACTTTCTTTTTTGGACATGAACCGAGTATGGCAAAATAATCCTAAAAATAAAGCTAGGTTAGCGTGACAAACAAAATAGTATTGCTGCATATGATGGGCCGGCAGCGTCATCGTTCAGTCGATATCCTCATTATTTGATGCATTTCCCGGTATTCCTGTGCGTTGTAGGAACAAGAACATCTCGCTACACGTCGCCAATTCCGGCGCCATTCTGACTGGCGTTGGCACAGACCTGGACTTCATCCGCCCAGGCGCCGCCATGTATGGCCTTCCACCGGGTAAATAACGACGTACCGACTAACATTTACTCTGGAATTACATAGTGGCATTACCATTTGTGGCGATTTGCGGGTGTACGTTGCCGATGGATTTGTATAATGTTTCTAACCGGTCGCTGAATAAACAGTCAGATAATTAGGGTGGTCGTAAATATGCGAGGTATTTGACCACGGCGTCTAAGCAGTTTGGCTAAGTAATTAAACAACAATAGGTTAATTCGCAATAAAAGCAACATTGTTGTAGTGGAATGTAATCGATCTTGAATAATTTCATCATAATACTTGTACTGATATGCAATTCTCAACCATCATAATACGTCATTCTTTAAATCTTTCTTGCTATATATCGATTGTGTTTTTTATTCTGTTTTTGCTGTTATTTTATTGTTCCTACTGCGGTAGCTACATGGACTGTTGCTTCAAGTACTGTTTGAGTTAGTGTTAGTCTCCTGTTCATACAGCTGATTCTACTGATGTCAATGTAAACATATATCTACTGTTGCTATACGTATCTACTGTTGCTATGTGTATCTTCTGTTGCTATGCGTATCACGACCAAATAGTAAACAAACTAAAACATTGAAAGACAGACAGAACAGTGGCGCCGTGCGGTGTGTCATAGATCACTTAATACAGTAGTGGCCGTCATGGCCGAAATGACGGAAACCACGTTGAAGGGACAATGTTTGAAAGGTAGCATAATTATTCTATTTTTGATTCTTGGGTATGTGCATTGCTCTTCGTGGATTGAATCATTAATCACGTACGTCGATAATCAGAAGAGAAGCGTGGATTAAAGGCGAACGCCCGCGAGTCGTGATAATGAAACGTATAGACTAAGGGAGTTGCGCAGTACGCATTGATATTTTTACGAAAATATATGAGTAATAAGCATACTTCAAAAGAGGTGTCTTAGCCAAAACAATATCACATTTGTCGTGTGCAGAGCATTTATCAGTTGTCGTCGAAAAACATTTGCTATGGTCACTGCTATTATCTGCCTGACCAACTTGCAGGAGACGTCGCAGATTTCAGCGACCGAGGGTTTCAGCCGGCTGCCAGCATCAAGGCCATTCCCTCGCTCGGGAAACGTCTGTCGGAGGGAAGGAAAGTGGGCTATGGCTGCACGTATACAACAGGGGATGGGGAATGGCTGGCCACATTTCCTCTAGGTTATGCCGATGGCTATTGGAGACATCTAAGTAACAATGGCTTCATCGTCAGAGACAGAACTGGTGAGGAACAGACTCGACGTAAAGAATAGTATTGTCATAATATATATTGCGAGAACAAAAAGGCAAAGTGAGTTTATATCAGGGAATGTTTAGTCAATTAATTGTTTATTTATTCAATTGATGGTTTTGTTTACAAAAACATATCTTAAATAAAAAGTATTTGTGAATGTTTTCAATTAATTAATTGCAATTACTGCCGACTGCAAAATATGGTAACGGTCAAACCGGTATATTTTGCTTTGTTGTGTTAAATTATGAGAAGTTATGTAGTAAACCTCGTTAACTGATGATTCGCACGTTACATTGTTCTCTTCGTGTCATTATGACAATATCGTCTACGTGTACATCCTCATCAAAGTCATAACTTAATTAAATAAATATAAACATATTTTTATTTAAATTGTAAGTACGTCTCCACTTCCAGGAGAGAAGTGTCCGGTTGTTGGTAGAGTGTCCATGGATGCCATCACGGTCAGGCTGCCATGCTGTCCAGACGACGCTGAGACGTACACCATGATGACGGCAGACTTTGACCTGGAAACATCAGCTACCGGGATTGCTTCGAAAGTGGGAACGATTTCGTACGAAGTTGTTACGAGACTTTCGACTCGTTACCCTCGAGTTTACATTGCAGACCAGTCGTTGTCGATAATTAGTGGACTGCATGGTGATATTTATTAGATGCACGACATGACTCCATCGACGTCTAGCCCTGTTGCAGGGCCGACGACCGCTGTTTAACTTATGACGAGAGAAGATCCATTGCAGAACTTGATTTGCCAGTCGGGAAGGAGATTTAGCAAGATTTATCGATATTGCTATCCAAAGCAACAGGCTCTTGGTTGCAAGTGGACAATGAAGTCACTAACTTTTTGAACAATTCTTCATATTTGACAGGCGCACACTTATCAGATATCTGACAAATCTGGTTTCAGATATATTCACACTGACACCTAACATAATTAGCATATCCTTTGATTTAACAAAGATTAATAAAACTGAGCAAAATCCAGACGGCAAATGTACAAAGAAGCCATTGGCTTATCCACTTTTTTATATTAATGTGTAGCTCGCTCTTACCATATAATTGGCACTTTTATTTTGAAACATATCACACGGATGGCGTTTAACATCTAGTTAAACTTAACATCCCTTTGATGACAAGTATAGGAATAACAAAACCTTAAAGTGAAGGCTGATCCATTACTAGCTAGAACTGAATAGGTCTTGCTTGTCACATCAGTCACCGAAGTCACGAAGCTGAAATAACCTGGCAATTGGGCCAAATTTTCAGAAGGCCGAAATTACAACCATCCGTCAGCGCTACTCCTGCTATTGCGATGTTTACTTACTGACGTATCTATAAAAACGACAACCTAGAGTAGCCATGTTTCTCCTCATATATTTACCATACATATACACATGTCACGTGGTCAAACATTACTCTTATTTCCATGTAACGATAATAAATTGCAAAAGCTAGCTATATCTTCTACAGCTAGTCTTCCGAAGCTAGGCGTAGGAGGTGACACGTTTTTGTTTATTTTGATCTTTATATGGCAGTAAGAGTAATTTATATGTATGCATATATGTGAGGAGAAGTTTAGCAGCTCTATGTAGTCGTTTTCGTGGTTCGGTCATAAAGTAAATAAGTTCGAAGTCAAAGGCTAGTATCTTCGCTAAACTGCTCCGAAAGAGCCGAATCCGAAGAATATTATGCGGTATCTATTGCCGTTAGCGTTTCGAAATCGTTACATTATACTTTTTATTCTGGAAAAATGTACATCGCCATCACTCGCTATAGTAACGTGAGTATACTGAAGCATAGACATCACTGACAGAATGTTAATCCATATCATCAGTAAATTGTATATCATGTCAAATACTCGTTATGAACAACATTCGCGATATTCACAACTTTACGTTGGAAGAAGGGTGGACACTGAGGAGAGAAAACACGTGATAAGTTGACATATATGTGTTTATTAGAACAGTGTACATCAGGGCGTCCGCTCGAGTATGTTGTCGTCGGTGTCGTGTGGAGGTCGTCTTCTATAAGTGCGGCCACCGACGGATGATGCCGTACAGAACGTCTCCGGGACACGTCGATGAGGACACGTCGCGATGACCTTTCAGTACGTACGAGGACTTGGTGGCGCCTTTCCTGACTCCGCACCGAATGATGGCCTGGACGGCGGCCAACTGCGCGGAGGTCGGGGTGGCGTGGGTGAAGTCTCCAATCACGCAGATGCCTGGAACAACACCTTGACTTTAGGTTACAAAACATCATGGTCACGTGGTGCTCACACGAACGCAGGCACCCACGCAATCACACACATACGTAAATACACACACAAGCAAACATGCATAAACGGACGAACGAATGCAAGTACGCCCTCCCGTCCGCAGGTACAAACGCACACAAGCATCATCTCAAAATACAGTTTTCATGTTGTACACGGTTGTACGTTCGCCTTACCAATTCCCTTGCTGTTGTATCCGGAGGTGTTATATTTATGATGCGACAATTTGTATTCAACACGCTAGAGGGACAGGTAGACCTTGAAATATCACAGAACACACTCACGTTGTGTGGAAATAGTAACACATGAGTTAGTTCACTCATGGTTGTAATATTATCGTAACAAGTGGGTGTGTCGGAATGGTGGATGAAGACGTAAGTAGTTAGTAAGGATGTTTTCAATGAGCAACAGCGGTGGTAACTAACTAACTACTGACGTAGCTGGAAGCTTTATGATAAAGATATGATTTGCATTGTCACGCCCGCCCTTAAGGGGTTCGGAGGGTTAGAACGAACCCCCTTGTTGAGAAAATTGTGTTAGACTGAACGATTTATATAACAATTATAGGATGCTTCCATACTTTCATATTCTACCCAGGATTCTTTCCTCTTCGAGTCATCTCAGACAATTCACGAGAATAATTTTCGTAGACAAAGGTTGAAAATAATAAAGCTGTTATAGTAATCACGATCGTTCAGCAATATAAAACAAATCAAATACGAGAATTAGCAACAATCTGAATATAATATAATGTAATATAATGTAATATAACGGCACCACCAACATTTCGTCACCAAGAATATGAGATAACATGCTCGCGTTGGATACGAATACAATGTTATTCAGCGTAATATTACGACTATACTAAGCTTCACTGCCACAACTTATATTTGATGTGCTGACTAAAACTGTTCATCTTTATATTATTTAATATGCTCCTAATTTCTGTCAAGCCTTTTCTCGGACTTGAATGGTTTCTCACCAGTGGGAAAACCTAATTATTAAAACTGCAACTGTAAGTATATGTATGAAAGCAACCGTCATGAACCACGAACGATTTCTAATCAGTACGAATTCCGAAATATTGATCGAAATACTGAAATTTGAACTGGCCATTCTCAACAACAATTATTACAACGCGTCACGGAAGGTCACCAGGAAACATTGCCGGTCGCGTCACCTGCCGTTCGGCTGTATTACGATTGACCCGTACTCCGCATGGCGGCGACACTGTGCACGCTGAG
The DNA here is from genome assembly GCA_963662155.1 of Lamellibrachia columna. Classification (NCBI taxonomy): domain Eukaryota; kingdom Metazoa; phylum Annelida; class Polychaeta; order Sabellida; family Siboglinidae; genus Lamellibrachia; species Lamellibrachia columna. The sequence continues at coordinate 11,286,616 of OY759273.1, forward strand.
CGGATATCTACGGCTAGAGCAGTGTTCTACGCTAGTGTTCTACACCAGTGTTCTACACGGACACTTTGCATACTTGGTGGTCAGTCTCAAATTTGTTATACTTGGTGGTCAGTCGGACACTTTATATACTTGGTGGTCAGTCGGACACTTTGTATACTTGGTGGTAAGTCGAACACTTTGTACACGTGGTGTTCAATCGAACACTTAGTGTACGTGGTGGTCAGTTGCACACTTTTTATACTTGGTCGTCAGTCGGACTCTTTGTATACTTGGTGGTCAATCGGACACTTTGTATACTTAGTGGTCAGTCGGACACTTTGTAGATTTGGCGGTTCTACTCAAAAGTTGGTAGTTCTCATATTAACACTTAACAATCATGTCAGGGAAACTATGGTCGTTTCATGTTAGTGCATGTGCATAAGCGTGTGCGTGGGTATGCGTCGCAAATATGAAACATAGAATCACATTAGTTTCATATTTGCGATGCATAGCGTTGGTTCGGAATGTAAGGTAGGCTTTTTCGATCCGAGGGAAAACAAACAATAATCTGAGTGATGACACCATTGATTTGAGGATCTTTGCAACACTGTTTACTATCGTTTATGATTAAAATCATTTGTAAGTAAAGTGCTTTTGGTGCGTAGTTTGTTTAGAGAATGTGTCATACACGGCCGGAAATACGCACGAATCCCGGTGTTATTTGCTGGAAACATACCGGTCGTTCCGGGCGCCAGTTTATGAGAGTTGCCAGCCAAACCGAGAACAGCACGAATTGTTTTGTACAAAGCATTCTCTATGCCGATATAGCACGAATTGGGGGGATTACTTACACCCCGCTTTTGTGTATAGTCAATTTTAAATAGTCTAGCTGGTACTGTGATTGTGGAGTCTTAATTAGGTATCTTTTCCCTTGTAGATTGTTATGCTGGAACATTGCATAACAGCGACAAGGGATTTTTGGTCATACTTTTGTTGCAAACATGTACTAGTTTTTCTTCTACACTGATGTAGTTATCCAGACTATTTATTTCTGACTGTGCACCCCATGCTGCAGGCATTTTACATTTAATGCGATGTTCACAGTGGCAATTACGTTGAAATACAACCTCCAAAATAAATTGGACGAATTGCCCATTTTCAACCTACATAGGAGAAAGGGTTGTACATCCCCGTTATTAACCAAATTCTTCGGTAACGGAACTGCTTAGGCACACGAATTAGCCTTATAACCCATGAACTTGTTGGTCATGTGTTTTTTTGCGAAATCGTGGAAAGTGTGCCAATGGCGAAACGCATGCGGGTTTAGTCGTCGTGAACCGGATCTGCTGAAATAATATCTGGTTACCTCACAACACGGTCTCTAGCACTGTGGGCTCTGTGTACACAGTTACACAACATTAGTAAGCATGTCTGAGAGCATGTTCAACGGTGGACAAAAATCCTCGACATCGGCGAAGATGGAGGCGGCCGTCGAAGACACAAGGTACGCATAGTGCTACTTTATACACACACAACCTACATAGTTCAGTTTGAGCGCATATGGGATATATGCACTAAACCACCAAAGACCAAAGTGCTTCCAGGCCGGGAACATCCTCTTCAGCTCTTCTAGGCTAGTAGCATTTTAGCATGTCTTGACAATTGTTTGTGCGCATGAATGGAAAGTTTTCATTTTTATTCAAAACTGTAAGCGCCAAAATTTGTCTAGTCTTGAATTGAAAATATTTAAGGGTGCCGAAACTACATACTCTGTGAGGGTGTTCCACTGGTTCACTACCTGAAGTAACTCCTTCTTTGTCTGACGCTTTCCTTCTTGAGCTACAGGCCGTGTCCCCTGGTTACCGTATTATTGTCCAGTTCATGTGACATTCTATCAACTTTATAGATTCCATGGAGGTATTTGTAGGGTTCAATATCTTCTTGCTCTTCTATAATAGAGGCTTGGAAGCTCATGCGCTCTGAGCCTATCACCATATCTGAGGATCTTCAGTTCTGGTACTAACTTCCTTGTTCGTCGTTGAATGTTCTCATCTGTTGGTCTCTCTTGAGTGTTGGGACCCAGACTACATTGAAATATTATAGAATAGCTCTGACCACGCTCGTGTATAGGTTTTCATTGTTGGTCCAACAATATATGTAAATGATTTTTTATAAGGCCTAGCTTTATTTACTACCATCTCCACTTGATGGTGAAATTTTAGTTCACGTTCTGTTTGCACCCCGAAGTCTCTCTCATTTGCGGTCTCCCCCAGGGTGGTACTTTTCCACCACTATTGTATAGTCGTAGTGGTGGTTGCATTGTCCCATATGCATAACTTTGCATTTCTTCTCATTGAAGTGAAGCTGCCACTTTCTAGTCGATGCTTCTAGTTGTCTGTCTGTAATGTTACGTGGTCAGATTGAGCAGTCGTTTGTCGGAATATCTTGGTATCATCAGCGAACATCTGGCATGTCGTTAGAGTAGCAGACAAAAAGCATTGGCCCAAGTTGCTTTCTTGCGGAATGCCGCTCGTGACGGAGGACCATGACGATTTGCTACCATTGACGAGAACACGTAGGCGTCGTCCCTCCATTGTAACACCTTGCCACCTATACCTTCTCCTGTCAACTTAACTAGCAGCCTCTGGTGTGGGACGGTGTTAAAAGCTTTGGGAAAATCGAGGAAAATTGCATCCACACTATCTCCCTGCTCTATAGCTTCCGTCCATTTACAAAGGACCTCAAGTAGCGTCCTTGCACGAAGCCATGCTGAAGATTTGACAGTAGGTTGTTTCTTGTCATATGCGCCTTCATTTCGTTTCTCACCAAATTCCTTATCATCTTGCTTGCTACAGAAGTCGGAATCACGGGGCTGTAGTTTCCCGGCAAGTGTTTCTGGCCCTTCTTAAAATATTGAGTTAATGTTTCCCTCTTTCCAGTGCTGTGGTATAGACCCCTCAATAAGTGATTTGGCGGTCCTGGTGGTTTTGTAGTATTTAATGTCTTCAAAATCTTCTCGACTTCCTCGTTTGTGATCACGAAATCTGTCAGCTCTGTGTTGTGCTGTCTATTCTCAAATGTGGGAATGCTCTCTAGGCTTACTAGGGTGAAGACACTTGTGATAAAGGCATTGAGTACTTCAGCTTTGTCAACATCAGTCTCAGTCATTATCCCTTCCAGACGCTCGAGATCAGCCCCTGTTGAACGAGTCTTCATCTTTTATATGGCGTACGTATAGAAAACTGTGAGATTGGCCTTAGCTCCCTGGCTATCTGTTTCTCGAAATCTCGGAATGCCTTTTTCAATTATATCGTGACTCTGATTGATGCTCTTCTGTATTCAATATAGTGATGTTCATATCTAGTCTCAAGGTGTTGCATATATGCCTCAGACTTGTAATCGGTGAAAGGACTCGAGTCTTGTAATCGGTGAACGGACTCGAATCTGACTAATTTTATCAACGTACGGTGAAACTATTTTAATAATCGCAAACAACTTGTTAGTACTCAGTAACACAAGAGTTAGTTACTAGTGTTATTGTCAGCACATTCCTATATTTAATATGTGTCCCTACCCTACCGACTTTACTAGTTGGCTCTAAAAGACTACTGAACTCAATATATTGTATTCACTGAAGGTGTTAATAACACTTTCAAATTGAATGGTAATAACAACATAACTCATTGATGGTGTTGATGACAAAATAAGTTAAAGACTTGTTTGACTCAGTGCTCCGAAGGATCGAAATCTATTTCAAAATCATGCCTCACTGACTTCTAAGTCACACACACACACATTGACAACGTTTTGGACATATATCAAGTACAACAGGCTGAATCGTTAGACTGATAAAAAGAAACAGCTCAACTCGAGTCCCTGCCAGCGATAGCAAGACCGTTTCTAATATAAAGCACCACGTGTTTGTATCCTTCCGTTTGAAGTCCCAATATTTGAGCTCAATGCCTCTATAAAGCGATATGTTCTCCTGTACTCTAACTCGTTGGTTGGTTTCTTTCTGGACATGAACAGAGTATGGCAAAATAATCCTTACAAGAAAGGAATGTTGGCATGACATACAAAGTAGTATTGCTGTATATGAGGGGCCGGCAGCGTCATCCTTCTGTCGATATCCTCATTATTTGATGCATTTCCCGGTATTCCTGTGCGTTGTAGGAACAAGAACATCTCGCTACACGTCGCCAATTCCGGCGCCATTCTGACTGGCGTTGGCACAGACCTGGACTTCATCCGCCCAGGCGCCGCCATGTATGGCCTTCCACCGGGTAAATAACGACGGACGATACTGTATCAACTAACAACTGTGGAATTACTTAGTGTCATTACCACTTTTTGGCGGTTTACGGATTACATTTACTGTGGAATTACTTAGAGGCATTTGACCACGGCGTTTCAGCAGTTTGGTTAGTTTTTGTAATGGAATGTGTTCGATGTTGAACAATTCCAACTTAATATTTGTACTGATATGTTATTCTCAAACATCATAATACGTCATTCTTTAAATCTCTCTTGCTATATATATATATATATATATATATATATATATATATATATATATATATATATATATATATATATATATATATATTGTTTGTATTCTGTTTTAGCTGTTATTTTATTGTTCCTACTGCGGTAGGCTGTTGCTTCAAATACTGTTTTTTTCTAGTGCCCACTTCCTCTCCTGTTAATACAGCTAATACTACTGACGTCAATGTAGACATATATCTGCTGTTGCCATGTGTATCACGACAAAATAGTAAACAAACCAAAACAGTGAAATATATAGTTAGAACAGTGGCGCCATGCAGTGTGTCATGGATCACTTAATACAGTAGTGGCCTTCATAGCCGAAACAATGGAAACCACATTAAAGAGGCAATGTTTCAAAGAGAGCACTGTTGTTCTATTTTGGATTCTTGTGCATTGCTCTTCGTGGATTCAATCATGAATCACGTACGTCGATAATCAGAACAGATGTGTGGATTAAATGCGAACGCACGCGAGTCGTGATAATGAAAAGTATAGACTAAGGGAGTTGTGCAGTACGCGTTGATATTTTAACGAAAATAAATTACTAATAAGCATACTTCAAATGAGGTGTCTTAGCCGTAGAATATCACATCCGTCGTGTGCAGAACAATTATCAGTTGTCGCTGCAGAATATTTGCTATGGCCACTGCCATTGTCTGCTTGACCAACTTGCAGGAGACGTCGCAGATTTCACTGACCGAGGGTTTCAGCCGGCTGCCAGCATCAAGGCCATTCCCTCGCTAGTGAAACGTCTGTCGCAGGGAAGGAAAGTGGGCTATGGCTGCACGTATACAACAGGGGATGGGGAATGGCTGGCTACATTTCCTCTAGGTTTTGCCGATGGCTATTGGAGACATCTAAGTAACAATGGCTTCATCGTCAGAGACAGAACTGGTGAGGAACAGACTCATTGTAAAGAATCGTATTGCCATAATAAATATTGCGAGAACAAAAAGGCAAAGTGAGTTTGTATCAGGGAATGTTTAGTTAATTATTTTTTTTATTCAATTGATAGTTTTGTTTAAAAGAAAAATATCTTAAATAAAATGTTTTTTATGATTTCAATTAATTAATTGCAATTATTGCCACTGCAAAATATGGTAACGGACAAACCGAGATATTTTGCTTTCAAAGTAAAGATGTTTTAAATGTTTCTCCTTATTAAAATAATGTCTTCTGACAGATTATTTAGTAAATCTCGTTTATTGATGAATCACAAGTTACATTGTTCTCTTCTTGTCATCACGACAATATGATCTATGTGTATATCCTCATAACTTAATTAAATAAGCATAAACATATTATATATTTAAATAGAAAGGACATCTCCACTTTCAGGAGAGAAGTGTCCGATTGTTGGCCGAGTGTCCATGGATGCCATCACGGTCAGGCTGCCATGCTGTCCTGACGACACTGAGACATACACCATGATGACGGCAGACTTTGACCTGGAAACATCAGCTACCGGGATTGCCTTGAAAGTGGGAACGATTTCGCAAGAAGTTGTTATGAGACTTTCAACTCGTTGCCCTCGAGTTTACGTTGCAGACCAGTCGTTGTCGATAATTAGTGGACTGCATGGTTATATTTATTAGATGCATGACATGACTCCATCAACATCTAGCCCTGTTGCAGGGCCAACGACCGCTGTATAACTTATGTCGAGACCAGATCCATTACTGAATATTATTAACCAATCGGGAACGCGATTTAGCAAGATTTATCGATATTGCTATCCAAAGCAACAGGCTCTTGGTTGCAAGTGGACAGTGAAGTCACTGACTTTTTGAACAATTGTTTGAATGGCACACACTTGTCAGATATCTGACAATTCTGGTCTTAAATATATTCACTCTGACATCTAACATAATCAGCATATACTTTGATTGAACAATTTTAGCAAGATTAAGCAAAATTGAGCAAAACCCAGCTGGCAAATGAAAAAGGAAGCCATTGGCTTATCGACATTTTTGTATGTATATGAGCCGTCTCTTGTGAGACAATTGTCACTTTTATTTTGAAATATATCACACTGATAGCATTTAACATCTAGTTAAACTTAACATCCCTTTGACGACAACTATACGAAAACCAAACCCTTAAAGTGAAGGCTGATCCATTACTATTTAGAACTGAGTAAATCTTGCGTGTCACTTAAGTTACCCAAATAACCAAGCCGAAGCAACATGGCAGTTGGGCCGAATTCTCCGAGGGCCGAAATCACAACCACCCGTCAGCGCTACTCCAGCTATTAGGATGTTTACTTTCTGACTTATCCATGAAAACGACAGCTTAGAGCAGCCAAATTTCTAATCAAATATGTACCATACATATACACATGTCACGTGTTCAAACATTACTCTTACTTCCATGTAACGATAACAAATTACAAAAAAACTAAAGCTAACTATATCTTCTACAACTAGCGAAACTAGCCATAGGATATGACACGTTTTTGTTGATAATGATCTTTATAAGGAAGTGAGGTTAATGTTTAACCATGTGTATGCATATGGTAGATATGTGAGAAGTTTGGCAGCTCTATGTGGTCGTTTTTATGGTTCGGTCAGAAAGTAAATAAGTTCGAAGTCAAAGGCTACTGTCGTCGCTAAACTGCTCCGAAAGAGCCGAATTCGAAGACGATTCTGTGGTATCACTTACCGTTAGCCTTTCGAAATCGTTACGTTTTATTTTTATTCTGGAAAATTGACATCGCCATCACTCGGTATAGTAACATGAGAGAAACTATGCTGAAGCATTGCATAGAAATCACTGACTGAATGTTAGCCCATATCATCAGTAAATTATTGTCGTGTCAAATACTCGTTATGAACAACATTCGCGATATTCACAACTTTACGTTGGAAGAAGGGTGGATATTGATGAGAGGCAACATGTGATAAGTCGACATATTGTCGTCGGTGCCGTGTGGAGGTCGTCTTCTAGAAGTGCTGCCTCCGACGGATAATGCCGTACAGAACGTCTACTGGACACGTCGATGAGGAGACGTCGCGATGACCCTTCAGTACGTACGAGGACATGATGGCCCCTTTCCTAACTCCGCACCGAATGAGAGCTTGGGCGGCGGCCAACTACGCGGGGGTCGGGGTGGCGTGGGTGAAGTCTCCGCTCACGCAGATGCCTGAAACAACACCATGACGTGGAGCTACGAAACATCATGGTCACGTGGCACACACTCGAACGCAGGCACCCACACAAACACGCACGTACATAAATACACACACACAAGCAAACATGCATCAATGGACGAACGAACGCAATTACGCCCTCCCGTCCGCAGATGCAATCGCGCGCAATACAGTTTCCAAGTTGTGCACGGTTGTACGTTCGCCTTACCAATTCCCTCGCTGTTGTATTCGGAGGTGTAAGCCCCGACGTGATTCCAGCCACGGCCTTCATACACTTTGCCGTCGCCGCCAACGAGGAAGCTGTAGCCGATGTCGCTCAAGCCTGGCACAGGCAAAACAACCGTCAACATTTCACCAATCTGTCCCAGCACGCAGTTGCACGCAACACGATGAGCGCTCTGTGGAGCTTATGATGGAAATTTCAGTCATTAGCTGATGGATGTTATATATTATATATATATATATATATATATATATATATATATATATATATATATATATATATATATATATATATATATATATATATATATATATATATATATATATATATATATATATATATATATATATATATATATATACGAGTGGAATAGTGAGATATTTGAGTCGATAGTGAACTCTGGAATGATTGGATGATCGCCTTGTTTTCCTCAGTGTCAACCTCATCCCAAACACCTCTGTATTTTGATGAACATCAAATTATGACGAAAGGCGAATATTATATTTCTGATGCGACAATTTTTATTCAACAAGCTTGAGCGACAGGTAGAACTTGACATTTCACAGAACACATTCACGTTGTATGATGAGATAATTGTGTTTAATTGTACGATTTTTCAGAAATCATCCCATAAATCCCGGCTGATTGTGTCTGCTCAAACACCCCATTTTAAAACCCTGCATGTTGTTGAAAAGGCAAAAAAAATGTGTATATTTCCAAACAGGTGCTAACATGTCCGGATAATATGTGGGTAGTGTTAATTGACGTATTTATATGAATAATTACAGGATGCTTCCATATTTTCATATTCTGCCCAGGATTCGTTCCTCTTCGAGTCATCTCAGACCATTCTTGAAAGCAATTTTCGCAGAGAAAAGTTTAAAATAATAAAGCTGTAATAGTAATCACGATCGTTCAGCGATATAAAGCAAATCAATGACGGGAATTAACAAACATCTGAATGTAAAATATTGTAATATAATGTAATATAATGTAATATAACGGCACCACCAACATTTCGTCACCAAGAATATGAGATAACATGCTTGCGTTGGATACGAATACAATGTTTATCACTGTAATATTAGGACTATACTAAGCTTAACTGTCACAACTTATATTTGATGTGCTAACTAAAACTGTTCATGTCAGGGAAACTATAAGCTTTTCATGTCAGTGGTTGTGCATGTGCGGGTGCGTGCGTGCGTGCGTGCGTGCGTGCGTGCGTGCGTGCGTGCGTGCGTGCGCGTGCGTAATGTACATTTGCAGCTACATAACTATAACCATAGAATCACATTTGTTTCATATTTGCGACGCATCGCGTTGTTTCGGAATGTAAGGTAGGCTTGTTCGATCCAAGGAAAAACCAACAACAATCTGAATGATGACGGCATTGATTTGTGGATCTCAGCAAAACTGTTTACTAATGTTTATGATTAATATAATTTGTAAATAAAGTGCTTTTGGTGCGTTTTTTACTTGGAGAATGTGCCATACACGGCCGGAATTACGCACGAATCCCGGTGTTATTTGTTGGAAACATACCGGTCGTTCCGGCCGCCAGTTTATCAGAGTTTCCAGACGGACCGAGAATTGTACTCACTCGGGCCTCCGGACCGGCAGTCATTGCGAATATGAGACGACAGTAGAGTAGTTACACGAGACCGAGGAGCTCAATTCTGGCACCGTCTTCAGCACCGTCTTAAGAGTGTTGGTCAAGCGTATTAAGACACTGGTCAAGCATCTTAAGACACCGGTCGAGCGTTTTAAGACGCCGGCCAAGCGTCTTAAGGGCACTCAAGCGTCTGAATAACACTGGTCTATGTAAAGAAATGTTGTCACCGTCTTAATAGCTACCGGTCAAGCATTATCCAGTCATAACCACTACATATCCACCACAAGAAATATTGTGGAGCCACTTGACAGATTCGGTATAATCTATGCTAATTCGGCGAACGAAATTACAGTACTAATGTTAAATGGCACGTTTGTGAAATTTTTGAGCGATGTGAGGGTGCAATATGCAGTGCCATATTGAACGCTCGCGATACGGACCAAACCAATTATTTACGTCGTGACGTTACATGACAAAACGGTGAAGTTAAAGCTGCTTCTTCAATGGTTCAGCCAATCGCGAATCCGGTTCTTTTATGTCCAAATGTGTAGTGTGTGAATAGTTTAAGTAATATCCGCAGTCGGGTTAATAAATTGGTGCGTATATTGTTGAAATCGTCGAAAGCACATACTTTGGGCGTTAGATCGGATAACATGCCATACTCGATAACCGGGCCGACATATACAGTTTTGGTCTTTAGACTGAAACTGCTGCTGGTGCAGAAAGCCCTTAGGGCTAGCCAGGGGGCTGTTTGTATAGGGCTTAAATAGGCTGACCGTGAGGGGTTCAAAACATCGCGTTGGTTAGCGGGGCCTGCGGGAAAAAATTGCGAGAAGGTAATAGAGGCGCAGGTTTGCAAATGACTTTTATGCACTGCACCAGACGAGCAACACCGTATTACGACATTGATTTTGAGAGAAAAAATTGGTTCCCACCTTCCCTCCCCGGTGTATTTGTTTTACGGTCAGTTATACATTTGACAGTCCTATCACCCACTATGGTGCATTGCATTTAAATTGTAATATAGCAGACCAGCGGCTTTAGGCTCGTGCACTCTTCAAGTGTATATTTTCCCCTTACACAGGATGAACATTTTATTACAGCAGACCTGATCAGGGGCAAGGTATTTACCCCCTCGTTTTGTACAAAGCATTCTCTATGCTGATACAGCGCGAATTGGGGCATTACTTACACCCAGCCTTTGTGTGTAGTGAATATTAAATAGTCTTGCTGGTGCTCTGCTTGTGCAGTCTTAATTAAGTATAGTTTTGCCTTGTAGATTGTTGTGCTGGAACATTGTATAACAGCGACAAGGGTTTTTTGGTCATACCTTTGTAGCTAACATGTACCAGTTTGTCTTCTATACTGGTGTAGTTATCCAGACTATTTATTCTGATTGTGCACCCCATGAAGTAGGCATTTTACATTTAATGCAAAGTGCACAGTGGAAATTACGTTGAAATTCAACCCCTAAAATAAATTGGACGAATTGCTCATTTTCAACCTACATAGGAGTTGTTTTGTTTTCAAACAAACTTAGAAAGGGTTGCACATCCCCGTTAGTAACCAAATACACCAGAGACTCAAGGGTAATGGAACTTCTTTAGCACACGAATTGGCCTTTCAACCCGTGAATTTGTCGGTCACGTGTTTTTCGCGAAATCTTGGAAAGTGTACCTATAACATTAGTTGTCATGAAACGGATCAGCTGAAATAATATCTGGTTACCTCACAACACGGTCTCTAGCACTGTGGGGACTGAGTACAAGTCACACAAGTAAGTATGTCTGAGAACATGTTCAACGGTGGACAAAAATCCTCGACATCGGCGAAGATGGAGGCGACCGTCGAAGACATAAGGTACGAATAGTGTTACTTTACACACGCACAGCCTACATAGTTCAGTGTGAGCGCATCTGGGATATATGTCCTAAACTACCAAAAGACCAATAAAGTGCTTCCAGGCCGGGAACATTCTCTTCAGCGCTTCCAGGCAAGCAGCCTTTTAGCTTGTCATTCGGAGGCCTGTCACAATTTGATACGAGCGTAGGTGGTAGTAGGCAGATGGCACAGTAACTGGAGATGAGGCGGTGTATTTGCGTTGCAGTGCATTGCCAGATTCTTGGCTGCATTAGCTGAAATTTCTCCAGACACAACATCTGCCAGTCAAAATTATAATCTAAACCAGCCGTGTCGCCAATGTTGAATTTCGAAAATAGTGATCCCATCAACCTGTCAATGGTTATCGTGTCAAATTGAAACAGCAGGTCACCTCGTCCATAGTCAAATGTCCATAATGTCTTGTTAGACCTTCATCACAGATGTTTCTCTGGAGCAGAGACGTATCTATGGTCTCACAAAGGGGGTACAGTGGGGCACAGGGGGACACCAAGGGGGTAATGGGGAAGCACAAGTGGTATAAAAGCGGGACACAGGATGGCAGATTTACTCACCCATTAGATTACATTCATACCAACAAAAATAAGAAAAACAAATTAAGCCAAAGGGGCATCACCTAAACCCCTCCAAATACGCTATTCCTGTGGAGTGACGTTGTCTATGACTGACAGCATTTCGTCAAGCGGCTTGTCTTCCACCACGCTCAGATTTAGGTGTTTGACTATGATTTTCCCGTTCGTGTTGTTCGAGTGAGGCTTCCTTCAGTTATGATGTCACAGTAAGACAACTTCTCGACCAAACTACCACTTAGCGACTAACGTATGTATGTATTTGTGTGTGTGTGTGTGTGTGTGCGCGCGCGCGCGTGCGTGCGTGCGCGTGCGTGCGTGCGCGTGCGTGCGTGCTTGTGTGTGTGTGTGTGTGTGTGTGTGTGTGTGTGTGTGTGTGTGTGTGTGTGTGTGTGTGTGTGTGTGTGTGAGAGAGTGTGTGTGTGTGCGTGTGCGTGTGCGTGTGTATGTGTGTGTGTGTGTGTGTGTGTGTGTGTGTGTGTGTGTGTGTGTGTGTGTGTGTGTGTGTGTGTGTGTGTGTGTGTGTGTGTGTGTGTGTGTGTGTGCGCGCGCGTGTATGTGTGTGTGTTTGGATGGATGGATGGATGGATGGATGGATGGATGGATGGATGGACGGATGGATGGATGGATGGAAGGAGGTATGCATGCATCCATGCAAGCATGCATGTATGTTTGCATGCGTGCATGTATGAACTTATTGGTATTATTTCCCTGTGTATTAACCGTGCGACTGTATCCTCAGTACAACGGAAAATGCACAACTAGACAAACATCAACAAAGTGCCATTATTAGCCGTTGTCGTGTAAGAATATTTTTTCTAGAACACGCGTAAAAGTTGTAAGACCATTGTCAAACCACACATTCACTATCTAGTGAACTTATTCGTATCGCTTGGTCCTGTTTGGATCACATAATAGTATCATTACCCTGTATGAAATACTTTACATAGTGTGTATATATAAGTAGATGAAACACGCACATAATCGTCATTTTGGTTACACCAATTCATATAAAGTTAACAAGACAACAAAGAGGGAAGAAGGGAGGGGAGGGAAGAAGGGAGGGAGGGAGGGAGGGAAGAAGGGAGAGAGGGAGGGAAGAAGGGAGGGAGGGGAGGGAGACATTCACTATCTAGTGCACTTATTTGTATCGTTTGGTCCTCGTTGGATCATATAATTTAATCATTCCCTGTATGAAACACTTTACATAACGTATATTACTTGCTACTTACATGTTTGGCCTTTAGATTGAAAAAGTACTGCTGTGTGCTGGTGCAGAAAGCCCCTAGCGGCTAGTCAGGGGGCTATTTAAGAAAAACGTGTCCCCGCTCTGTTCCTGGGAATTGGCGTAGCGCGTAATTAGGCTTGGCCGGGAGACGTTCAAAACAACCCGTTGGTTAGCGGCGCCCGCGGTGAAAATAACCTCGGCGTGGGTTGGCGAAATGTATGCGGGTTTACTCGTCGCGAACCGGATCTGCTGAACTAATATCTGGTTACCCCACAACACGGTCTCTTGCACTGTGGGGTCTGTGTATAACGTCACACAAAATGAATAAGTATATCTGAGAACATGTTCAATGGTGGACAAAAATCCTCGACATCGGCGAAGATGGAGGCTGCCGTCAAAGACATAAGGTACGCATAGTGTTACTTTATACACACATAACTTACATAGTTCAGTATGAACGCATCTGGGATATATTAAACCCCCAAAGACCATAATGTTTCTAGGCCCCATAGTTATATGTCAGTTTCCTGATGACTAGAGTGGTAGACAGCCCGCTGACTGCGGGAAGGAAAGCATTGTTTGTACATACATACATACATACATACATACATACATACATACATACATACATACATACATACATGAATGCATGCATGCATACATACATACATACATACATACATACATACATACATACATACATACATACATACATACATACATACATACATACATACATACATACATACATACATACATACATACATACATGCATACATATATACATACATACATACATGCATACATACATACATACATACATACATACATACATACATACATACATACATACATACATACATACATACATACATACATACATACATGCATACATAGATACATACATGCATGCATGCATACATACATACATACATACATACATACATACATACATACATACATACATACATACATAAATACATACATACATACATACATATATACATGCATAAATGCATGTATACTCTTCAGCTCTTCTAGGCTAGTAGCCTTTTAGCTGGTCTTGACAAATGTTTGTTCGCATGGGTGGAAAATTGTATGTTTTTCAAAACAGTAAGCGCACCACACTTTGTCTAGTTTTGATTTGAAAATATTTAATGAATGTGTCGAAACTACATACACTGTGAGTGTGTTCCAGCGGTTCACTACCCTGTGCCTGAAGTAACTCCTTCGTTGTCTTGCAGTTACGCTTTCCTTCTTGAGTTTCAGGCTGTGTCCCCTGGTTACCGTATTGTTGTCCAACTCTTGTGACATTCTATCAACTTTATAGATTCCATGGAGATATTTGTACGTTAGTTTCAATCATGTCTCCTCTTGCTCTTATGTGGTAGAGGCTTGGAAACTTAAGAGCTCTGAGCCTGTCACCATATTCGATGTTCTTCAGTTCTGGGACTAGCTTCGTTGTTCGTCGTTGAATGTTCTCAATCATCTATTGGTCTCTCTTGAGTGTTGGGGCCCAGACTACATTGCCATATTCTAGAATAGCTCTGACCAGGCTCGTGTATAGGTTTTTCATGGTTGGTCCACCCAGGCATGTAAATGATCTTCTTATAAGGCCTAGCATTTGGTTAGCTTTGTTTACTACCATCTCCACTTGTTGATCAAACTTTACACACCCAAGTCTCTCTCATTTGTGGTCTCCCCCAGGGTGGTATCTTTTACATCACTGGTTATAGTATAGTCGTAGTAGGGATTGTATTGTCCCAGATGCATAACTTTGCATTTCTTCTCATTGAAGTGAAGCTACCACTTTCTAGTCGATGCTTCTAGTTGTCTTAGGTCTGTCTGCAATGTTACGTGGTCAGATTGAGCAGTCAATTGTCGGAATATCTGCTTATCATCAGCGAACATGTGAATAGGTGAGTCTACCACATCAGGTATGTCGTTAATGTAGCAGACAAAAAGCATTGGCCCAAGTACGCTTCCTTACGGAATGCCGCTCGTGACGGGGGACCATGACGATTTGCTACCATTTACGAGAACTCGTAGGCGTCGTCCCTCCAGGAAGGCTGCAATCCATTGTAACACCTTGCCACCTAACCCTTATCCTGCCAACTTATATAGCAGCCTCTGTTGTGAGGCTGTGTGAAATGCTTTGGGAAAATCGAAGTAAATTCCATCCACACTATCTCCCTGCTCTATGGGTTCCGTCCATTTATTAAGGACCTCAAGTACCGGTGTAGTGAGCGTCTATGCACGGCGCCATGCTGAAGACTTCACAGTAGGTTGTTTCTTGTCATGTGTGCCAACACTTGGTTTCTCAACAACTTCTCCATCACCTTGCATGGAACAGAAGTCAGATTCACGGGGCAGTAGTTTCCTGGCAAGTGTTTCTGGCCCTTCTTAAATATTGGGGTGATGTTTCCCTCTTTCCAGTGATGTGGTAATATCCCCTCAACAAGTGATTTGTTGAATTATTTTTGGAAAGGTTCTTCCAGCTCATCAGTCAATTCAACCAGAAGACTTGGATAAAGTCCATCCGGTCCTGTTGGTTTGTAGTCTTTAGTGTCTATTTAAACTAGAAGCGCAGGGGGGTTACTTAGAGATGCCTCAAGCAGGACAAGAGGCCGTTAGTACAGATAAGCCAATAACAAAATGTCCGAAAAACATGTCTGAAGCAGGTTATAGATGCGTGTGTTTAAATGCTAGGAGTATAATAAATAAGAAAAACGAAATAAACATTATGGTAGAAGATATTGACCCTCAAATCAAATACATTTTGACATCAACGTAAAATCAGAAATAAAAAATAAAAAACATATAGGAGAAACTTCCACAAAGGTAACTATAAAGATATGAGAAAATATTTAGCAAAGCTAGATTGGAATAACATACTGATGAATAAGATCGCAATTGAATGTTGGAATATTCTAAAATATGAAACTGAGAGTATCATCGATAAATTTGTTCCCTTGAAAAAACAAAGAAAACGGTCTAGAAAGAAACACTTGTCAAAAGAAGCTATTAGAATAATAGTGTTTAAGCAAACTATGTGGAGGGTTTATAGGCGTACCAGAAAGGATGAAGACTATGCAAATTACAAAGAGGCAATTAACCTAGAACTGAAATTAGAAAATCTAAAAGAACCTTTGAAAAAAAATTGGCAGGTAATATAAAAAATGACAGCAAGAGTTTCTATGCTTATGTAAGGAGTAAACAGAACGTTCGAGATAAGATCGGACCACTGGAAAACAACAGGGGAAACATAATTTCAGAGGCGTTTCAAATGGCAGAGGTCCTGAATTAGTATTTCAGCTCAGTATTTACCACATAAGATATCAGCTCACTTCCAGTTCCATTTACTAAATTTGAGGGAAATAAATCAGAACATTTAGGGCAGTTATTTGTAACTCCTGTGAAGATAGCAAAGAAAATTAAGAAGACGAAAGATAATAAATCACCTGGAGTTGATTGGATACCACCAAAACTGCTTAAGGAAATTGTTGAGCAAATTAGTACACCACTTGCAAAATGGTTTAACTTGTCACTAGAAGAAGGAATAGTTCCATCAGAATGGAAAGAAGCAAATATTACGCTACTATTTAAGAAGGGATCGAGGAACAAGCCAGAAAATTACAGACCAGTGAGTTTAACATCAGTTATATGTAAATTACTCGAAACATTAATTAGAGACCAAATGGTGGAATTCCTTGTAAAACATAATTTAATAAATACATCTCAACATGGGTTCCTAAAAGCAAGGTCATGTCTAACCAATCTCTTGTGTTATTTTGAAGAAATTACAAAGTGGGTAGATGACGGGTCACCAGTGGATGTTGTATACTTAGATTTTCAGAAAGATTTCGATAAAGTGCCACACCAAAGATTGATACTTAAACTAAAAGCCCATGGTATAGGTAATGATGTAATCAACTGGATAGAAAAGTGGCTTACACACAGAAGACAGAGAGTAATAGTAGACGGTGAGATTTCAAATTGGAAATCGGTTTTGAGTGGGGTACCACAGGGATCAGTAGTAGGCCCTATACTGTTTTTAACATATATAAATGATCTAGAAGATGACATATCTAGCAAAGTACTCAAATTTGCAGATGACACAAAAGTATTCAGAAAGGTTACAAATGATACAGATAAACAAAGTTTACAGGATGATCTAGATAAATTAGTTAAATGGTCAGAAAAATGGCAAATGTTATTCAATTTTGGGAAGTGCAAATGTATACACTTAGGGCACGGAAACATGGACGAAGAATATAAAATGGGGATGCTGTACTAGGTAGAACCACACAAGAAAAGGACTTAGGAGTAACATTTAGTGCTGACATGAAAGTTTCAGAGCATTGTGGGATTGCTGCTTCAACAGGAAATCAAATTCTAGGGCTAATTAGGAGAACTATCATGTATAAGGAGAAACAGCTAATTGTACCCTTGTACAAAGCAATAGTTAGACCACATTTGGAATATTGTATTCAAGCCTGGAGGCCGTATCGTAAAAAGGACATAGACAAGCTAGAAAGAATACAACGAAGAGCAACCAAAATGATTCCAGGAACTGAGAGACCTTAGTTATGAAAGTCGCTTATTACAATGCGGTTTGACAACACTAGAGACCAGGAGACTAAGAGGAGACCAAATAGAAGTATTTAAAATAGTGAACGGTTATGAGGATGTTGATAGGAATATGTTCTTCAAACTTAAAGAAGGCAGTAGAACCAGAGGTCACAAAGCAGCATTAGTTAAGGAGCAGTGTAGGTTGGACATGAGAAAGTACTCTTTCTCACAGAGGGTGATAAATGAATGGAACAAACTGCCCAATGATTGTGTTAATGCTAGTAGTGTGAATATGTTTAAAAATAGAATTGACAGATATTTGATAAGGGTGGGCTACACATAGATGAGAAAATTGTTGGACTCTCGATAAGCCAACGGCTTCCTTGTCTACTTTGCCACCTGGAAATTTTTTGTTGGGATGGCAATCTTGTTAAAGTACGCTTCCTTGCGGAATGCCGCTGGTGACGGGGGACCATGACGATTTGCTACCATTGATGAGAACACGTAGGCGTCGTCCCTCCAGAAAGGCTGCAATCCATTGTAACACCATGCCACTTATCCCTTCTCCTGCCAACTTAACTAGCAGCCTCTGGTGTGGGACGGTGTTAAAAGCTTTTGGAAAATCGAGGAAATTTGCGTCCACACTATCTCCCTGCTCTATAGCTTCCAAAGGACCTCAAGTAGCTGTGTATTACATGAGCGTCCTTGCACGAAGCCATGCTGAAGACTTGACAGTAGGTTGTTTCTTGTCATATGCGTCATCGTTTCGTTTCTCACCAACTTCCCCATCATCTTGCTTGCTACAGAAGTCAGAGTCACGGGGCTGTAATTTCATTGCAAGTGTTTCTGGCCCTTCTTAAATATTGAGTTAATGTTGCCCTCTTCCCAGTGCTGTGGTATAGACCCCTCAATAAGTGATTTGGTGAATAATTTTTGGAAAGGTTCTACCAGCTCATCAGTCAATTCAACCTGAAGACGTGGATGGAGACCATCCTGTCCTGGTTGTTTTGTAGTCTTTAGTGTCTTCAAAATCTTCTCGACTTCCTCGTTTGTGATCAGGAAGTCTTCAGCTCTGTGTTGTGCAGTCTATTCTCAAATGTGGGAATGCTCTATAGGCTTACTAGGGTGAAGACACTTGTGAAAAAGGCATTGAGTACTACGGCTTTGTCAACATCAGTCTAAGTCATTATCCCGTCCAGACGCTCGTGATCAGCCCCTGTTGAACGAGTCTTCATCTTTGATATGGCGTACTTATAGAAAACTGTGAGATTGACCTTAGCTCCCTGGTTATCTGTTTCTCGAAATCTCGGAATGCCTTTCTCAATTCTATCGTGCTCTTCTGTATTCAATATAGTGTTGTTCATATCTAGTCTCAAGGTAGAGCATATATGCCTTAGATTTTCTGTTCACTGCCGAGATGGTCTTAGTATTTGTACAAAGTTGTCTGGCTTTTCTTGCTTTACTTCCCATTGTGTATTTTGGTATATGTTTCTTGGATGCATTTCTTATGGATTCCTCAACGATTGCCCAGCATTGCTCTGTTGATGTATCTCTAAAATCTTCATTCCAGTTCCTAGAGGTCATCATTTCTCTCATTTCTTCGTAATTTCCTGTGTTATATCTGTATTTGTCGACCCTAGATTTGGTGGACTTGGTGTAGCAACAACCGTTGACATTCAGTAGTGAGTGGTGGCTCTTTCCTATTGGTGCCAGGTACTTGAGTTTCTCGATCAGGCCGTCTTCTTTGGTGAATATCAGATCGAGTGAGTTTGGCCGTTGTTTACTCCATAGTGAGTGGGCTCGGTCACATGTACGACAGAAACCATCTAGTCGATCATTTCAAACTGCTTCATCAACTTATTTAACCTATCGCAAACCTGGTTCATTGGTGTCCAAATATGTAGCGTGTGAACTGTTTATGCAATATCCGAAGTTGATTTTATAAAATGCCTATCTTTGTTAAAATCTTTAAAACAGTTGACTTCAGTCATTATCTGTTAAGAATCAATATAGCGGATATTCAAAATGGTAAACACTTTGTGGGTCAATGCTGATCATGCGCGTGACCTCCATCCTCTCGCCGATCACACAATTTCACCATGAAAGAAAATTGCGATTTTTCATCATGTCTTCCACAACGCGCAGATTTAGGCGTTTGACAATGATTT
>OY759273.1:11309065-11456565 GCA_963662155.1 Lamellibrachia columna
TATTTATCAAGATTTAGCATGATTGCCTTCCAAAGCAAACATCTCAAGATGGCACATGGAATAAGGAGCTCCATTGCAAGGCAACGGGACAAGCCACGCGTAGCTTCAAAAGCTCATATAATCTTGAATGTCTTTAGTCATTGTATATGTTACTATATTTTATATGTGCCTCTCGTAGGTGTCATTGGGGTGGTGAAGGGGGGTACTTGCGGCCACGGCAGTGTGCACGTGTCGAGACACCTGAAGGCGATCGGGGTAGAGAGACTGGCAGTCGCCACAGTCGACGAAGCAATCCATCTGCGCCACCATGACATCTCTGGTCCCATCTACATCTTTGGTAAACGCACGAACACATTTATGCACGTACATACTCACTCACTCAAACAACTGGCTCTAACTAACTGGCACATGACGACACTGTTAAATCTGCAAATATGCCTACTATGTTTCTGCATATTCCCGGGTGATACAAAAATTAGATGTAGCATATTATCGATGTAGAGTAATGTAAGTTAACAATATTCCAACAAAAGGGACCACAACTAGCGGTTGATGTTTGTTGATTTCACTGGAACATCTGCTAAGTATTCTGCAATGCCAATGCTAAATAAACTATTCTCATTGTTAAGTTTACGTTCCTAATACGAGTTAAGTTAATTTAACTTGCTGGTATGGATTATGATAACAATAATTTACTTGTCTATTTAAACCAATGCTATTTTTTAACTTAGCACTCTGACGCTTTAATTTACATAATTTTGTTAGCCGCAAACTAGGAATTGGACACATCAAGCACAATAATGATAGTTGCTATAGTTGATTTGTATAAACAAACCCGGTAAAACTAATTCTGATTGTAGACAATACCCAGGCGTGGGATATTCATAGTTGCTTGCAATACAACCTGACGTCTACCGTCTGGAGCAGAGATATAATCAAAGAAATGGCGTTGGCACTAGAGAGCGCAGAAGACAAGATTTAACAAGATTTAACAAGATTTGCCATCCAAGCCAAAGGCCCAGATGGCAAGTGGACAAGGAAGCCATTGGCTTATCGAGAGTCCAACAATGTTCATCTACTTATAGCCCGCCCTCCTGAGATATGTGTCAACCTTGTTTTTAAACATATTCACGCTGCTAGCAGTTACGCAATCTGTAGACAATTTGTTCCATTCATTTATTGTCCTCTGTGAGAACGAGTGCTTCCTGATGTCCAATCTACATTTATCCTTTACTAATTTTACCTCATGTCCTCTAGTTCTGCTATCCTTCGTGAGTGAGAAAAACATATTTCTATCAATATTTTCATACCCATTCAATATTTTAAAAACTTCAATCTGATCTCCTCTTAACCTCCTTGTCTCTAGAGTTGTTAAACCACATTCTTTCAGGCGTTCTTCATAACTAAGGTCTCTCAGTTCTGGAATCATTTTAGTTGCTCTCCTTTGTATGCGTTCAAGCGTATCTATATCATTCTTACGATATGGTCTCCATGCTTGTATACAGTATTCTAAATGAGGTCTAACTATTGCTTTATAAAGAGATATAATTAACTTTTTTCCCTTGTATGTTATGTTTCTTCTAATCAATCCAAGAATTTGATTACCCTTTGAAGCTGCAATACCACACTGCTCTGAAACTTTCATATCAGCGCTTATTGTAACTCCTAAGTCCTTTTCTTTTACAGTAATACCCAGAACAGTATCTCCCATTTTATAGTTTACATTCAAGTTCCTATGTCCTGTATGTAGGCATTTACATTTCCCAAAATTGAACAACATCTGCCATTTCTCAGACCATTTCACTAATCTGTCTAGATCGTTTTGTAAATGTTGTTTATCACCATCAGTATTAACCTTTCTAAACAGTTTTGTGTCATCCGCAAATTTCAGTACGTTACTTGTTATACTGTCGTCCAAGTCATTGATATAAATTAAGAATAATATAGGTCCTAATACTGATCCTTGAGGTACCCCACTCAAAACCGATTTCCAATTTGAAACTTCTCCATCTACTACAACTCGTTGTCTTCTGTCAGTCAGCCATTGTTCTATCCAGTCAGTTATGCTATCCCCGATACCATGGGCTTTTAATTTAAGTAGTAATCTTTGATGTGGCACTTTGTCAAAAGCTTTCTGAAAATCTAAGTAGATAATATCTACTGGCGATCCCACGTCTATCCACTTAGTGATTTCTTCCAAAAAACATAACATATTTGTTAAGCATGACCTCGCTTTAAGGAATCCATGTTGAGATGAATTTAATAATTTATGCTTAACGAGGAATTCCACCATATGGTCTTTAATTAACCTTTCTAATAATTTACAAATCACTGACGTTAAACTCACTGGTCTGTAATTCTCTGACTTATTTCTCGAACCCTTTTTAAATAATGGTATGATGTTTGCTTCTTTCCATTCAAACGGAACAACTCCCTCTTTTAATGACAAGTTGAATACTCTTGCAAGTGGTATACTGATTTGTTCTACTGTTTCCATTAGTAATTTTGGAGGAATCCCATCCACTCCCGGTGATTTGTTATCCTTCATTGCCTTTACTTTCTTAGCTACCAATTCTGGAGTTACAACTAACGGACCTAAATAGTCAGATTTAGCCCCCTGAAATTTAGCATCAGCAACTGGTAATGAACTAATAACTTCTTTGGTAAACACTGAACTGAAGTAACCATTTAGGTCTTCCGCCATTAAAAACCCCTGTGATATTATATTTCCAGCATTGTCTTCTAGAGGTCCAACCTTGTCTTGTACGTTTTGTTTACTCCTGACATATGCATACAAACTCTTGCTGTCATTTTTTATGTTACATGCTAGTTTTTGCTCATAGCTTCTTTTAGATTGTCTGATTTCAGTTGTAGCTGCATTAAGTGCCTCTTTGTATTTTGCATAGTCTTCGTCCTTTCTGGTACGCCTATAAACCCTCCACATAGTTTGTTTTAGCATCATTTTTCTAATAGCCTCTTTTGACAAGTGTTTCTTTCTACACCGTTTTCCTTGTTTTTGGAAGGGAAAAATTTTATCGATGATACTCTCAATTTCATATTTTAGAATATTCCAACATTCAATTGCGGTCTTATTCATCAGCATGTTATTCCAATCTAGCTTTGCTAAGTATTTTCTCATATCTTTGTAGTTACCTTTGTGGAAGTTTCTCTTGTACGTTTTCTTATTTTTACTTTCTGATTTTACATTGATGTCAAAATGTATTTGATTATGGTCACTATTACCCAATGGTTCAAATATTTTTACATTGTCCACTGATTCTTTTTGTGATGACAAAACTATATCTAATACATTTTCTCCCCTGGTTGGTTCTAGTACGTGCTGAGTAAGAAAGCTATCCTGGATTAAAAATAGAAATTGTTGGTCCTCAATCCCTGTGCTCTCTAGAGAATTCCATTGTATGTGTCCATGGTTAAAATCTCCCATTATGATACATTCCCCTTTACTAACTTCCTTTATAGCGTTTTTTATTTTTGTGTTGTCCTCTTCGTTTATGTTTGGACTTCGGTAAACTAATCCAATAGTTAATTTTGAATTTCCTGAAACAATGTTGCACCAAACAGCTTCATCGCAATCTGCTTCCCTTTCTAGTTTTATTTCATAAGCCTGAATAGATTCTTTAACATATAAAATAACTCCCCCGCCCCTTCTTCCTATTCGATCTTTCCTAAACATTACATATCCTGTCAGTCCTAATTCAGCATCTGTTATATCTATGTTGGCCCATTATGTGAGGGTCAATATCTTCTACCATAATGTTTAATTCGTTTTAATTCTTATTTACTATGCTCCTTGCATTTAAACATACGCATCTATAACCTTTTTCAGAGATGTTTTTCGGATGATTTGATATTGGTTTATCTGTGCTAGTGGCCTCTTGTTCTGCTTGAGACACCTCTAGGTAACCCCCCTGCACTTCTAGTTTAAAGAATGTTTACTTCCAAAAATATTTGTCATTGTACCCAAGTCACTATCTACTGCTGCTGAAAGTTTGTCCGCGAATACTGCCGCCCCCTTTCAACTTAAATGAAGCCCATCCTTCATGTACATATCAGCCCTCCCAACAAAACTTCCCCATAAATCCACAAATCCAACTTCCTCTTCCCTACATAACTTCTGGACTAACATGTTAATTGCCATCCCCCGACAATTTCGATATTTGTGACCCCTCCTGCCCATTACAGGTAAAATCCCTGACAGTATTACCTGCTCAACCCGCGTCTGTTTTAGTGTTCTGACCAACTGCCTATATTTCCTAACTATGGCAGTTGTACCCTCCCTCTCTACGTTATTTGTCCCTACGTGTACTAAAACAGATCCACCCTTACCCGAGCCTACGATGTTTTTACCCTCTCAGTTATCGCCTCTATTTTGGCTCCAGGCAAGCAGACCACCACATCATCTCCCTTGTTTAAGACTTTGTCGGTCTTCCTAACTATCGAATCCCCCACAAACACCCTCGCTCTCTTCCTCACCCCCTCTATCACTGCTGCAGAATAACTCTTCCGTTCGATCCCCTCCATCACATTCTGTCCTGACCCCTTCCCTCCTGTCTCCTTCGCTCCTGTCTCCCCCACTTCCCACTCCTTTGCTCTTGTCTCTCCCACTTCCCTCTCCTTCACTCCGGTTGTTTTCCCTCCCGTCTCCCCCACTCCCTTCTCCTTCCCTCCTGTCTCCTCCACTCCCTTCTCCTTCCCTCCTGTCTCCCCTACTCCCCTCTCCTTCGCTCCGGTTGTCTTCTCTCCCGTTCCTTTCCTTCCCGTCTCCTTACGTCCTGTCTCCCTACGACCTGCCACCTTCCCTCCTCTCAGCTTCCTCCCAGGCTGCGGTGAGCTCTCCCTAGCATCTCTTGTGTCTTTCCCCACTTTATCATCTAAGACACGCGTAGTACCGCTGTGAATGATCGGTTTGTATCCAACCCTAATAGTAATACGTTTCATCTCAACAACCACCACGGTCGACTTTTATTTGGGCGCGTATGAGAGGTTTTTATAGAAATTCAACTTGAAGAGATGTTTTAGATCTAACCATAACAATACAAAAAATAGTCTACATTATTAAACTCTGTTAATCATGCATTAATAACATTATTGTCTTTGCAAATCGTAGTAAAGCGACTACATGTAGGTCATTTTACCAGTGATCGCTGTCGTACTGTACACAACGTTTGTGCTTAACTTGGTTGGACGGAGTTTTGCTTTTTAGAAAAATACTACCACGAGGTGCCGTGAATATAAAGGTCGACTCTGGGATGTCAAGAAACGGTTGCCAGCCAGATGAATTGCGCCACATTTTCCAAGTGAGATACACTGTCGTGGCTAGATTTTACATCTAACTTGACGATATCCATATGAATACATCCACGTTTGTTTTTTAGTTTCGTAATGCTGTTAGAAAACGTTTAAACAAACAAATTGAATATAATCATCACCACCTCCAGGTGTCGCGTCTGTTGGAAGCGTAGGAGACGACGACACCCCATGAACAACGATCACGCGTGTCTCTTAATAGTTCTCTTTTGCTCTGTTTTACCGGGGGTTGCTAGATCATCAATCATTTGAAACTAGTGGGAGGTAATTGCAACCGGTTTCGAGATGTGGCTCTCAGAGCCATTGCAAAAACACATCAGCTGCATATTTTTTTTAATGCTCACTACGGCCCAAAAAGGGTGACATATAATATGAGCTTGTGCGGAATATCTTACCTTGCCTTGTTGCAGAGCTGTGAAGACTTGGATGTTCCAATCGACAGCATATTCACTCACTTCGCTGACTCCTCAGATGACGCTGAATTTACCAGACAACAACACGATATATTTCAAGAAGCTGTGGAGCCGTTCAGGTGAATATGTTCTGTGGAGTCTTGTAACGATGTTTGGTGTGGCACTTTATCGAAAGCTTTCTGAAAATCTAAGTAGACAACATCCACTGGTGACCCGTCATCTACCCACTTTGTAATTTCTTCAAAAAAACATAAGAGATTGGTTAGACATGACCTTGCTTTTAGGAACCCATGTTTAGATGTATTTATTAAATTATGTTTCACAAGGAATTCCACCATGTGGTCTCCAATTAATATTTCAAGGAATTTAAATACAACTGATGTTAAACTCACTGGTCTGTAATTTTCTGGCTTGTTCCTCGATCCCTTCTTAAATAGTGGCGTAATGTTTACTTCTTTCCATTCTGAAGGAACTATTCCTTCTTCTAGTGACAAGTTAAACAATTTTGCAAGTGGTATACTAATTTGCTCAACAATTTCCTTAAGCAGTTTTGGTGGTATCCCATCAACTCCAGGTGATTTATTATCTTTCATCTTCTTAATTTTCTTTGCTATCATTTCTGGAGTTACAAATAACTGCCCAAAATGTTCTGATTTATTGCCCTCAAATTTAGTAAATGGAACTGGAAGTGAGCTGATATCTTCTGTGGTAAAAACTGAGCTGAAATACTCATTCAGAACCTCTGCCATTTGAAACCCGTCTGAAATTATATTTCCCCTGTTGTTTTCCAGTGGTCCGACTTTATCTCGAACTTTCTGTTTACTCCTTACATAAGCATACCAACTCTTGCTGTCGTTTTTTATATTACCTGCCAATTTTGTTTCAAAGGTTCTTTTAGATTTTTATTTGATTGTGGTCACTGTTACCCAATGGTTCATGTGTATTTACATTGTCCACTAATTGTGTTTGTGATGATAAAACTATATATAACACATTTTGTCCCCTGGTTGGTTCTAGCATGTGCTGAGTAAGGAAGCTATCCTGAATAAAAAAAAAAAATTTGGTCCTCACCCACTGTACTCTCTAGAGATTTCCATTGTATGCGTCCATGGTTAAAATCTCCCATTATGATATATTCCCCTTTACTAACTTCCTTTATAGCATTTTGTATTTTTGTGTTATCCTCTTCTTTTATGTTTGGACTTCGCTAAACTAATCCAATAGTTAATTTTGAATTTCCTTAAACTATTTTGCACCAAACAGTTTCATCGTAATCTGATTCCCTTTCTAATTTTATTTCATAAACCTGAATAGATTATTTAACATATAAAATAACTCCCCCTCCCTTTCTTCCTATTCGATCTCTCCTAAACATTACGTATTCTGTCAATCCTAGTTCAGCATCTGTTATGTCTGTGTTGGCCCGTGATTCGGTAATGCCAATTATGTGAGGGTCAATATCTTCTACCATAATGTTGAATTCGTTTTTCTTATTTACTATACTCCTAGCATTTAAACACACGCATCTATTACCTGCTTTAGACAAGTTTTTTTGGACATTTTGTTATTGGTTTGTCTGTACTAGTGGCCTCTTGTCCTGCTTGAAGCATCTCTAAGTAACCCCCCTGCGCTTCTAGTTTAAAGAGTGTTGACTACCTAAATATTCGTTATGCTACCCATGCCACTGTCTACTGCTGCTCTCAGTCCATCCGCAAATACAGCTGCCCCCTTTCCACTTAGATGAAGCACGTCCTTCATGTACAGATCTGCCCTTCCAACAAAACTTCCCCACAAATCCACAAAACTCACTTCCTCTTCCCTAAATAGCTTCTCGACTAGCATGTTAATTGCCATCCCCCGGCAATTTCGATATTTATGACCCTTCCTTCCTATTACTGGTAGAATCCCTGACAGTATTACCTGTCGTCTGCTTTAGTGTTCTGACCAAATTCCTGTATTTCCTTACTATGGCAGTTGTACCCTCCCTCTCTACGTTATTTGTCCCTAAGTGTACGAAAACAGATCCAACCTTGCATGAACCCACGATGTTTTCTACCCTCTCAGTTATCGCCTCTATTTTGGCCCCAAGCAAGGAAACTACCACGTCATCTCCCTTGTTTAAAACTCTGTCGGTCTTCCTAACTATTGAGTCCCCCACAAACACCCTCGCTCTCTTTCTCACCTATACGAGCGTCATAACAGCATGACGTTAGCCCTGTGATATTTCTGTCATTTTTAAAACTGTATGAGATTTATCTACCATTTTCTAAACCATGCGTAATTTTTGCTGTACCATTTTTTATTGAATGTGTGAAAGATGATCGCAACGGGTATCTGGTCATATAATACCCCTTTATGGTAGCGTATCTAAATTAAACCGTTCGCCTTGTATCTTATCAACTAGAAGTATAAAAGCAGTCACCCAAATAATAACATTTGACAAGTCTGGAATTTACCCGACATCCTATTAAAATTTACACGATTTTAAATTTTCTTACAAAGTTATGGCATGTTTCGTTAAAAAAGTCAAACAATGATATGAATATTTGTTTGAAAATAAACTCATTGGTATATTTAAAGAGACATTATGCAGGTTTCATTGGTTCGCAATGCTCTACTATAAATCAATGATAACATCGTGTACTCTTCCAAGTTACACTTGACAGTTTGAAATTGTATTAGTACTATATTTGTTTTTATTATCTATCAAAATATTAATTATTACGGTTACATGTAGACACATCATGGAACATTCCTGCTTGTCAATTCATTATTATTTGTTTCACAGCCAAGCCAATGCCTTGATCGTAAAGTTAGCTGAAAACCAGTCACATAATTTAATTATAGATCAATTTTGATACTTGATAAATCGTGGATCATGTACACTAGATTTCCTGTAATTCTTAATAATTATTATTATTATTAGAGTGCCAAAGTGAATATATTATTTGCACTTTTAAAGTGCACATTATTTCCTACATGGAATCGTTATTTCCATTACATATATTATGTTGTTTATCATAATTTAGGTTATATTTGAAATGGGTTACTGCACAAGACAATGTATGCAGCATATTAGTATTATATTACATACCCTCTGGGTTTATGTATTACACTTGTCGCTGTCATCACTACCACCTCGCTGGCTTTAGGCTCATAAGACAAACACGGTTATGTTATGTTGTCATACTCTTTTAATGAGAATAACCACATCGGTCAGCTGTTCAACATGTCCTAACCCAAGTTATGTGTGGCATGCCTCATTGTATGGCTATCTTCGTCAGTACATTATATTCCAATGACATACTATTCCCAAAGTATATTGTTCTTCTTTGTTTTAGGACAGTTGTGATATTTGTTATCTATTATTTCAGAATATGCATTTAATATAAATTATTGGAAATGTGTAAGCACTATACGGAGCTGTAGTTTGTCATCTGCACCACTTCGTGCTTAGATATCCTTCGGCATTGAAGTAATGAGGCTATGACAGCATATGTTTAACATCACTAACCTACAATATAAACATATGTAAGGTTTCTTTCTTAGATATTTTTCTACTGTACACTTTGAACAATCTCAAAAAAAATTTCGACAACAATATTGTTAAACTATCCAGGGTGTGTGTATGCATATTGCATATTTTGTGTATTATAGTCTACTTCCAAAGTGCTACCCCTATAGCTGTCTTGGCCAGGTATAGCATTTTGTTTTTGTATATTTCATATACAAACATCCTTGACTTTGGGCTGCATAACTAATATTAATATGGCAGGGTACATTAGCTTTATCCAGTTGACATAATATCTAGATTATGATATAAAGACATAATTACATTTTTTTTTATTCCAATACCCCCAACTGAAAACTGGCGAAATGCTTTAATAACTTAAAACATTAATGGTGAACATTTTTAATATAATTTTTGATAATCACGTTTTTTTTATAATCAGAGAAAACATTAACATGGCAACCAAGGCAATTTTGTAATATGGCTAACCTCTCTAGACGCCTGCCTACCTTCAATCGCGGTTTTATTTTGGTCGGTGGACATATCCTAGTTTCACAATATCGCAATCGTTGAACGGGCCTCTCGCCATAGAAATAAAAAACTAGTTGTCCTCACTGTGTTAATTTTGCAATACAAACACAAGATAAACTGGTCTGATTACAGAGGCTGGTGAAACGTACAAATGTGTAGATCTGACAAAAACACGGGGTTTAAGGGGTGGCTGTTTCCAACGGGTGCTGTTTGTAACTGGTTCTACTGTATCTATGGAATAAACCTTTTTTGCGAGGGCTTAATTGTATGGTATAATATACTACACACACCATTCTTAAAACCTAAATATTAGTTTACCACATGTTGTATTTGTATATACCAAATGTTATGCATATAATATAATAATTTGCCCTAATTAAGGTGAGAGTTTACCTAACTGAGTTGACCGTGTATGCCACGGGAAGAACAGCTAAACGCTTTGCATAGTGAATGTGTTACGTCCTTGGCAAACAAAGTTACATATTTGACAAAAACGCATACGTAGTTAAAAAAACGACACAAAAAATGTCACACAGTTAAAGAAAATGATTGTTTTGCTAATTCGTTATTTCGCCACTTCGTGCAGTCAGACGGGTATGAAGGGTGGGGGTGGAGGTCATTGATGGATGACGAGTCAACGGACGGATGTGGATGGAGATGCAGGTGGCTAGTAATGGATGATTATTCGTGCAGGGGTAGACGAACGGCGGTCAATATAGGGAGTAGTCGGAGGGGGTGAATGAAAGGAGAGATGGGTGGTAAATATAATGTTTGAAGAGACTACGAAGGGCAATTGTGGATGGGGTGCACTGACCAGTAATGAATGAATATTCTAGTGCATGGGGGTGACTATGCAGGACAGTACACGAAGATGTTAGTGGAAGGAAGTAAATATAGCGAACAGACAGGCGGACATACATAACTAAACGCGTTACTACGTAGCTGATCGGATAGCATACTTAACAAAAAGCGTTACATACGCACTTAATATTGGCCTGTAATGGTTAGTCTAGTGACAATGAACACTGTAAGTGTCAGGTAGGCTGTTGCAGTAACATAGACATGTTGCCTTTGTGGAGTGCACCTTGTATCAACTCGGGTTAGTCAATAAAATAACAATGGAAGGACAACACAGAGTGTGTTAATTGAGCTTATTCAACAGTGCTTGCTTTTTCATTTCACCAGAAATAATTTAAAGTTGAGATGCCTAAGTTGACACATGTTTAAGTTGACATGCAGGTGTGATTTTGATGGCAGATTGACCCTCCTACTTCTGTGTGTTGGACGTTGGAGCCTGCACCAGACAGTGACAGCTATTATGTCATATGAACCAAGTCTACTGCAACGCATGTGTTTTTCCTACAGCTAGATTTTTACTTCCCATTACGTAAACGATTTCTTGATGCATACCCAGCTGTCTTTATTATCCCGACAAGACGTCACGCGGTCTACTCTTCTTAGATAAACGACAGACATAATAATAATGAAACCCGAATGTCATCATAGCTGGCATAAAAAAATCACTGCTTAGCATTTTAAGCGCAAACGACGGGTTTATCTTTCAACTTGTTCAGGCTTGCATACATCCAGTGGGCGAAACAGTGCTTTAACTACAGGGAAAATATGATTACATCAAGCCAGGTTATTTAAAACGCGCATTTCCGTGTACCAAAATCCACAAGTCACCTGTTAGTAATGCGTCCTTTCGGGATCGCGGCAGAACGGTGTCATATTACGTGACACAACACGACCGCATTCCTAACATGGTATGTAACAGTCTGCATTCCGCGAAACGCGAGCATATACCCTACTCCCTCCAGATAGACCCACGAGCCATTCATCCTCCTTACCTCATTAATCATACACGAATTTACGAATGAAATTCATTTACACATTTGCTTATTCTTAAAGTGGGTTTTCCCCCGTTTTTTTTTTCAACTTACCGCCACGTCAGCGATATGTGGGTTTTCCACCCTGGGTTTTCCCCAACTAACCGCCACGTCAGCGATATGTGGGTTTTTAATAATGTCTATTTGTAGTTACCACCAAAAAATCGACCAAAATTGCCGCCACAATTACTCATTGTAAATGAATAACCTACTACTCTCATTGGTTGATACTTTCTTTCTGGACATGAACCGAGTATGGCAAAATAATAATAACAATAAAGCAAGGTTAGTGTGACAAACAAAGTAGTATTGCTACATATGAGGGGACGGCAGCGTCATCCTTCTGTCGATATCCTCATTATTTGATGCATTTTCCGATATTCCTGTGTGTTGTAGGAACAAGAAAAATGGCAAATGTTATTAAATTTTGGGAAGTGTAAATGTATACACATAGGACATGGAAATATGGACGAGGAATTTAAAATGGGGGATGCTGTACTAGGTAGAACCACACAAGAAAAGGATTTAGGAGTAACATTTAATGCTGACATGAAAGTTTCAGAGCAATGTGGGATTGCTGCTTCGAAAGGAAATCAAATTCTAGGGCTAATTAGGAGAACTATCACGAATAAGGAGAAACATCTAATTGTACCCCTGTACAAAGCAATAGTTAGACCACATTTGGAATATTGTATTCAAGCATGGAGGCCATATCGTAAAAAAGACATAGATAAGCTAGAAAGAATACAACGAAGAGCAACTAAGATGATTCCAGAATTAAGAGACCTTAGTTACGAAAGTCGCTTATTACAATGTGGTTTGACAACACTAGAGACCAGGAGACTAAGAGGAGACCAAACAGAAGTGTTTAAAATAGTGAACGGTTATGAGGATGTTGATAGGAATATGTTCTTCAAACTTAAAGAAGGCAGTAGAACCAGAGGACACAAAGCTGCATTAGTTAAGGAGCAGTGTAGGTTGGACATGAGAAAGTACTCTTTCTCACAGAGGGTGATAAATGAATGGAACAAACTGCCAAATGATTGTGTTAATGCTAGTAGTGTGAATATGTTTAAAAATAGAATTGACAGATATCTGATAAGGGCGGGCTACACATAGATGAGAAAATTGTTGGACTCTCGATAAGCCAATGGCTTCCTTGTCCACTTGCCATCTGGAACTTGTTGTTCGAGATGGCAATCTTGTTAAATCTTGTTAAATCTTGTTAAAGAACATCTCGCTACACGTCGCCAATTCCGGCGCCATTCTGAATGGCGTTGGCACAGACCTGGACTTCATCCGCTCATGCTCCGCCATGTATGGCCTTCCACCGGGTAAATAACGACGCACGACACGGTACCAACTAACAACTGTGGAATTACATAGTGTCATTACCATTTGTGGCGGTTTGCGGGTGTACGTTGCCGAGGGATTTGTATAATGTTGCTAAACGGTCGCTGAATAAACAGTCAGAGAATTAGGGTGGTCGTAAATATGCGAGGTATTTGATGTCTAAGAAGTTTGGATAAGTAATTAAACAATAATAGGTTAATTGGAAATGACAGCATCGTCTTTGTAATGGAATGTAATCGATATATATCGATTGTTTCTGTTCTCTTTTTGCTGTTATTTTATTGTTCTAATGCGGTAGCTACATGGACTGTTGCTTCAAGTACTGTTTGTGCTAGTGCCCACTTCCTCTCCTGCTCATACAGCTAATACTACTGATGTCAATGTAGACATGTATCTAATGTTGCTATGTGTATCACGACCAAATAGTAAACAAACCAAAACAGTGAAAGACATAGCCAGAACAGTGGCGCCGTGCGGTGTGTCATAGATCACTTAATACAGTAGTGGCTGTCATAGCCGAAACGATGGAAACCACATTAAAGAGGCAATGTTTCAAAGAGAGCATTGCCTCTTTAATGAGCATTGTTGTTCTATTTTGGATTATTGTTCATTGATCTTCGTGGTTTCAGTTATTAATCACGTACGCCGATAATCAGAAGAGATGTGTGGATTAAATGCGAACGCTCGCGAGTCGTGATAATGAAACGTATAGACTAAGGGAGTTGTGCAGTACGCATTGATATTTTAACCAAAATAAATTAGTAATAAGCATACTTCAAATGAGGTGTCTTAGCCAAACAAAATCATATCCGTCGTGTGCAGAACAGTTATCAGTTGTCGCTGCAGAACATTTGCTATGGTCACTGCTATTATCTTATCAAACTTGCAGGGGACGTCGCAGATTTCAGCGACCGAGGGTTTCAGCCGGCTGCCAGCATCAAGGCCATTCCCTCGCTGGTGAAACGTCTGTCGCAGGGAAGGAAAGTGGGCTATGGCTGCACGTATACAACAGGGGATGGGGAATGGCTGGCTACCTTTTCTCTAGGTTATGCCGATGGCTATTGTAGACGTCTAAGTAGCAATGGCTTCATCGTCAGAGATAAAACTGGTGAGGAACATACTCACCTTAAAGAATTGTATTACCATAATAAATATTGCGAGAACAAAAAGGCAAAGTGACTTTCTATCAGGGAATGTTTAGTCAATTATTTGTTTATTTAATTAATTAATAGTTTTGTTTACAAGATAAAGATCTTAAATAAAGAGTATTTGTTAATGTTTTCAATTAATTAATTGCAATTATTGCCGACTGCAAAATATGGTCACGGACAAATCGGAATATTTTGCTTTTAAAGTGAAGTTGTGTTAAATGTTTCTCTTTATTAAAATAATATCTTCTGACAGATTATGTAGTAAACCTCGTTCATTGATGAATTGCACGTTACTTTGTTCTCTTCGTGTCATCATGACAATATGATATTCGTGTATATTCTCATCAAGGTCAAACCTTAATTAAGTAAACATAAACATATTATACATTTAAATAGTAAGCACGTCTCTACTTCCAGGAGAGAAGTGTCCTGTTGTTGGCCGAGTGTCCATGGATGCCATCACGGTCAGGCTGCCGTGCTGTCCGGACGACACTGAGACATACACCATGATGACGGCAGACTTTGACCTGGAAACATCAGCTACAGGGATTGCCTCGAAAGTGGGAACGATTTCGCAAGAAGTTGTTATGAGACTTTCAACTCGCTGCCCTCGAGTTTACGTTGCAAACCAGTCGTTGTCGATAATTAGTGGACTGCATGGTGATATTTATTAGATGCATGACATGACTCCATCGACGTCTAGCCTTCCAGGGCCAACGTCCGCTGTTTAACTTATGTCGATACCAGATCCATTATTGAATTTTGTTAGCCAATCGGGAAGGAGATTTAGCAAGATTTGTCGATATTGCTATCCAAAGGAACAGGCTCTTGGTTGCAAGAGGACAATGACGTCATTGACTTTTTGAACAATTGTTCATCTTTGAATAGCGCACATTTATCAGATATCTGACAATTCTGGTTTCAGATATATTCACACTGACATCTAACATAATCAGCATATACATTGATTGAACAAATGTTTTCAATATTAAGCAAAATTGAGCAAAATCCAGATGGGAAGTGGAAAAGGAAGCAATTGGCTTATCGACATTTTTGTATTTATGTGTAGCCGTCTCTTATCAGATAATTATAACTTTTATTTTGAAATATATCACATTGATAGCATTAAACATCCT
Source organism: Lamellibrachia columna (assembly GCA_963662155.1). Taxonomy (NCBI): domain Eukaryota; kingdom Metazoa; phylum Annelida; class Polychaeta; order Sabellida; family Siboglinidae; genus Lamellibrachia; species Lamellibrachia columna. The sequence goes on from OY759273.1 coordinate 11,324,378, forward strand.
GTTAAACTTAACATCCCTTTGACGGCAAGTATTGGAAAACCAAACCCTTAAAGTGAAGGCTGATCCATTACTAGCTAGAACTGAGTAGATCTTGCGTGTCACTTCAGTCACCGAAATCACCGAGCCGAAATAATATGGCAGTTGGGTCGAATTGTCCGAGGGCCGAAACCACAACCACCCGTCAGCGCTATTCCTGCTATTGGGTTGTTTACTTTCCTATCCATGAAAACGACAACCGGGCAGCCAAGTTTCTCCTCATTTATTTACCATACAAATTCACATGTCACATGGTCAAACATTACTCTTATTCCCATGTAACGATAATAAATTACAAACAAAAAGCTAGGTGTATATTCTACAGCTAGTCTCGCGAAGCTAGTCATAGGAGATGATATGCTTTTGTTTATTTTGATCTTTATATAGAAGTAAGAGTAATGTTTGACCACGTCTCATGTGTATGCATATGGTAGATATGTGAGGAGATGTTTGGGAGCTCTATGTGGTCGTTTTCATGTTTCGATCAGAAAGTAAATAAGTTCGAAGTCAAAGGCTACTGTCGTCGCTAAACTGCTCAGAAACAGATGAATTCGATGATGATTCTGCGGTATCACTAGTTGCTAGCGGTTCGAAATCGTTACATTATAAGATTTATTCTGGAAAATTGGCATCGCCATCACTCGCTAGTGAAACTATACTGAAGCATTGAATATAAATCACTGACCCATATCATCAATAAATTGTATACCACTTGCAAGAGTATTCAACTTGTCATTAAAAGAGGGAGTTGTTCCGTTTGAATGGAAAGAAGCAAACATCATACCATTATTTAAAAAGGGTTCGAGAAATAAGTCAGAACATTACAGACCAGTGAGTTTAACGTCAGTGATTTGTAAATTATTAGAAAGGTTAATTAAAGACCATATGGTGGACTTCCTCGTTAAGCATAAATTATTAAATTCATCTCAACATGGATTCCTTAAAGCGAGGTCTTGCTTAACAAACATGTTATGTTATGTGGAAGAAATCACTAAGTGGATAGACGTGGGATCGCCAGTAGATATTATCTACTTAGATTTTCAGAAAGCTTTTGACAAAGTGCCACATCAAAGATTACTACTTAAATTAAAAGCCCATGGTATCGGGGATAGCATAACTGACTGGATAGAACAAAGGCTGACTGACAGAAGACAACGAGTTGTAGTAGATGGAGAAGTTTCAAATTGGAAATCGGTTTTGAGTGGGGTACCTCAAGGATTAGTATTAGGACCAATATTATTCTTAATATATATCAATGACTTGGACGAACGCATAAAAAGGAGAGCAACTAAAATGATTCCAGAAATGAGAGACCTTAGTTATGAAGAACGCCTGAAGGAATGTGGTTTAACAACTCTACAGACAAGGAGGTAAAGAGGAGATCAGATTGAAGTTTTTAAGACAATATATGGGTATGAAAATATTGATAGAAATATGTTTTTCTCACTCAAGAAGGAGAGCAGAACTAGAGGACATGAGGTAAACTTGGTAAAGGATCAATGTAGATTGGACATCAGGAAGCACTCATTCTCACAGAGGACAATAAATGAATGGAACAAATTGTCTACAGATTGTGTAACTGCTAGCAGCGTGAATATGTTTAAAAACAAGGTTGAAACATATCTCAGGAGGGCGGGTTATAAGTAGATAAACATTGTTGGACTCTCGATAAGCCAATGGCTTCCTTGTCCACTTGCCATCTGGGACTTTGGCTTGGATGGCAATCTTGTTAAATCTTGTTAAATCTATATCGTGTAAAATACTCATCAAGAACAACATTCGCGATATTCGCAACTTTACGTTGGAAGAAGGGTGGATATTGATGAGAGGCAACATGTAAAAAGTCGACATATATATGTGTTTATTAGAACAGTTTAAAGTACGTACGAGGACTTGATGGCGCTTTTCCTGACGCCGCACCGAATGAGAGCTTGGACGGCGGCCAAATGCGCGGAGGTCGGGGTGGCGTGGGTGAAGTTTCCGATCACGCAGATGCCTGAAACAACACGTGGTGCACACACGAACGCAGGCACCCACGCAAAAACGCACGTACGTAAATGCACACACACACACACACACAAGCACACATACATACATAAACGGTCAAAGGATCGCAAGTACGCCCTCCCGACCGCACATATATATATATATATATATATATATATATATATATATATATATATATATATATATATATATATATATATATATATATACGAGTGGAATAGTGTGAGATGTTTGAGTATATATATATATATATATATATATATATATATATATATATATATATATATATATATATATACATTCACTATTCACAATATATACGAGTGGAATAGTTTGAGATATTTAAGTCGATAGGGAACTCTGGAATGATTAGGTGATCGCCTTGTTTTCCTCAGTGTCAAACTTATCCGAAACACCTTGTTTTAGTTTCTACATCTGTATTTTGATGAACATCAGATTATGACGAAAGGCCAATATTAAATTTCTGATGCGACAATTTTTATTCAACACGCTTGAGCGACAGGTAGACCTTGACATTTCACAGAACACATTCACGTTGTATGTAGACATAATAATACATGATTTAGTTCACTCCTGGTTGTAATATTAACGATGTCATCGATCGACTTACCTGAGTAGTTCATGTAGTTCTTCTGGAAACTGCGAATTCTCCTGGCGCACGAGTTTGTGTCATAACAAGTGGATGTGTCGGAATGGTGGATGAAGACGTAGCGGGCAGCCGGCATCCAGCCGTAGCGACCGCGGGGGCTATTTGCTCCCCACCCACGCCGGGACACTTGCACGCAGCCAGCGGAAACTACAAGTAGGTACAGGAAGTGACGTCGTGGCACGATCTTTGTTTTGTGAACAGTCTTCCGCTACGCCAATATTAACCAAGGAACGCGCGCGCACAAGTAGTTGACCATGTTAATAAATGCATGATGTGACAGCAAAGTACCTTTATTATTTTTACAGTTTTTATGACTAAGATATGATATGCATCGTGGGAGGTTCGGAGGGTTAGAACGATCCCCTTTGTTGAGATTATTGTGTTTGACTGTACGATTTTTCAGAAATCATCCCATAAATCCCGGCCGATTGTGTCCGCTCGAAAGTCCCCTTTTAAAACCCTGCATGTTGTTGATAAGACTCAAAAAATAAGTATATTCCTAAACATGTGCTATGTAAAACATGTCCGGGTAAAATGTGGGTAATGTTAATTTATGTATTTATATGAATAATTATAGGATGCTTCCATATTTTCATATTCTACCTAGGATTCGTTACTCTTCGAGTCATCTCAAGACAACTCACGATGATAATTTTCGCAGAGAAAAGTTAAAAATAATAAAGCTGTAATAGTAATCACGATCGTTCAGCGATATAAAGCAAATCAGTCACGGGAATTAACAAACATATGTATATAATATAACGGCACCACCAACATTTCGTCACCAAGAATATGAGATAACATGCTCGCGTATAACGGCACCACCAACATTTGGTTACCACGAATATGAGATAACATGCTCGCGTATAACGGCACCGCCAACACTTCGTCACCAATAATATGATATAACATGCTCGCGTATAACGGCACCACCAACACTTCGTCACCAAGAATATGAGATAACATGCTCGCGTATAACGGCACCACCAACATTTGGTTACCAAGAATATGAGATAACATGCTCGCGTATAACATCTCTGGTCCCATCCACATCCTTGGTAAACGCACGAACACATCCACGCACGTACATCCGACGCACACAGGCCCTAACTAACTGGCACATAACGACACTTTAATTCTGCAAACATGTCTACTATGTTTCTACATATTCCCGGGTGATACAACAATTAGATGTAGCACATTATCGATGTAGAGTAATGTAAATTAACAATATTCCAACAAAAGGGACAACAACTAGCGGTTGATGTTTGTTTTTGATTTTGATAATTCCACTGCAACGTCTGTTATGTATTCTACAATGCCAATACTAGATATACTATTCACATTGTTATGCTTACGTTCCTCATACCAGTTAAGTTAATTTAACTTGATTGTATGAACTATGATAACAATAACTTACTAGCCTATTTAAACGAATGCTATTTTTTAACTTGGCACTCTGACGCCTTTACATAATTGTATTAGTTGCAAACTAGGAATTGGACACATCAAGCATAATGATGATAATTGCTATTACTGATTTGTATAGACAAACCCGATAAAAGTAATTGTGATTGTAGGCAACGCCCAGGCATGGGATATTCATAGTTGCTTGCAATACAACCTGACGCCTACCGTCTGCAGCAGAGATATAATCAAAGAAATGGAGTTGGCACTAGAGGGCGCGGAAGACACGCGTAGTACCGCTGTGAATGATCGGTTTGTATCCAACCCTATTGGTAATACGTTTCATCTCACCAACCACCACGGTCGACCTTTTATTTGGGCGCGTATGAGAGTTCTTTATATAAACTCAACTAGAAGATATATTTTAGACCAAACCGTAATAATACAAAAATAGTCTACAGTCTACAGTCTATCTTAATCATGCCTTAACTACATTATTGTCTTTGCAAATCGTATTAAAGCCACTACATGTAGGTCATTTTACCAATGATTGTTGTCGTATTGTACAGAACGTTTGTGTTTAACTTGGCTGGAAGGAATTTTGCTTTTTAGAAAAATACTACCACGAGGTGCCGTGAATATAAAGGTCGACTCTGGGATGTCAAGATACGGTTGCCAGCCAGATGAATTACGCCACATTATCCAAGTGAGATGCACTATCGTGGCTAGAGTGTCGGTTTGAGAAATATCGAGCATTTAATTCCATATTAATGATATCAATATGAATACATCCAGGTGTGTTTTTTAGTTTCGCAATACTGTGAGAAAAAGTAAAAAAAATTGAATACAATCATCACCACTACCAGGTGTCGCGTCTGTTGCAAGCGATCACGAGTGTCTCTAAATGGTTCTTTTGTGCTCTGTTCTAGCCGGAGGCTTCTAGACCATTAATCATTTATAACGAATAGGAGGCCATTGAAGCCGGTTTGGAGTTGTGGCTCTCCAAAACACATCAGCTGTATGTTTTGTTGAAATGCTGACTGCGGCCCAAAAGGGTGACATCTAATATGAGCCTGTGCGGAATATGTGGCAACTCATGCTGTTCACCTATTGTTATCTAACTGTGGCTTGTGGCAGAGCTGTGAAGACTTCGGTGTTCCAATCGACAATCAATATGTTCTTGTAACGATGTAATCGGTGAATGGACTCGAGTCTTACTAATTATATCAACTTATGGTGACACTATTTGACTATTTTAATAATCGCACAAAACTTGTTAGTACTCAGTAACACAAGAGTTAGTTACTAGTGTTACTGTAAGCACATTACTGTATTCAATATGTGCCCCTACCTCCACGTGAATCTAATAGTTGGCGCTAAAGACTACTGAACTCGATATACTGTACTCACTGAAGGTACTCACTTTCAAATTGAATGTTAATAACAAAATACTTGAAAGACTTGTTTGACTCAATGCTTCCGAAGGATCGAAACGGTTTTTAATATTATATTTAAAAATGATGGTTGGTACTTTTTTCTGGACATGATCTGAGTATGGCAAAATAATCCTAACAATAAAGCAAGACTAGCATGGAAATTAAAGTAGCATTGCTGCATATGAGGGGCCGGCCCAGCATCATTCTTCTGTTGATATCCCCTTTATTTGATGCATTTTCCGGTATTCCTGTGTGTTGTAGGAACAAGAACATCTCGCTACACGTCGCCAATTCCGGCGCCATTCTGAATGGCGTTGGCACAGACCTGGACTTCATCCGCCCAGGCATCGCCATGCATGGCCTTCCACCGCGTAAATAACGACGCACGATACTGTATCAACTAACAACTGTGGAATTACATAGTGTCATTACCATTTGTGGCGGTTTACGGATTACATTGCCGAGGGATTTGTATAATGTTTCTAATCGGTCGCTGAACAAACAGTTAGAGAATTAGGGTGTTCTTTAATATGCGAGTTATTTGACCACGGCGTTTAAGCCGTTTGGCTAAGTAATTAAACGACAATAGTTTAGTTCGCAATAACAGCATCGTCTTGTCACGTCCGCCCTCGGGGGAGGTTCGGAGAGTTAGAACGAACCCCCTTGTTGATATAATTGTGTTTAATTGTACGATTTTTCAGAAATCATCCCATAAATCCCGGCTGATTGTGTCCGCTCAAACGTCCCCTTTTAAAACCCTGATTGTGTCCACTCAAACACCCCTTTTTAATACCCTGATTGTGTCCGCTTAAACACAACTTTTTAAAACCCTGCATGTTGTTGATCAGACTGAAAACAATTTATATATTCCCAAACAGGTGCTATGTAAAACATGTCCGGGTAATATATGGGTCGTGTCAATTGACTTATTTATATGAATTATTATAGGATACTTCCATATTTTCATATTCTGCCCAGGATTCGTTCCTCTTCATCTCAGACAACTCACGATAATAATTTTCGCAGAGAAAAGTCGAAAATAATAAAGCTGTATTAGTAATCACGATCGTTCAGCAATTTAAAGCAAATCAATGACGGGACTTAACAAACATCTGAATATAATATAACGGCACCACCAACACCAAGAATATGAGATAACATGCTCGCTTTGGATACGAATACAATGTTTATCACTGTAATATTAGGACTGTAATAAGCTTAACTGCCATAACTTATATTTGATGTGCAGATTAAAACTACACATCTTTATCTGATTAACTATACTCTTAGTTTCTTTCAAGACGTCTCTCAGTTTCAATTGCGTACAACTATGGATAGTGTTTGCATTGAAAAAGTGTCTAAACAAAACAATTACGTTCTTTATTATAAACTATATGTTACGTTTACTCAAGTGACCAGTTACAATGACGTAACAAGTTGCAATAAATACGTTGCCAGCCAAGCAATTGCTTATACCAGTCAACAATTGTCTACTTTTAATATATTGTGGCAATGGTGATATGCTGAGTGGCGCCACTGTCGGGGAGTTTGGTAAAATGAGTGTTGAGGCAGTGTTATGTTATCCACCAGAGGTGCCACGGGTTATTTCGGATAGCCTCCAATCAACGCTTCAGTTCCAGGCATGTGGGACCGTCAGACGACCGCTACGACTAGAGTCAACAAGACTAAGACAAAGAGTACACTTGAATGGTTTCTCATACTGATTCAAACTACAACTGTGACCATATGTATGAAAGTAATCGTCATGAACCACGAACGGTTTCTAATCAGTACGAATTCCGAAATATTGGTCGATATCATGAAAGTTTAACTGGCCATTCGCAACAACAACTATTACAACGCGTCACGGAAGGTCACCAGGAAACATCGCCGGTCACGTCACCTGCCGGTCGGCTGTATTACGCATGGCGGCGACACTGTCGCTGAGCTAATATGTACGGCTAGAGCAGTGTTATACAACAGAGCTGAACAGTTCATTCGGACACTTTGTATACTTGGTGGTCAATCGGACACTTTGTATACTTGGTGGTCAGTCGGACACTTTGTATACTTGGTGGTCATTCAGGCGCATAGTAGATTTGGTGGCCCTAATCAAAAGTTGGTAGTTCACATATTAACACTTAACAATCATGTAAGTGGAGCTGTAAGCGTTTCATATTAGTGCGTGTGCATGTGCGTGTTCGTGCGTGTGCGTGCTTAATGTACGTTTACAGCTAGATAACTATAACCATGTAATTGGACAAGGCCGTAGGCGACGTCTGATTACTTGTGTTACTCCGCCAGCCGTCGAGTACCACTACAGGAGCTGATTACTTATGTTACTCCGCCAGCCGTCGAGTACCACTACAGGAGGTGCACAAACATTCACAGTTTATTTGTACGGCATAAAAAGCATAGCTACACATTGATTCCGCCCTACAGTGGATCGAGTCGGGCGGCTAGATCGCGTCATCGTACGCGCTATTTCGTACGCGTTGACCGCGTATATCACTGCAGACAAGTGTAATTGCTACTGACAACGCGCTTTGTCCGGTGTTGTTGCACACGTGTTCAAGATAAGCCAGCCGTGCGATGTGAGGGTGCCATATGCAGTGCCTTGTTGAACGCACGGGATACGGACCAAACTAGTTATTTACGTCGAGACGTTACATAACAAAACGGTGTGAAGTTAAAGCTGCTTCTTCAATGGTTCAGCCCATCGCTTAGTTTAAGTAATATCCGCAGTCGGGTTAATAAAAATGGTGCGTATTTTGTTGAAATCGGGCCGACATATACACTTTTGGTCTTTAGACTGAAAAAGTGCTTTTGTATGCTGGTGCAGAAAGCGCGTAGCAGACCAGCGGCTTTATGTTCGTGCAGTCTTCAAGTGTGTACTTTCACCTTAAACAGGCTGAACATTGTATTGCAGCTGAACGGATCAGGGGCAAGGTATTAACCCCCTCGTTTTGTACAAAGCATTCTGTATGCTGATACAGCACGAGTTGGGGGGATTACTTACACCCCGCTTTTGTGTGTAGTGAATTTTAAATAGTCCAGCTGGTACTATGCTTGTGCAGTCTGAATTAAGTATCTTTTTTGTAGATTGTTATGCTGGAACATTATATAACAGCACAGCAGCAACGGTTTTTTTTATCACACTTTTGTTGCAAACATGTACCAGTTTGTCTTCTACACTGATGTAATTATCCAGACTATTTATTTCTGACTGTGCACCCTATGCTGCAGGCATTTTATATTTAATGCGATGTTCACAGTTGCAATTACGTAGAAATTTAACATCCAAAATAAATTGGACGAATTGCCCATTTTCAACCTACATAGGAGTTGGATTTTTTCCACACAAATTAAGAAAGGGTTTCACATCTCCGTTATTAACCAAATACACTAGGGGATTCATGGGTAACGGAACAGCTTAGGCACACGAATTAGCATTTTAACCCATGAACCTGTCGTTCACATGTTTTTTCGCGAAATCGTGGAAAGTGCGCCTATAACATACACTATACCCTTCTGGCTGACTCGTACACTCGGCGTGGGGTGGCGAAACCGGATCTGCTGATATAACAGCCGGTTACCCCACAACACGGTCTCTAGCACTGTGGGGTCTGTGTACAAAGACACTCAAATAAGTATGTCTGAGAACATGTTCAACGGTGGACAAAAATCCTCGACATCGGCGAAGATGGAGGCGGCCGTTGAAGACATAAGGTACGCATAGTGCTACTTTACACACGCACAACCTAAATAGTTCAGTTTTAGCGCGTATGGGATATATGTACTAAACTACCAAAAGACCAATAAAGTGCTTCCAGGCCGGGAACTTTCTCTTCAGCTCTTCAATACGGTTGCATAGTTTGTCTAGACTTGATTTGAAAATAAAACTGTCAGTTTGAACGCATATGGGAAACATGTACTAAACCACCAAATACCAAAGTACTTCACGGCCGGGAACATTCTGTTCAGCTCTTCTAGGCTAGTAGCCTTTTAGCTTGTTTTGACAATTGTTTGTGCCCATGATTGGAAAGTTGTCACTTTGTTCAAAACTGTAAGCGCACTAGAATTTGTCTAGTCTTGATTTAAATCTACTTAATAAGGGTTCCGAAACTACATACTCTTTTAGGGTGTTCCAACGGTTCCCAACCCTATGCCTGAAGTAACTCCTTCTTTGTCTTGCAGTCAGGCGTTCCTTCTTGAGCTTCAGGCCGTGTCCCCTGGTTACCGTACTGTTTTCCAGCTCATATGGCGTTCTGTTAACTTTATAGATTCTTAAGCGCTCTGAACCTGTTAAATCAAATAAAATTTATTGTAAGTCTTTACAGTACATAGACATCAAATAAAATAAAATGCTATATAATAATCTACGGAGAACAATAGGGGAAGAACATTGTGCAATATTATACTCCTTAGTATATATATATATATATATATATATATATATATATATATATATATATATATATATATATATATATTTATATATATATACATATATATACATATAAATATATATATATATATATATATATATATATATATATATATATATATATATATATATATATATATATATATATACATATATATATATATATATACATATATATATATATATATATATATATATATATATATACATATATATACATATATATATATATATATATATATATATATATATATATATATATATATATATCAATACATATATCGTAGTAGTAAACAAGAAATAGCGTGCATGTGTAGAAAAAGCAACTGTGATACATGTTAGATTTTAACATCATTATGTAATATAAAATGCTTAAGTATACATTTGTTGTTCGTTATTGAATAGGAAGGAAACTAGAGTTTTGTTTTTAAATAATTCCAAATTATAGCACCCTTAATTCTTACAGAATGAAGCCTTATCTCTAAAGTTGCCATGGATATGTGTATTTTTGTAGATTGTCTTGTATTGTCACTATGAACATCTAGATTAATTTTAAACATATTATAAAACATTGTAGGTAGAAGACCACTGTTGTATTTATACAGAAACATTTGTATTGAGTATACATATAATTGTCTAAACGTTAAGATGTTTAGTAGTTTAAATATAGGTTTAGTATGAACTGATCTAGTAGCTGAGACAAGCATTCTCACAGCTTTCTTTAGAACCTTTATAATACTTGAACAATATGAGTCAAATGCACTACCCCACACTTCAATACAATAGGTCAAATGAGGGAATAATGAGTAATATAAGGTGATCAAGCATGGTTTAGTTAATACTATTTTGGTAATGATAATGCCAACGCCTTTAGAGATTTTATATTTAACTTGGTTAATGTATTCAGCCCAGTTGAGTTTGTTATCAGTAGTAACACCAAGAAATGTTATATAAGATACATACTTAATAACATTATCATTAATTTCAAGTGTTTTGTCGATATGATATGTTTTCTGTTGGATGTTCTAAATATAATGAATTGGGTACTATCAATGTTTAGAGATAATTTGTTAGCATTTAACCAAGCTACAAGTTTTTTTAGTTCAAGATTCATTTTGTTAGCTATATCATCCAATCACCCTGTATAAATGCACTTGTGTCATCGGCAAATAATAAGGAGAAAAGAATATCGGAGACATTAGCAATATCATTGATATATAATAGAAACAGCAGTGGCCCCAGTATGGAACCTTGAGGCACTCCACAAGTAATAGTGAGTTTAGTGGAGCTAGTGTTATTGTAATACACACATTGACTTCTATTAGATAAATAACTTTTAATCCAATCACTGGCTAAGCCACGTATACCATAACATTGGAGTTTTTGACATAGTATATCATGATCAACGGTATCAAATGCTTTAGATAAATCTAAGAACACCCCTAGCACAAATTGTTTGTTTTGTAGGGCTTCTAATATTTTGTCTACAATGGTCATTAGTTCCATGCTAGTGGGGTGATTTTTTCGGAAACCAAACTGATATTTGTACTTATTAATACAATTTAACAGCTTGTTATATTTAAGTTTTTCCAATATTTTAGAGAAAGTAGGTAATATTGAAAATGGCCGATAGTTAGAAATATTTGTTTTCCTTAGCTTTGTAGATAGGTATTACCTTTTTACCTTAGCTATTTTTAATTCATATCTGGGAATATTCCAGTATTTATAGAGTGATTATATAAATATGTTAATGGTTTAATAAAGCTTTTATATGTTTTTTTAATTACTTAAAGAGAAATGTCATCCCATCCAGGACTAGATTTTTTAGAGAGTTTACTTTTGCTGATACCTCATTTTCAGTTACCGGTTCAAGATATATAGTTTTAGTTTTGCTGTTTTTCATGCATGACATAGGGTCTGTTTGGTTCTTTGGAATGTTTTTTGCTTGGTTAGAGCCAACATTTATATAGAACGTATTAAAACATTCGCTTATTTGTTTTTTTATATGATTTTACAACTTTGTTGATGGTAAATTTTGTCTGTGTTATACGTTCATGTTTCTTGTTTATTATTTCTTTTAACAGGGACCAAGACTTTTTAAGGTTATGCTTATTTTCTTCAAAGAGAGTTGTGTAATGTTCACGTTCAGATTTCCTTAGTAAGCCACTTAACTTACTTTTATATACTTTATATTTAGTTTCGTTATATCTTGTGTGTTGTCTTACATATTTGATATAGAGTCTATCTCTTTTATTGAGCTGTTTAGCCCATATGTTATCAATGGGTTTTTATTCTTGTAGTTAAGCTTTATTGTTATATGGGAAAGCAGTCATTGTATTCTCGCAATATATACTTATAGAATACTTAGTAGGCTGTTTGACAATTATTTGTGTACGTCTTAATATCCCAGTCAAGATGTTGCATGTTATTATACAATTTATCTATATTTGCCTGGGAAAAGTTTCTGTTTGTTGTGTATTTGAGAGAGTTGCTTAATTTGCAATTATTATTAATGATAAATATTGGAAAGTGGTCGTGTAGGTTTATTTATTAATGGAATATTTAAGAGTGTAAAAACATCAAGTTTAAAATATTGCAAGTTGGTGCATGTACTTCATGGTTAAACATTATTAATAATTTTATATAATAATGTATAATCTAGTGTGATATGCAATATTGTCTTTAATATTGAGTGCAACACCGCCACCTACTTTAGTGTGCCTATACATATATTGTGCTTTTTATCCTGGTAAATCACAACAGTTGACATTGTAGTCTTGACACCATGTAATACCAGTAACCGAGCAATTGTGATTTATTACATGGAGATACTGATCTAATTCATGCAGATGTTTACTAATACTTCAAATATTAGTGTCTAGTAAAGAAAACGTTTTGTTCATTGCTGACAGTTGAGAACATTTGTTAATAAAGTGTCTTCAACAAAATAGTCACAGTTATTTTGTACGGCTGAGTACACGTTATTAACATATTGTAACTCCGGATCATTATTGTACATAGGCAAATTATAGCTATTATTATTCAAAGTATTATTCAAATCAAAAGGATTCAGTAGCTTATTATGTAAATCACAAAACGATATATTCGATATAGCACTGTTCATCTCTGGTCTCACGGTACAGCACATATGCTTCAGATTTTCTCTTCACTGCCGTGAAGGTCTTGGTATTTGTCCAAAGAGGTCTGGCTTTTCTTGCTTTATCTCCCATTGTGTATTTTGGTATATATTTTATGGATTCCTCAAGGTTTGCCCAGCATTGCTCTGTTGATATATCTCTAACATCTTCATTCCAGTTCCTAGAGGTCATCATTTATCTCATTTATTCGTAATTTCTTATATGTATTTGTTGACCTTAGATTTTGTGGACTTGGTGTAGCAACCAAAGTTGAAATTCGGCAGTGAATGGTGGCTCATTCCTATTGGTGCCAGGTACTTCAGTTTCTCGATCATGCCCTCTTCGTTGGTGAATATCAGATCGAGTGTGTTTGGCTGTTGGTTCCTCTGTAGTGAGTGGGCTCGGTCACATGTACGACAGAAACCATCCAATCGATTACTTAAAATTGCTTCTTCAACTTATTTAGCCTATCGCAAATCTGGTTCATGGTTGTCCAAATATGTAGTTTGTTTACGTAATATCAGATGTTGATATAATAAAATGCCTATCTTTGTTCAAATCATCAAAACAGTTGACTACAGTCGTTATCTAGCAAAATAGTGGATATCCAAAATGGTAAACATTGTGTGGGTCAATGCTGATCATAGGCGTGACGTCATCCTCTCGTCGATCACAACATTTCACCATGTAAGAAAATCGTGATTTTTCATCATGTGTTCATCCACGCGCAGATATAGGCGTTTGACAATTATTTTCCTGTTCGTTTTGGTCGAGTGAGGCTTCCTGCAGTTTTGATGTCAATAAAGCGGTTTGGGATTCTTTGGGAATGTTCCGATGTAAGTTGCTTTTAATGTTCAACGTGTGTTGCGTTAATGAAAACATTGGAAAATAGAAGAGTACTGTAGGCCTACTCGGTACTGAAATCTTATATACGTCACTGCTCCAAAGAAACAGTTCTGATGAAAGCCTAGCAGGACATTGTGCACATTGTACTCAGGATGCGGTGTCCTGCTGATTCACATAGACACACGTGCAGCATTTGACACGGTAACCATTAACATGTTGTTGAGCTCACTAGTTTCCAAATTCAACAAGCACGCACGCACGCATGGACACATACGCATGCCCACGTACGCACGTACACACATAGGCACGCACGCACACACGCACAAACTGTACTTTTGACACGATAACCATTGGCAGGTTGTTAGACAAACAGGCAGGACAACGATTACCACCGTGATATGCGTACACAAGGCGTGTAGCATAAAGTGCATATCCAGGAGTTAGGAAGTACTACATGACAGTACCAATAAGTGTAAAACACAAGACAATTTCTTCAGTGCTTAGAAACTGTGCAACGCAAATATTCAAAAGATTTAACAAGATTTAACAAGATTTGCCATCCAAGCCAAAGGCCCAGATGGCAAGTGGACAAGGAAGCCATTGGCTTATCGAGAGTCCAACAATGTTCATCTACTTATAGCCCGCCCTCCTGACATATGTGTCAACCTTGTTTTTAAACATATTCACGCTGTTAGCAGTTACACAATCTGTAGACAATTTGTTCCATTCATTTATTGTCCTCTGTGAGAACGAGTGCTTCCTGATGTCCAATATTCATTGATCCTTTACTAATTTTACCTCATGTCCTCTAGTTCTGCTATCCTTCTTGAGTGAGAAAAACATATTTCTATCAATATTTTCATACCCATTCAATATCTTAAAAACTTCAATCTGATCTCCTCTTAACCTCCTTGTCTCTAGAGTTGTTAAACCACATTCTTTCAGGCGTTCTTCATAACTAAGGTCTCTAAGTTCTGGAATCATTTTAGTTGCTCTCCTTTGTATGCGTTTAAGCGTATCTATATCCTTCTTACGATATGGTCTCCATGCTTGTATACAGTATTCTAAATGAGGTCTAACTATTGCTTTATAAAGAGGTATAATTAACTTTTTTCCCTTGTATGTTATGTTTCTTCTAATCAATCCAAGAATTTGATTACCCTTTGAAGCTGCAATACCACACTGCTCTGAAACTTTCATATCAGCGCTTATTGTAACTCCTAAGTCCTTTAGGCTACGTAGAAAAACCGTTGTAAGGAGATACTGCTAATTAGATATGTTGCATCTTAACGGTGGAAGGTTAGGAGGCCTGTGGCGCTTTAGGTTGTCATGTTTTTATAACGCGAACTCGAAGCAGTGTAGATTTCGTGATCACGGAGAGATTCGGCCTAGATTTGTTGAAAACCCAGCAGACCTGGGGCTGATAAATCGTGTATCTGCATCTTTTGTATCTAGATAGATTTTTCGAAGTAGCTGTATCTGTATCTAGATACTTTTGTTCAAAATAAAAAGTATATATATATATATACATATATATATATATATATATATATATATATATATATATATATATGTTTATATACTGTGGCGATGTATCTGAACTTTCAGTTTCATTACAGATACAATGTATATCACAGAATTTGCTGGAAATATTCCACTGGTGAATTGTAATTAGATAGAGGAGCCAGTACAGTCTGGAGTAGTTCAATAATGTTGATGAAGGGATATTGCTTCATTGATGATTATATAATTAGTAGTTATTTTTGTTTCATAAAAAAAGCATATGGAAATCTTGAGCAGATCATGAAGTGACACATTTCAAACATCAAATAGCATCATAGCAATTCAGTTTACTTTGATGCTTGCCATGTGAATTATATAAAAGGTTCATATAAAAAGTCATGTCAGTGTCAGTATTACTAGTTGACACTGATCAAACCATCTCTCTGGTATTGACACTGATGTTCTTCATATGAACATGTATTAGAAAGTTGAACTGATAGATTGATGATTGTACTATATATGATATTACCTGAATAAAATATTAAATACATATTCATTGTGTTTTCCCTGACAGTTTTCAATGCATTATCGAAATTGTGTCTCTATCTAGATATTACATTAAAATGTCACACACTGTCTCCACTTTCAAGGCACGCCTAAATACTCGCTTTTATAAACTCTCTTTTTATTATTATCAAACTATTTACATGCTTATTTGTTATAGTGTAACTACTTATACATTAGTTAAGAATATTTACATTTTCTGTCTCAATCCTAGTGAGCTGTAACTAAAATTTATGTTTTATCATTTAATTACTGTATTTATTTTACTAATTTATTTTTCTACTTTTTATATATTTATTTATTTATTTTTATTACAATTATCAAAGAATTTGGCCATCTGAGATGAGTAAAAACATTTCTTTGATTTTTAACATTTGCACCTTGGTCGCGAACAATCATTTTAGAAAATTGGCTGTAAAATGTTAGTGATACTACAATTCATTTGTACATCAGGCTAGAAATGTTCCATAGAAACCCCCCGATTAGGTTGTAGTGGCAAACCAATTGTGCAGCGGGTTTAGACGAAACCATGTTGACCTGGTCTTTGGAAGGAAGGAAGGAAGGAAGGGTACATGCATGCATCCATGCATGCATGTGTGTATGTTTGCATGCGTGCATGTGTGAACTTATTGATATAATTTCCCTTTGTACCTGAATCCTTAGTACAACGGAAAATACCCAACTAGACAAACATCAACAAAGTGCCAGTATTAACCGTTCTCGTGAAAGACTATTTTTTCTAGATTACTTGCATAAAAGTTGCAAGACCATTATCAAGCCAGACATTCACTATCTAGTGAACTTATTAGTATCGTTTGGTCTTGTTTGGATCATATAATTGTATCCTTACCCAGTATGAAATACTTTACATAGTGTATATTACTTGATGTTTTCTACCTGCAGCAACTCTCAGCCGCTTCAGTACTCGATCTTCCATAAGGTCAAGAGGTCAGCCTACGTCATCGTCCATCTGAACGATTACACCCCGAAACACGTATAGATCCATAAACAATTGCTGCTAAAATAAGACAAAGACAATTGCAAGATTATTGCTGCATTTATCACGTATAACGCTAATATATTTCATAAAGTAAAATAAAGACGTTATTGTTTGCATTTTCAGATTTTACCACCTAGCGGCTAATGTATGTATGTATGTATGTATGTATGTATGTATGTATGTATGTATGTATGTATGTATGTATGTATGTATGTATTTATGTATGGATGGAAGGATGGATGGATGGATGGATGGATGGATGGATGGATGGAAGGATGGATGGATGGATGGATGGATGGATGGATGGATGGATGGATGGATGGATGGATGGATGGATGGCTGGGTGGATGGATGAATGGCTGGATGGAAGGTTGGATGGGTGACAGTATGCATTCATGAATGCATGTATGTATGTTTGCATGCGTGCATGTATGAACGTATTGGTATAATTTCCATGTGCATTAACCGTGCGACTACATCCTTAGTACAACGGAAAATGCTCAACTATTCAAACATGAACAACGTGTCATTATTAGCCGTTGTCGTGTAAGAATATGTTTTTCCATAAAAGTTGCAAGACCATTGTCAAGCCAGACATTCACTATCTAGTGACCTTATTCGTATCGTTTGGTCCTGATTGGATCATATAATTGTATCATTACCCTGTATGAAATACTTTACATAGTGTATATTACTTGGTGTTTTCTACCTGCAGCAACTCTCAGCCGCTTCATTATTCGATCTTCAAAAAGGTCAAGAGGTCAGCCTACGTCATCGTCCATCTGGACGTCATCGCTAACAACGTAGCTCTATTGAGGGCGTGCTGCGAAAACTCGCAAACAGGTGAAACACACACCTAATAGTTATTTCTGTTACAGCAATTCATGTCAAGTTAACAACACAACAAGGAGGGAGGGAGGGAGGGATGGAGGAGGGAGGGAGGGAGGGAGGGAGGGAGGGAGGAGGGAGGGAGGGAGGGAGGGAGGGAGGGAAGGAGGGAGGAGGGAGGAAGGGAGGAGGGAAGGAGGGAGGAAGAGAGGGTAGGGAGGGAGGGAGGGAGGGAGGGAGGGAGGGAAAGAGGGAGAGAGGGATGGAGGGATGGAGGGAGGCAGGGTTAAAGTAAGGGATGGGGGAAGGAGGGACGGACGGACAAACAGAGGGGAAGGCGGAAGGACCGAGGTTTATTGTAGAAATCATTAATTAATTTATAATATTACCAAACATACAAAAACAGTTGTAATATTAAACGCATATAAATGATATTTTAGACACAAGATTATGGTAGCCAGATAAATATGAAGATAAATATGTCTTTTTCATTATGATTTTCGGTGTCTTAATCAAACACAAACTACGCCATAGCAACGCAACGGGACAAGCCACGCGTAGCTTCAAAAGCTCTACTAATCTTGAATGTCTTTAGTCGTTGTATGTGTTACTATGTTTTCTCTGTGTCTTACATAGGCGTCATTGGGGTAGTGAAGGCGGGAGCTTCCGGCCACGGCAGCGTGCACGTGTCGAGACACCTGAAGGCGACCGGGGTAGAAAGACTAGCAGTCGCCACAGTCGACGAAGCAATCCATCTGCGCCACCATGACATCTCTGGTCCCATCCACATCCTTGGTAAATGCACGAACATATCCACGCACGTTCACCCACACGAAAACATGTCACACAGCTTGCCCTAACTAACTGACACGTAACGACACTGTTCAAACTGCAAACATGTCTAGTATGTTTCTGCATATTCCCGGGTGAAATAAAAAGAGGTAGCAAAATATCGATGAAGAGTAATGTAAACTAACAACATTGCAGCAAAAATGACCAAAATTAGCGGTTGGTGTTTGCTAATTTTACTGGAACATCTGCTTAGTATTCTGCAATGCCAATGCTAGATATACTATTCTCATTTTTATGCTTACGTTCGTATTTAAGTTAGTTTAACTTGCTGGTATGGATTTTGATAACAATAACTTATTACCCTATTTAAACCAAGGCTATTTTATAACTTATAACGTTTATACCTCTGACGCCTTTACATAATGTTATTGGTAGAAAACAAAGAATTGGACACATCAAGCACAATAATGATAATTGCTATTGTTGATTTGTATAAACAAACCCGGTAAAACTAATTGTGATTGTAGGCAACGCCCAGCCGTGGGATATTCATAGTTGCTTGCAATACAACCTGACGCCTACCGTCTGCAGCAAAGATATAATCAAAGAAATGGCTTTGGCATTAGAGGGCGAGGAAGACACGTGTACTACCGCTGTGAATGATCGGTTTGTATCCTACCCTATTTGTAATTTCATCTCACCAACCACCACGGTCGACCTTTTATTTGGGCGCGTATGAGAGTTCTTTATATAAACTTAACTTGAAGAGATGTTTTAGATCAAACTGTAACAATACAAACATAGTCTACATTATTAAACTCTCTTAATCATGCGTTAATAACATTATTGTCTTTGCAAATCGTATTAAAGCGACTACATGTAGGTCTTTTTACCAGTGATTGCTGTCGTACTGTACAGAACGTTTGTGTTTAATTGGCTGGACGGAGTTTTGCTTTTAAGAGAAACACTACAACGAGGTGCCGTGAATATAAAGATCGACTCTGGGATGTCAAGATACGGTTGCCAGCCAGATGAATTACGCCACATTATCCAAGTGAGATGCACTATCGTGGCTAGAGTGTCGGTTTGAGAAATATCGAGCATTGAAATCCAAATTAACGATATCCATACAAATACATCCATGTGTGTTTTTTAGTTTCGTAATGCTGTTAGAAAACGTTTAAAAAACAAACAAATTTAGTACAACCATCACAACCAGGTGTCGCGTGTGTTGCAAGCGTAGGCGACGACGACACTCCATGGCCAACGATAACGAGAGTCTCTTAATAGATCTGTTGTACTCTATTCTAGCCGGGGGTTGCTAGACCATCAATCGTTTGAAACAAATGGGAGGCCATTGAAACCGGTTTGGAGTTGTGGCTCTCAGAGCCAATGCAAAAACACATCAGCTGCATATTTTTTAAATGCTGACTGCGGCCCAAAAGGGTGACACCTAATATGAGCTTGTACGGAATATGTGCCAACTCATGTATGCTGTTCACCTATTGTTATCTTATCTTGCCTTGTTGCAGAGCTGTGAAGACTTGGATGTTCCAATCGACAGCATGTTCACGCACTTTGCTGACTCCTCAGATGACGCTGAATTTACTAGACAACAACTCGATATATTTCAAGAAGCTGTGGAGCCGTTCAGGTGAATATGTTCTGTGGAGTCTTGTAACAATATAATCGGAGAAGTCTCTCGCCTCGAGTCTTTCTAATTATATCAACTTATGGTGACACTAATTCACTATTTTGATAATCGCAAACAACTTGTTGGTACTCAGTAACACAAGAGGTTGTTACTAGAGTTATTGTCTGCACACTACTATATCTAATACGTGTCCCTACCTCCACGTGACTCTATCAATTAGTCTCAAAAAGACTACTGAACTCGATATACTGTACTCACTGAATGTACTCACTTTCAAGTTGAATATTAATAACAAAATACTCACTGAAGGTGTTAATAAAAAAATTCTTGAAAGACTTGTTTGACTCAATGCTTCCGAAGGATCGAAATCGTTCATAGTATTCTATTTAAAAATCATACATCACTGACTGCTAAGACACAAACATTGACAAACGTTTTGGACATATATCAATTACAACAGGTTGATTCGTTAGAATAATAAAAGGAAACAACTCAACTCGAGTCCCTGCCAGCGAGAGCAAGACCCTTTCTCCTATGAAGCACCACGTGTTTGTATCCATCCGTTTGAAGTCCGAATTATTTTAGCTCAATGCCTCTATAAAGCGATATAAAGCGATAATCCTAACAATAAAGAAAGGTTAGCGTGACAAACTAAGTAGTATTGCTGCATATGAGGGGCCGGCGGCGTCATCCTTCTGTCGATATCCCCTTTATTTGATGCATTTTCCGGTATTCCTGTGCGTTGTAGGAACAAGAACATCTCGCTACACGTCGCCAATTCCGGCGCCATTCTGAATGGCGTTGGCACAGACCTGGACTTCATCCGCCCAGGCATCGCCATGTATGGCCTTCCACCGGGTAAATAACGACGCACGATACTGTACCAACTAACATTTACTGTGGAATTACTTAGTGTCAATACCATTTGTGGCGGTTTACGAATTACATTGCCGAGGGAGTCATAAATATGCGAGGTATTTGACCACGACGTCTAAGCAGTTTGAATAAGTAATTAAACAATAATAAGCTAATTCGCAATAACAACATCGTCTTTATAATTGAATGTAATCGATTTTGTCATCTTAATATTTGTACTGATATGTAATTCTCAACCATCATAATACGTCATTCTTTAAATCTCTCTTGCTATATATATATATTGTTTGTATTCTGTTTTTGCTGTTATTTTATTGTCCTACTGCGGTAGCTACATGGACTGTTGCTTCAAGTACTGTTTGTGTTAGTGCCCACTTCCTCTCCTGTTTATAAACCTGATACTACTGATGTCAATGTATACATTTATATATTGTTGCTATGTGCATATATTGTTGCTATGTGTATATACTGTTTCTATGTGTATCTAATGTTGCTATGTGTATCACGACCAAATAGTAAACAAACCAAAACAGTGAAAGAAAGTCAGAACAGTGGCGCCGTGCGGTGTGTCATAGATCACTTAATACAGTAGTGACTGTCATAGCCGAAACGATGGAAACCACATTAAAGAGACAATGTTTCAAAGAGAGCATTATTATTTTATTTTGGATGATTGGGAATGTGCAATAATCTTCGAGTATTCAATCATTAATCACGTTCGTCGATAATCAGAAGAGATGTGTGGATTAAATGCGAACGTGCGCGAGTTGTGATAATGAAACGTATAGACTAAGGGAGTTGTGCAGTACGCATTTATATTTTAACCAAAATAACTTAGTAATAAGCATAGTTCAAAAGAGGTGTCTTAGCTAAACAAAATCACATCCGTCGTGTACAGAGCATTGACCAGTTGTCGCTGCAGAACATTTGTTATGGT
This sequence comes from Lamellibrachia columna, assembly GCA_963662155.1. Lineage (NCBI taxonomy): Eukaryota > Metazoa > Annelida > Polychaeta > Sabellida > Siboglinidae > Lamellibrachia > Lamellibrachia columna. The sequence continues at coordinate 11,346,518 of OY759273.1, forward strand.
CATTGCTATTATCTGCCTGACCAACTTGCAGGACGCGTTGCAGATTTCACCAACCGAGGGTTTCAGCCGGCTGCCAGCATCAAGGCCATTCCATCACTGGTGAAACGTCTGTCGGAGGGAAGGAAAGTGGGCTATGGCTGCACGTACACAACAGGGGATGGGGAATGGCTGGCTACCTTTCCTCTAGGTTATGCCGATGGCTATTTTAGACTTCTAAGTAACAATGGCTTCATCGTCAGAGACAGAACTGGTGAGGAACAGACTCGACGTAAAGAATAGTATTGTCATAATACATATTGCGAGAACAAAAAGGCACAGTGAGTTTGTATCTGGGAATGTTTATTCAATTATTTGTTTATTTTATCAATTAATGATTTTGTTTACAAGAAAAACATCTTAAATAAACAGTATTTGTGAATACTTTCGATTAATTAATTGCAATTGTTGCCGACAACAAAATATGGTAACGGGCAAACCGGAATATTTTGCTTTTATAGTAAAGTTGCATTAAATATTCCTTCTTATTAACATAATATCTTCTGACAGATTATATAGTAAACCTCGTTCGATGCACGTTACACCGTTCTTTTCTTGTCATCATAACAATGTGATCTAGGTGTATATCATCATAAAGGTCATAACTTAATTAAATATACATAAACGTATTTTATATTTAAATAGAAACCACATCTCCACTTCCAGGAGAGAAGTGTCCGATTGTTGGCCGAGTGTCCATGGATGCCATCACGGTCAGGCTGCCATGCTGTCCGGACGACGCTGAGACGTACACCATGATGACGGCAGACTTTGACATGGAAACATCAGCTACCGGGATTGCCTTGAAAACGGGAACGATTTTGCCAGACGTTCTATCGAGACTTTCAACTCGTTACCCTCGAGTTTACATTGCAGACCAGTCGTTGACGATAATTAGTGGACTGCATGATGATATTTATTAGATGCATGACATGACTCCATCGATGTCTAGCCCTGTTGCAGGGCCAACGACCGCTGTTTAACTTATGTCGAGACCAGATCCATTACTGAATGTTGGTAGCCAATCGGGAAGGGGATTTAGCAAGATTTATCGATATTGCTATCCAAAGCAACTGGGCAATGAAGTCACTGACTTTTTGAACATTTGTTCATCTTTGAGTGGCGCACACTTGTCAGATATCTGACAATTCTGGTTTAAGATATATTCACTCTGACATCTAACATAATCAGCATATACTTTGATTAAACAACGTTTGCAATATTAAGCAAAATTTAGCAAAATCCAGATGGAAAATGGACAAGGAAGCAATTGGCTTATCGATATTTTTGTATTGATGTGTAGCCGTCTCTTATCAGATAATTGTCACTTTTATTTTGAAATATATCACACTGATAGCATTTAACATCTTGTTAAACTTAACATCCCTTTGACGACAAGCATAGGAAAAACAAACCTTAAAGTGAAGGCTGATCCATTACTAGCTAGAACTGAGTAGATCTTGCGTGTCACATCAGTCACCGAAATCACCGAGCCGAAATAACATGGCAGTTGGGTCGAATTGTCCAAGAGCCGAAATCACGACCACCCGTCAGCGCTACTCCGGCTAATGCTATGTTTACTTTCAGACCTATCCATGAACACGACAACCAAATTCCCCCTCTTATATTTATCATACATATACACATGTCACCTGGTCAAACATTACTCTTACTTCCATGTAACGATAACAAATTACAAAAAAACTAAAGCTAACTATATTTTTTACATAGGAGATGACGCGTTTTTGTTTATTTTAATCTTTAATCTTAATGTTTGACCCCGTGACATGTGTATGCATATGGTAGATATGTGAGGAAACGTTTGGCAGCTCTATGTGGTCTTTTCGTGGTTCGGTCAGAAAGTAAATAAGTTCGAAGTCAAAGGCTACTGTCGTTGCTAAACTGCTCCAACACATTCGATTTCGAAGACTATTCTGCGGTATCACTAGCAGTTAGGGTCTCGAAATCGTTACATTATACGTTTTATTCTGGAAAATTGACATCACCATCACTCGTTATAGTAACACAAGTGAAACTATACTGAAGCATTGCTTAGAAATCACTGGATGAATGTTAACCCATATCATCAATAAATTGTATGTCATGTCAAGTACACGTTTTGAACAACATTCGCGATATTCGCAACGACACATTGGAAGAAGGGTGGATATTGATGAGAGGCAACATGTGATAAGTCGACATATATTTGTTTATTAGAACAGTTTACATGATGGCGTCCGCTCGAGCATGTTGTCGTCGGTGCCGTGTGGAGGTCGTCTTCTAGAAGTGCGGCCACCGACGGATGATGCCGTACAGAAAGTCTCCGGGACACGAGGACTTGATGGCGCCTTTCCTGACTCCGCACCGACTGAGAGCCTGGACGGCGGCCAACTGTGCGGAGGTCGGGTGGCGTGGGTGAAGTCTCCGATCACGCAGATGCTTGAAACAACACCATGACGTGAGGCTACGAAACATCATGATCACGTGGCACATACACGCACGCAGGCATAGTTTCCATGTTGTACACGGTTGTACGTTCGCCTTACCAATTCCCTTGCTGTTGTATCCGGAGGTGTGAGCCCCGACGTGATTCCAGCCGCGGCCTTCATACACTTTGCCGTCGCCACAAACGAGGAAGCTGTAGCCGATGTCGTTCCAGCCTGGCACAAGCAAAACAACCGTCAATATTTTACCAATATGTCACAGCACGCAGTTGCACGCAACACGTTGAGCTTGTTTCTTAACGCAATGGTAACTTTAAGCTGACCGCACGAGTTACGTTACGTCACCCGTTACACATGGGACAACTACTGTTACAAATCGATGAGCATGTTAATAACGTTATGTCACCAGTACTAGATTTAACAATATTATAACAAATTGCCATCCAACGCAATATTCCAAGATGCAAATGGACAAGAAATGCATTATCTAATCACAAAAAATTTCATTGATCGCTAACCCGCACTTCTGAGATATTTGTTTGAAACATATGCACGCTGCTACCATTTACACAATATGTAGATAATTAGTTCCATTAATTTATTGTCCTCTGTGAAACTACTAGTTATGACTACAATTATTACCGCAGTTGTTATCGTAGGCGTAATTACTAGGGAAATCTACATGTCAAGGACTTGTGCATTACTACATTATTATTTATGAGACATATACAGAGCCGTTAATATATATATATATATATATATATATATATATATATATATATATATATATAGTAGTTATCTGGAGGAAATGACCGATCAAAATAGGCGACCAGTTTGGGAGGGACTTCCGGTTTCCGGTCGCACAGCCTTCTGGGTAGCCTGAGCGCCCCCTGGCGGCGACATGTAACCATATCCGTAACCCTAGAGCGCCCCCTAGCGACTGGAGCTCACTCTAACCGTCGTAACCCCAACTTTTTGACGTGGCGAGTGGAGCTAACCCTAACCCCTGTCGACTGGAGCTAACCCTAACTGTAACCCCGGCCTGCAGACGTCTGCGGTGAACCCTGACCCTAACCCCAAGCAGCCTGACGGAGTGACCCATACGCAGCGTTTATGAATAGGGACATTAAATATCAACGATCAAAGGGACTAATGGAGACGAGAAACCAACACAACACGGTATGGTACGAGTGCACACGTATTTTATTGAACAACACGAGCAGCATGATGATACAACAAGGGTAGCGTGTAATATCACTACGACTACGACTATGATGAATATGACAATGATGACTTGACTTGCGGATGTTGACTATCACGCCAGAGGTCGCGAGCTTAGGGGTGTCTCCACCTCGCCAGAGGCTCGAGGGTGATTGATGATGAGTTGACTTGCGGATGTTGACCATCACGCCAGAGGTCATGAGCTTAGGGGTGGTTTGTCCACCTCGCCAGAGGCTCAATCGATGTACGATGTGCGATAGTACAGTGTACCTTGTCGCAGCTGTTTAAGCCAATCAAATACGCGGCAATCGTTAGCTACTAAATCGGTGCCGAATATGTTGATAAATGTTCTCATCGGAAAGCCGTTACAACGAAGCAATACATAAGCTACACAATATTGTCCACAAACGTTAGACAGAGGACTCTGAAGTCTCTTGCTATTATGAATCCACTCGGAACAATGTTCGTTCATGAAGGTGTGGAACGCCGCGTGTCGTGGCGGCAGACCGTACGAGCAGAAGTAATCGCCGCGTCCGTCGGCGTCCAGGTACAGCGCTATCCAATGTTCGCCCGGTTCGTCGCCGTCGTCGGTGTTGCACACGAAGGCCGCATGCAGAGCGCCGTCTATCGTCGTAGGCAGTCCGTCTTTGGGTACGACGCCGCGAAAGATCGATCTGGTGCGCGGATCCCTCGCCAGTAGTCTAGAGATCTGCAGGGTGTCCATCTCAGTAGTCGTAGATGACGTTGCGGCTCTTGTCTATTTCCAACACGGACTCGAGCTCGGCGTAGGCGACGACGTTCACGATGTTCTGCAGCGCGTTGCGGAAATGCAGTTCTATGCGCAGGTTACCCTTTTGTACCAGATGGAAGCATGGACCGTCGCACTGGTCGGGGGACAGGTCAAAACCGAAATAGGTGTAGCCGTGTCGGTAGTCGCAGCGAGCCAGTCCATTCCCCTCGTCCTGCCACATCTTGTCGGTCGAGGAGAACAGGCTCATGTAGCTCCTGACGAAGAGGTCGGCTTCGAAATTGGGCTGGAAAGGTGTGGAGGGTGTCGTCCGTCCACGTACACTACGTGGAAGCCGATGGCGTTGTTCTTGGCGTGAAACGGATAATTGTCGTACGCGCCGTTGTACGCATCGTTATCGATGCTGCACAGCACCAGACGTTTCGGCAGGGTACCGAGGAACAGGTTCTCGTACGTGTACGACCGAGTGCCAGCACGAATGGAGTACACCTTGCACTCGACGGACCGCATCGGATACTTGACCGTGCTCTTCTCCAGAGCCTTGATGTGCGCCATGTCCGGTCGGATTCAGGGTGGCCTTCTTTGCAAACAAGGTGGCATTGACGATGTTTATTTTGTAATCGGGGTTGACCCCACCCGCGAAGAGCGCAAAAGTAGGCTTACTACGCACCAGTCGTATCTTGACATCGACGCCGTTGATGAGGAATTTATCCTGCAGAAAGAGATCCACGTGGAGACGGCCTATCATATCGACGAGTCGACTCCATAGGATGTTCGTCCGTCGAGCCACGAAACCTTCGTTAGCCGCGGGTCCATCGGCTATCTCGACGGCGTCCATACGAGTGGCTGTGTCCTTGTGCCACAGCTGACTCGTCAGTTGCGTGTCCTTGGCATCGAATGTTTTTCAGTCATTGTCAGCACACAACTCGCTGGCTCAACAACTTGCCCCAATACAATTGTAGAATCTTGCCCCAAACACAATTTTTGCAGTTGAACGCACGTGGACAATAACAAATCCTGTTTTTTCAGTTTAACTTCTACTTGGCATAACCCCTTATACTATAAATTACACTTGCTTAAAATTTCAATCAAGAAACCTAAAAAGTTTCTGCATGATACGATATTATATGGCCAAGACAGATATTATATGGCCAAGACAGTTTTAGGCGGTTAAAATTCATTTTTGTCCACACCTCGTTAAATTCGTCTTCTTAACCCTCGATGTTTGAACAGTGTGTCTGTTGGTGGACTTCCTACCAATTACTGTCGACGATATTTCCAAATGTGTGCTATATTTTCGTAAAACGACTCTGTAACAACTTACCCCTGTATACAACTAGCCCCGGTCTCCCCTACACTTCAATGGTTTCTCACCAGTGGGAAAAAAAAATACTGATTAAAATTGCAACTGTGATCATATGTATGAAAGTAATCATCACGAACCATGAACGATTTCTAATCAGTACGAATTCCGAAATATTGGTCGAAATCATGAAATTTGAACTGGCCATTCGCAACAACAACTATTACAACGCGTCACGGAAGGTCACCAGGAAACATTGCCGGTTGCGTCACCTGCCGGTCGCCTGTATTACAATTGATCCGTACTCCGCATGGCGGCGACTCTGTGCACGATGAGAGTATATATACGACTAGAGCAGTGTTCTACAACAGAGCAGAGATGGTCAGTCGGACACTTTGTATATTTGGTGGTCAGTCGGAAACTTTGTATATTTGGTGGTCAGTCGGACACTTTGTATATTTGGTGGTCAGTCGGACACTTTGTATATTTGGTGGTCAGTCGGACACTTTGTGTACTTGTTGATCAGTCGGACACTTTTTATACTTGGTGGTCAGTCCTACACTTTGTATACTTGGTGGTCAGTCAAACACTCTGTATATTTGGTGGTCAGTCGGACAATTTGTATTATTGGTGGTCAGTCGGACACTTTGTATAATTGGTGGTCAGGCGGACACTTTGTATATTTGGTGGTCAATCGGACACTTTGGTGGTCAGTCGTACACTTTGCATACTTGGTGGTCAGTCGGACACTTTGTATACTTGGAGGTCAGTCGGACACTTTGTATACTTGGTGGTCAGTCGGACACTTTGTATTTTACTCAAAAGTTTGTAGTTCACATATTAACACTTATGTAAGAGACAACTATAAGCTTTTAATGTAAGTGCGTGTGCATGTGTGTGTGCGTGCGTCTGCGTGCGTAATGTACATTTGCAGCCACAGATAGCGATAGCATTAAAGCACATTTGTTTCATATTTGCGACACATCGCGTTGGTTCCGAATGTAAGGTAGGCTTGTTTGATCCGAGGGAAAACAAAAAACAACCTGAGTGTTGACACCGTGAATTTGAGAATCTCTGCAATCATGTTTACTAACGTTTATGATGAATATAATTTTTAAATAAAGTTTCGTGCGTTTTTTGTTTGGAGAATGTGTCATACACGGCCGGAATTACGCACGAATCCCGGTGTTATTTGCTGGAAACATACCGGTCGTTCCGGCCGCCAGTTTATGAGAGTTTCCAGCCGGACCGACAATTTTACTACTCACCCGGGCCTCCGGACCGGCAGTCATTGCGAATATGAGACGACAGTAGATTAGTTGCAAGAGATCGAGGAGCTCAATTTCGTCACCGTCTTCGGCGCCGTCTTAAGAGTGTTGGTCAATCGTCTTAAGACACCGGTCAAGCGTCTAAAGACACCGGCCATGCGTCTCATGGCAACGGTCAAGCGTCTTTAGAGCACTCGAGCGTCTGAAGAACACTGGTCTATGTAAAGAAATGTTGGCACCATCTTAAGAGTTATCTAGTCATAACCACTACATAACCACCGCAAACATATTGTGGAGCCACTTGACGGATTCGGGATAATCTATACTAATTCAGCAAATGACGATACAGTATTAATGTTAAAATGGCACTTTGTGAAGTGCTTCGCCCGCGAATCGCACCAGACGATGGCGGAGTAGTACATGTAATTGGACAAGGGCGTAGATCGCGTCCGATTATTTGTCTTACTCCGCCAGCCGTCGAGTACGATTACAGGGGGTGCACTTTTAACATTTATTTCACACGCCTTAAATTTATTGTCATCGAATGTGCGCAGTGGAGAATGGCACTGGGGAACCGCGAAACTGCGAAAGGTTTGGGATCACTAAACTGGTGCGAACGTACAACCACTGCGGAAAACTTGTGGGCCCAGCGGCTTGAGCTAATCACCCACTCAGCTGTTATTGAAATCGATTACATAAACTAAAACCATGAATACTCAACCACACCTCGATCTGAGCAAAGCAGGCTGTCCTGGAAGGGTGCGTATGAATCATTTAGGTGAAAGCCGACAGGAAGCCCAAGGGAGGAAGACTCTGCTCCAGGTCACGTTAGAATTGGTTGTTGGAATGTCAGAACACTGTACCAGTCTGGAAAACTGGCACGGCCCGCCCAAGAAATGAGAAGATACAAGCTGAACATCACTGGAGTCTGTGAAAGCAGATAGAACACCTTTGGAAAGGGTACAACTAGCTCTGGAGAAACCTACTTGTACTCTGGGAATGAGAGAGAAGAAGATGCACACACACATGGAGTAGGGCTGCTCCTCTCAAAGGTTGCGGCAAAAAGTATCACCGAATGGGAACCAGACTCAGAGAGAGAATTATCACAGCCAGGTTTGTATCAAAAGGTCGGAATATTATCATTATGCATCGCTATGCACCAACCAAGTCTGCTGAATTTGAAGAGAAAGAAACTTTCTACCAACATCTACAAACAGTTATTCAAAAACAACCGAAGATGGATATCCAAGTTGTTATCGGGGATATGAATGCCAAAATTGGAAACGATAATGACAATTGGAAAGGCACAATGGGGAAAGAAGGTCTGGGACAGATGAATGAGAACGGTCTCCTGTTTGCAGATTTCTGTACTCTCAATGAACTGATAATCGGAGGAACCCTCTTTCCACACAAGTCCATACAGGAAGCCACACGGATATCCCCGGATTTACGGACGGAAAACCAAACTGTCCACATAGCAGTCACCGAGAAATGGAGGACAGTGCTTCAAGATATCAGAGTGAAAAGAGGGGCTGACATAAACTCCAACCACCGCCTTCTTGTGGGTGAATTTAGGATGAAGCTAGCAGCAAAGAAGACAACGGATAACAAGGTACAAAGAAGGTTTGAGATAAAAAATTCAAAATACAAAAATGCGACAGAACTAGGAATCTCGCTACGGAACAGGATCCAGGCATTGAAGAGGGAAACCTTACTAAAGAATCAACACAGTTACAACGTTGGAAAGAACATTTCCAAGAAATCTTGAATAGGCCTCCACAGGATTTAATCCTAAACATTAAGGAAACAACTGAAGACCTTAACATTAATTGTGGTATGATATCCAAAGAGGAGATCAAGAGAACCACCAAAAAAACTGAACCTAGACAAAGCACCTGGAATTGACAATCATACCATCTGTTGTGTTAAAAGCTGACATTAGTGCCACCATAGACGTTTTATACAGCGTGCTAAATGAGATCTGGGATAAAGAGGAAATACCAACCGAGTGGAAGACGGGTATTCTAGTTACGATCCCCAAGGAAGGCAATTTCAATGAATAAAAGAACTGGAGAGGGATTATGCTTCTATCAGTGCCCAGTAAAATTTTCTGCCGTATCATCCTGGATAGGATACAAGAAACAGTTGACAAGAAACTAAGAAAAGAAAAAGCTGGCTATAGAAAGGATAAATCCTGCACAGATCATGTTTCTACACTAAGGATTATCGTTGAACAATGCACTGAATGGCAGAGTTCCCTTTAAATAAACTTTGTGGACTTCGACAAAGCATTCGATAGTATAGATAGGACAGTTCTACGGAAACACCTGAGGCACTATGGTTTACCTGCAAAATTTGTAACCCTAATAAAATACATGTACGAATGTTTCACTGGTCATGGCATCTTTATTGGACAAGTTTCAGAGGGCTTCCAGATTGGAGCTGGAGTACAACTGGTCTTTCTGATAGCCACAGACTGGACAATTAAAAGATTCACAGAAAACCATCGTACTATGATCCAGTGGAACTTGTTCTCACAACTAGAAGATCTAGATTTTGCAGATGATCAGAAACCCATAACCACATGCAACAAAAAAAGAGAAAGGCTTCAAGAAAAACCAGCCAACTTGTTCTTAAGATCAATGTGGGAAAAACAAAGGTGATGAAAATCAGTACCAGATCTTCCGAACCCATCTCACTAGAAAGCGGTACTGTTGAGGAAGTGCTAGACTTCATCTACCCTGGGTGCATCATCAGTATAAATGGTGGAGCTGACAAATATTTGGAACTACGCACCAATAAAGCTCGTCATGCCTTCAGAACTCTTTGCCCAGTGTGGCTCTCTTACCAAGTATCCATAAACACCAAAATCCGCATTTTCAACACCAACGTTAAACCAGTTCTTCTTTATGGCTGTGAAAATTACTCAGTCTCTCAACAACAAACTCCAAGTCTTTATCATCAACAGTCGCCTCCTATACATCCTTAAGGTATGGTGGCCTAACAAAATATAAAATAAAAAGCTGTGGAAGAAAACCAAATAGGAAGAAATAAGCACTACAATCAAAAGGAGAAATGACGCTGGATTGGCCACACACTCAGAAATGATCCAACAAATACAATCAAACAAGCACTGGACTATAACCCACAAGGAAAGAGGAGACAAGGAAGGCCAAAAATCAACTAGACACGCTGCACACTACACGATCTTGATAAAGTGGGGGTCACCTGGCAAGAGGCCAAAGCTCTAGCCCAGAAACTAGCCCAGAAGAGAGTGAGTTGGAGAAACATGGTTGAAGCCCTATGCTCCTGAAGGGGCCAAGAGGATTGAGTAAACTGATTCGAAAGAAAGCGGAAACAATATAAGATTTCCACCACCAACGGCAGTGGCAGCAACTAACGTTTTGGGTAGCCCCCAAAACCATTGAAGCCATGCAACCGTCTTCACATGCTATCGATCGATGTGTGCCACACGGGAGCCCTTCAGGAATATGAGCAAAATGCCGTCTACATTTGGAATAATCGCCATGTCTTTGGATTCGTTGGAAAGTTAACATGGTGCAGTTCCCGAATTGGTAAGTATCTAAACATTTTATATTTTCGTTTGACTAGAAATGCGATTTACAAGCAGTGTTTTCATTATTGAAGTCGGCTCAAACCTGGTGAGGGAGACTCCGTTTTTTGACAGCTATTGCCTGCATGCTATTTATCAGTGTTTATCACTGTTTGTGCCTTGTGCACATATACAAACAAGGTCATACGTGTAGATATGGCCCTGTTATCACGTACACATATACAAACAAGTCCATACATGTAGATCTGGCTCAGTTATCATGTTTATAATTTATTAAACTCAATGACTCTTGACTTTTACAATGTCAATAATGAACATAACATAATTTATTTGGTAACTATCAGTCATAGTACCTGAGTACAGCCAATGTGATACAAGACAAGACATACAAGACAAGACAAGTCAGATAGGAATCGACAAATTTGCATATTCTATCATTGATCGTTTAATTATTCAATGTATCAATTTATATTTTCAGAATATATGGCTGCAAGATGGATGTCACAAAGCCCTTGACGAAGACAATAAAAATAAGTTGTTGTGCTCCAGACTGCAACGCACTAGGATATATGACATATAATAAGAAAACTGTTATATTCCATTTTCTGACAAAGGATGCAAAAATGCTCAAAATATGGATTATGACATTTGGCAGAGATGTTTCACCAGGTGTCTTCTTGTTAATGCTGAGGTCCTGCACGAACTAAGCATGTGTACTAATTAGGCCTAAACAATTAAATAAATACAAAATTCACCTAGATACATCATCTATGTATATCTATGTGAATGTTGTCGTACTACGGAGTAAACACATGTATATCTATACAGACAGTAGGGCTTAAATATGTAAAGTCTCAGTCTACCAATATTGTCCAAGCCATATGATGTGGAATGATTATCGGTGATTATATACAATGTATTGGGCCACTCGAGTAACGGGATGCTCCCTATGTCATGCCGCTGCAGGCACCGGCGTAGTACATTGTAAACAACCCATGTTATTGTGATATAAATCGACAGCATCTTCCTAACGGGTCGGAATGGTGGGCTTTAACTCAATGCATTATCAAAACTTAATATATCTTCTATTTTCGTAGACTTAATATAATTTTACAGAGTAAAGGATAACATTTTAATGAAAAATTGCACAGGCCCCGTCGGCATAGCAGCCGAAGCCGGTGAAAGTGCATTTGGCCCTTTTTGATATATGGAAGAAATTGGTTACTTTTATACTAGAGGAGAGAAAATGCATATATTTACAATAGGTGACTCTTTATATACACCAGGATCCATTTGTATAGCTTCCTGTATTTCGTTTTCCTAACACAAACACGATTCTAACACGGCTACTGTCTGGAAGCTCGTCTGGATCAATGGCAATGGCAAAATGCCAAACATGACACTCGCCTACGGCGTTGACCCGCTACCATAGACATAAATACAACACCCGTTAGTAAAGTTAGTGCATAGGGGGATGATTAATGATGTAACTCAGTGCCCGCTACCTACGTTTTCCTTGACTGTATTGACCGACGATACGTTTCCAACATCCAACGTTTATTTGTACGGTATAGAAAGCATGGCTACACGTGAATCCAGCTACCGACAGTAGATCGAGTCGGGCGGCTAGATTTCGTCATCGCACGCACCATTTCTTACGGGATGGCCACGTATATATCACTGCAGACGACGCGTTATCAGTGGCAGTTAACTTATGGGTAATTGCTACAGATAACGCGCTTTCTCCGGTGTTGTTGCACACGCGTTCAACGCGAGCCGTGCGATGTGAGGGTGCAATATGCAGTGCCATATTGAACGCTCGCGATACGGACCAAACTAGTTATTTACGTCGTGACGTGCATGACGAAGCGGTGTGAAGTTAAATCTATCCTCAGTCCATCGCGAATCCGGTTCTTTTATGTCCAAATATGTGTGTGTGAATAGTTTAAGTAATATCCGCAGTCGGGTTAATATAAAGTGCGTACTTTTATTGAAATCGTCGAAAGCAAATAGTTTGGGCGTTAGATCCGATAACATATGCCATACATGATAGCTGGGCCGACATTTAGCCTTTCAACCCTTGAACTTGTAGGTCACGTGTTTTGTCGTCGAAAGTGTGCCAATAATATACCCTATATATATATATCCTTGACCTGGCTGACTCTTAACCTCGGCGTAGAGTGGCGAAATGTATGCGGGTTTAATCGTCGCGAACCAGATCTACTGAGATAACATCTCGTTACCCCACAACACGGTCTCTAGCACTGTGTGTACAAAGTCACACAAATAAGTATGTCTGAGAACATGTACAACGGTGGACAAAAATCCTCGACATCGGTGAAAATGGAAGCGGCCGTCGAAGACATAAGGTACGCATAGTGTTACTTTATACACGCACAACCTAAATAGTTCAGTGTGAGCGCATCTGGGATGTATAATAAACAACCAAAGACCAAAGTGCTTCCAGGCCACATAGGTATATGTCAGTTCCCTGATGACTAGAGTGGTAGACAGCCAGCTGACTGCGGGAAGACAGGCATTGTAGGTACGGCAGAAACCATCAAGTCGATCACTTAAAACTGCTTCCTCAACTGATTTAGCCTATCGCAAATCCGGTTCATTGGTGTCTACAAATATGTAGTGTGTGAACAGTTTATGTAAAATCCGGAGTTGATTTAACATAACATGAATATCTTTGTTCAAATCATCAAAACAATTGGCTTCAGTCGTAAGGTTTAGTAAGGATCAGAATGGTTGATATCCAAAATGGTAAATAATGTTTAGGTCAATGTTGACCATGGGCGTGAGTTCCATCTTCTCGCCGATCATATGACAAAGTTAAACAAATTCACCAAGGAAAAAGTCGTGATTTTTCAGGATTTCTATATTCATTTCACTCGATGCTTGATCAAGCATTAATTTAATACTTTGTCTGATGATTTCACATAAACTACAAACAAAAGTTGCACAAACGAGCTAACATATGGCAACAGATACTAGGTAGGTTTGTTTATTCGCAAACTTAATTTGAAATGAGACTAGCAAAAACTCGAATTGAGGAAACATCTTTAATGATTGCTTTAGTTCACTCAGTTGTGTGAGTTTCTATAGCTATGGACAGTTGTGGATACATGGCTGTATGCTTCCTAGTACCACAATTACCCAAACGAGGTCAATGCACTGAGACGAGTTCGTTATGCATCATAAGTTCCCGATAAAAGGCCCATTGCGTTAGTTAATGTCGAAGAACGCAGAACGTTAAATGTTGACATACAGTTGTTCTCTTTAGTCGGTAGCTGAATACTCAAAAAAACAGAAAACCAACTTCGTTTCGCAATATCAGGTTATTGTTCAACGCCACGGCCCTGAGTTGGAGCGAAGTCCTAAAATCTTGATGCTCAATGCAGGCACTCAGATAAGAGTTGAATATTATCGAATTTTATTGATCATTTGATCAGTATCATCGATTTTATTGATGTATAATTGCCTCAGCAGAACGTGCACCTGGGAATTTAGTTTGTTTATCACAATGATTGCCACCCCCCCCCCCATCAGAACTATAGGTAGCACTAGCAGACTTTCTCCAGTAGGGCAAACAACCCATTGAGTGCTGCCCACTGCACTGAACCAGCCTGTCGAGTTATCTTCAGTCATTTCAGCCAGAGTTGTAAACAGCTTCTCTCAGTGGGACCACGACCTGAACTGAACCGCGCTGGTATAAGTCGTCTGGCTTGTCCACATTATGGAAATTGGGTAACTTCACTACAATATTGAAAACAATGGGAGTAACCGTTTATGCTAAGCTTCAACAACATCGACGCGATGTCGTGTACCGTGTTTTTTAAGATTTAACAAGATTGCCATCCAAAACAACAAGTTCCAGATGGCAAGTGGACAAGGAAGCCATTGGCTTATCGAGAGTCCAACAATGTTCACACCTATGTGTAGCCCGCCCTTATCAGATATCTGTCAATTAAATTTTTAAACATATTCACACTACTAGCTAACTTGTGTTATAACACTTCAGTGTTAAAACATCGTTCACAAGGATACATTATCACAATCGCTGCATGGATAGAGACTAATGCTCAACACATGGTTATACATTGATTCATTTCTATATAATAGTATTTAATGGTGATGCATATGACGCTGAGCTCTTATCAGTTGACACATGATAAAGTGATGCCGGCATGGACCAGTGACATTCATGCTGCTGCACGGCAAGAACCCACTGGAGGCACAGTGTTTATACTGTACAGCACCCAGTCTTCATCATATATCTATAGATATACAGTACTAATAAGAGATTATTACTATATAGCTATATATACCTAATACCGTATTACGTGCGCAATCTATCCATGCACCTTGTATATCAAATATCATAAAATATTAACTATAACAGTAGCACCACTAAACATGATCGAAACTGAACTTTCTTAAGTGCTCTATACATGTATTAGCTAATGACTGCAAGTGGTAAAAATCTCATTAAGCCCTGTTGGACATTCTTCTCAAAGGTCCAAACAATATTCTTTTTGCCATCTTCCAACACATTCCCCAGCTGCTCCATCACAGCTATTTCCACCTGCAGATCAAGATCTTTCTCGAATGTCATCTGGCCAACTTGCCCAAGGACATGCCTCATGTAAAGAAATGTGTTCTCTCTCATTTAAGCTGTCAATTGTTTTAGTAGGCAACCTTTCACATGGTTTGTCAAACAAATGCATAGAATGCAATGAATGTTGCAATGTGTACAGAATGAGTTACATGATAGTGGTTCATACAACGATGAAAAGACAAACGACTACCAAAAAGGGGAGAGCCTCATTAAATGCAGATGACTTAATAAAGAACAAAACTCTTATTAATGAGCTGACATCTAGTAGAGTTTTAAAAGAATTACATATATGCATACATTCACGCACACATTATTTATAAAACTGCCCCTACCCCTATAACTTTTTATGTTGCACCCAATCAATGTGACTACTGGGAAACACTTAATGTACGCTACACCCAAGAAAAACAAACGTATATGTAATATATTGATATTTCAGAACATTTTCGAAACTGTTACATTCATTCACATATACACTAACACAGCACATACATTTGCGACATAAATTACCTGAAAATAACGATATGTTATATCCTGTCTTCTGTCGATTCATACAGCTGTAAGCCAGACAGGAAATAACCATATTCGTTGTCCCACAACTTTCTCCAGCAAGCCTCCAAAATGTTTGTCTTGGAGAGTTTAACACTAGTGCACGATGCTCACTCCAGTATGAACAACCCAACTGCCCACACAACTGCTTGGACCACCTTCACCCAAATTATTAATCAGTCTGGTGGCCATGCCCCATTAAGAACAAATGACAAATCTTCAAGTTAATTGGTTCCTGGTGTCATCGTCACTGGCTACTAGTTTATAATTCACCGGTAGCCACCTAATCTTCATTGCTTTTGTTTGCCTTATATTGTACATGATGATGGTGATGAGGAAATAAATTAACTTACTTACTCACTTACTTATTTACTTACTCACTTTCTTACATATATTAGATAACTATTTGTAACATGCTATGTTCACACTATAAACAGTACTACCCTGTGTGTCGTGCAGTGGATGCAACTGTTTCTGCCGTGCAATGAAATGCCGGCCAGTGGTCCACGACTGCTTCACGGCAGTGAGCTGGCTTATCGATCTTGTGTATAGGGGGATGATTAATAATGTAAGTCTATGGCCGAAGCACAGTAACTGGAGATGAAGCGGTTTATTTGCATTGCATTGCATTGCCCAGATTCCTGGCTGCATCTGCTGAAGGTAATATAAGTATGCACTAGGTCAGTACATAGCTGTTGACCGTTTTCAAGGTCGCCAGATACCCCGTCTGCCAGTCAACATTATAATCTAAACCTGCCGTTTCGTCAATATTGAATTTGGAAATTAGTGAGCTCAACAACCTGTCAATGGATATCGTGTCAAATTGTAATGCATATGCCAGTTTGATTTAATTAGTGTTTAATAGCTAATTTGGAAGTTTAGTCGATGTATTAAGCCTAAATTAGCAGCAGAAAAACAGGTGTCCAAAAGTTTATAGTTAAACCACCCAAGTGGATATTGGCAAAATCCAAATGGTGCCTAAGATTGATAGTACTGTTTAGACGCTTCCGTCTTCCCTTTAATCCTGACATTTGCTAAATTGCTCTAACATGGGGCGTCAATGTAATTGGGAAATGAGAGGGAGCCCTGGGAACCCTGGATTTGGCCCAGCTCCAAGAGTTCATAAGTTTAACTTGCAAAACTGGACAAGGAAGACTGGCCGATGTCATTGTCCAGCGGTGGAGAGGGTGGGTGGATTTAACAAGTTGACCAATGATAAAGCGTATTAAGTATTTAAGCAATCACAGCGCCTTTAGTGACGGCGTCTGATTTTGGTAAACTACCGGAGGAGCGTTTACAAGAGGGCAGCAAGACTATTTTAAATTCACACTGAGGTGTGTAGTCATGCTGAATTTTAGGCATCCAAATTTTCAGTAAGGGTGGTCCTGGCTGGCCATAGCTGCTTTAACATTAGATATAAAAATTTCCGGTCAGAATTTTCTTGTCAAATCTTCTAGACTTTAAGAGTCTGTATACATTTTAAGTGATGTTTACATTCACTACTTTTCTTTACGGTTTACAGTGATAGATATCTTCACTGTTATTTTTATTGTCATCATGAGTGATTATATTGCTACTATGTACGTAGCCGTCTGATGTACAATATTAAAATCGCTTCGAACCTGGAGAACAATGCGTTGACTACTCTTCTGTAGTAATCTATATGTACTCATTGGTCGAGTGAGTATAAATTCAGTTATGAATATCGACCTGGCGAGCGCAAAGATGACGGACAATTAACATACACCTACATCTGTGAGAAATGCCTTCCGGACCATTGCGTACGGCCCCGAAGAAGACAAGAAGAGGGAGGCATGTATCTTACAAAATGTTGCACTTGTGTCTAAAAGAATCAGCAGGGCACAGCGTCCTGAGTCAAATGTGCACAAGGATATTTTGCGCATTTGACTCTGGACGCTGTGTCCTACTAATTCTCTTAGACACAATTATAGCATTTGACACGATAACCATTGACAGGTTGTTGAGCTCACTAGTTTCCAAATTCAACAAGCACGCATTCACGTACACGTGGACACACACGCAAACACACGCACGCAAACACACACACACACACGCACGCACGCACGCACGCACGCACTCACGCACGCACGCTCGCACGCACGCACGCACGCACGCACGCACACACACACACACACACACACACAAATTAAGTTTGTGAAGTACATAAACGGCGGCATTCGAAGTGCATTGGTAAAACATTCCAATGCGACAGGGTGTAAAACTATCATGAATGCCCGTAGAACTTACTCGGTTTTTGTTTCCAAACAACCGGACTTGTTTATATGTTGGTGAGTGGGCAATCCGTCAATGTATTGACATTAGACAAACAGACAGGACAACGATTACCACCGTGATATGCGTACACAAGATGTTCAGCATAGTGTGCATATCCAGTAGTTAGGAAGTACTACACGACAGTACCAATAAGTGTAAAAACACAAGACAATTACGTCAGTGCTTAGAAACTGTGCACAATAAATAATCAAAACGACAGGCTACGTAGCAACGGCGGAAGGTTGGGAGCCCTGATGAAAAATTCAACAAAGAATGTGTTGCTCAGCATAGTAATTGTAACAACTTTACGAGGACCAACCACATGGTGCCTAAATGGACTTCCATTCTTTTGTCTCTTCAACAGTTCGAACGAACCCCCTTTTTGATATAATTGTATTTAACTGTAAATATTTTTCAGAAATCGTATAAGAATACCTCGGCTCATTGTGTACGTTCGAAACCCCCCTTTTCAAACCCCGAGGTCGGGTCAAGCCTGTGGCGCTGATGGTCATTGTGTTTCTATAACCCGAACACGACGCGGTGTAGATTTCGTGATAACTGAGATAATTGGCCTAGATTTGTTGAATACCCAGACAGGCACATGTTAGGGCGACCTATGTTCATATGCAATTAGCCACGTGTTCCGTAGATAAGATGCATGTGTCACATCAAGGTATATAAGCTACGTGGGACATTTAGCAAGTTAATGGAATATACTGACGGTGCTCTGTTATACCGTTATAGTGTAGGTTTAGCCGTTAAAATTAAGGTCCTAGGTTGCTTAGATGCCGACATATTGACAATGACAGGTTTTCAATGGCGGCCATTTTGAAAATCCAGTATGGCGCCACATGTGATTATGGACAAACGGAAACATTGGGTTTTGCAATCAGCACATGCCAACGTTTCCAAAAAATATAGGTTTGTAAATCTCCAAGAACACTGAATGAAACTCTTAAAATTGACACAATGAACCGGACTACGACCTGGCTGTCGTGTTTTGGGGATAGGGGAAGGGAAACATCCATATTTTTGCTTAAAATGCCATTATGTCATCACATTTATTTTCCTAAAAAGCAGGTGTATGTAGGTAGTAGCTTTGGTTGCTTTGTTAAATATGTGGCTCATCCAAGTGCAGTAGGCAACTGTCGAATTATATTAAAAGAAGACGTACATATTTTACGAGCAATATTGTGTTTATTTTCGCCTTAATGTAGCGTATCCCAAACATTAACAAACATTAACTGGTTCAGCAGCATAATTAATACGGCATGTTAACAACAATTATCAAAGAATCTTGGACATCTGAGTTGAGGAAAAACACTACTTTGATTTTTAACATTTGTGCCTTGGTCGCCATATTGGCTGTAAAATGTTAGTGATACTACAATTCATTCCATAGACACCCCCGATTAGATTGTAGTGGCAAACCAATTGTGCAGCGGGATTAGACGAAACCATGTTGACTTGGTCTTTATTCCCGGACTACTAGGACATATGGGGCGCGATAGCATATCGGTTAGAAGGCCGGACTCTCAATCGAGAGAACCCGGTTTCAAATTCCATTGCGGTCGCTTCGAACCTTTGCCAAGTTTGTTAACCCCACGTTGCCACAGTTCACTCAGTTGTAAAACTGAGTACCTGGCAATACGGATATGTGACCGAATAGTCTTCGCGCAGTAATTGTAGCGTTGCTGAATACTTCCCAGAAAAGTTGAAATGGCCTTGGAAAGAACAGGTCTGCCAGGGGGTGAAGTGTAAAGCGCCTTGAACAGTCCTAAGGACCGGATACCGCGTTACATAAAAACTTACCTTTTTTACATGTCACAGTTGTTGGCAACAGTACACGGTTATACAACCTGAATAAAGTGTCTTCCCATGACACACCGAGCATTTCAGAGCGATCTTCTACCAAGTATATCAATATTGTGGAAAATGGCAATGTTCCGCAACGTGGATTCTGTTGAACTGTTTCTGTTGATATCATCATGTAGTTCTTGCACGGTTTACACCCCGAAACACGCAGATATCCATAAATAATTGCAGTTAAAATAAGACGTAGACAATTGCAATATTATTGCTGCATTTATCACGTGTAACGCTAATGTATTTCATAAACTAAAATTAAGACATTATTTTGTGCATTATTTCAGTTATTGGCACGCTTGCATTTTCAGGTTTCATGTTGTTCATACTTTCCATCCCCGTTTACTGTACTGATGACATCGCAGTTATGTCTATAATCCGTCCACTTCATTTTGGTTTTTATGACTGTCCGCTAGAGAGTAGCACCAGTATGACAACCTCTCGCCCAAGCTACCACCTAGCGGCTAATTATGCATTTCTATTAGGTTAAATGACACATAGTCGTAACGAATTTATATCCACAGTATATATTCAACTTCGCACTATATGCATGTACTGGTCTGGACAAGCTTGCTTGACACAGTCCAGCTCCTTAGCTGATGTACGAGACTTGACGCGTGCGCAATGTGTTTTTGTATGAATGCGCGTATGTATGGATGGACGGACGGACATGCATGCATGCATGCATGTATGTTTGCATGCGTGCATGCGTGCATGCATGAACTTATTGGTATCATTTCCCTGAGTAGTAAGCGTGCGACTGTATCCTTAGTACAACGCAAAATGCTCAAACATCACAAAGTGCCATTATTAGCCGTTCACGTGTAAAAATATTTTTCTAAAACACTTGCCAAAAAGTTGCAAGACCATTGTCAAGCCAGACATTCACTATCTAGTGAACTTATTCGTATCGTTTGGTCTTGTTTGGATCATATAATTGTATCATGAAATACTTTACATAGTGTATGTTACTTGGTGTTTTTTACCTGCAGCAACTCTCAGCCGCTTCAGTACTCGATCTTCCATAAGGTCAAGAGGTCAGCCTACGTCATCGTCCATCTGGACGCCATCGCTAACAACGTAGCTCTATTGAGGGCGAGCTGCGAAAACTCGCAAACAGGTGAAACACACACCTAATCGTTATTTCAGTTACAGCAATTCATATTCATATCAAGTTAACATCACAACAAGGAGGGAGGGAGGGAGGGAGGGGGGATGGGGAGGGAGGGGGCAGGAGGGAGAGAGGGATGGATGTAGTGAGGGAAGGAGGGTGGGTTGGGGGGACGGAGGGAGGGAGGGTTGGGAGGGAGAGAGGGAGGAGAGAGGGAGGGACGGGGTGAAGGAGGGACAGAGGGAGGAACGGAGGTAGGGAGGGAGGGATGGAGGGAGTGGGGAGGTGGGAGGGAGGGGCGATGGTAGGGAGGGATGGAGGGAGTGGAGAGGTGGGAGGGAGGGGCGAGGGAAGGATGTAGATAGGGATGCAGGGAGAGAAGGAGGGAGGGAGGGAGATAATGAGGGGGAGGAAATGAGGGAGGGAGGGACGGATGGATGGGCGGACGGACGGACGGAAGGGAGGGCGCAAGGACCAAGGTTTATGTAGTACTCATGAATTAATTTATTATGTTACCAAACATACAAAAAGAGTTGCACAATTAAACTCACTACATTTAAATGTTATTCTAAAAAACTATTCATACAAATATAAAGTTAAATATGTATTTTATCATTTATGATTAACGTTAATATACCTGTCTTTTTGTGTTCTATTTCACCAACATTATCAAGTTGTTTTACGCTGTCTTAATCAAACACAAACTATTTATCAAGATTTAGCAGGATTGCCTTCCAAAGCAAACATCTCAAGATGTCACGAGGAATAATGAGCGCCATTGCAAGGCAACGGGACAAGCCACGCGTAGCTTCTAAAGCTCTAATAATCTTGAATGCCTTTAGTCGTATGTGTTACTATGTTTTATCTGTGCCTCACGTAGGTGTCATTGGGGTGGTAAAGGCGGGTGCTTACGGCCACGGCAGCGTTCACGTGTCGAGACACCTGAAGGCGACCGGGGTAGAGAGACTGGCCGTCGCCACAGTCGACGAAGCAATCCATCTGCGCCACCATAACATCTCTGGTCCCATCCACATCCTTGGTAAACGCACGAACACATCCACGCACACAGGTCAAACACCTGGCCCTAACTAACTGGCACATGACGACACTGTTAATTCTGCAAACATGTCTATTATGTCTCTGCTTATTCCCCGGTGATATAAAAAAAGAGGTAGCAAATTATCGATGCAGAGTAATGTAATTTAACAATATTCCAACAAAAGAGACCACAACTAGCAGTTGATTTTGCTAATTTCACTGGAATATCTGCAAAGAATTCTGCAATGCCAATGCTAGATATACTATTCTCATTGTTATGCTTACGTTCCTGATACGAGTTACGTTAATTTAACTTGATGGTATGGATTATGATAACAATAACTTACTAGCCTATCTAAATCAACGCAATTTTTTTAACTTGGCACTCTGACGCCTTTACATAATTTTATTAGTTGCAAACTAGCAGTTGGACACATCAAGCACAATAATGATAGCTGCTATTGTTGATTTGTATAAACAAACACGGTACAACTAATTGTTATTGTAGGCAACGCCCAGGCGTGGGATATTCATAGTTGCTTGCAATACAACCTGACGCCTACCGTCTGCAGCAGAGATATAATCAAAGAAATGGCTTTGGCAATAGAGGGCGAGGAAGACACGTGTAGTACCGCTGTGAATGATCGGTTTGTATCCAACCCTAATTGTAATACGTTTCATCTCACCAACCACCACGGCCAACCTTTTATTTGGGCGCGTATGAGAGTTCTTTATATAAACTCAACTTGAAGAGATATTTTAGATGAAACCGTAACAATACAAAAATAGTCTACATTATTAAACTCTCATAATCATGTGTTAATAATATTGTCTTTGCAAATCGTGTTAGAGCGACTACATTTGATCAGTGATTGTTGTTGCAATGTTTGTGTTTAACTTGGCTGGACGGAGTTTTACCTTTTAGAAAAACACTACTACGAGGTGCCGTGAATATAAAGATCGACTCTGGGATGTCAAGAAACGGTTGCCAGCCAGATGAATTACGCCACATTATCCAAGTGAGATGCACCATCGTGGCCAGAGTTTCAATTTGAGAAAAATCGAGCATTTAAATCCAAATTGATAATATATATATACGAATCCATCCATGTGTGTTTTTTAGTTTCGTAATGCTGTGAGAAAACTTAAATATATATATATATATATATATATATATATATATATATATATATATATATATATATATATATATATTGTATGACAAGATCAGTTACACATTCACTCGATGTGCTTACTGATGTGGTATCTTAATTACACTACCACCCATATTCGATAACACACAGTTGTATTAATCTTAGCAGATCAAACAATTGAATACAATCACCACCACCACGAGATGTCGCGACGACGACACTCCATGACCAACGATCACGCGTGTCTCTTAATAGTCTATTCTAGACGGGGGCTGCTACACCACCAATCATTTGAAACAAATAGGAGGCCATTGCAACCGGTTTGGAGTTGTGGCTCTCAAAACCATTGCAAAACCACATCAGCTGCATGTTCTGCTGAAATGCTGACTGCGGCCCATAAGGATGCAATCTAATATGAGCTTGTGCGGAATATGTAGCAACTTATGTATAGCGTTGACCTATTATTATCTTACCTTGCCTTGTTGCAGAGCTGTGAAGACTTGGATGTTCCAATCGACAGCATGTTCACGCACTTTGCTGACTCCGCAGATGACGCCGAATTTACCAGACAACAACTCGATATATTTCAAGAAGCTGTGGCGCCGTTCAGGTGAATATGTTCTTGTAACGATGTAATTGGTGAATGGACTCGAGTCTTACTAATTATATCAACTTATGGTAACACTAATTGACTCTTTTAATAATCGCACAAAACTTGTTAGTACTCCGTAACAAATCGAGTCCCTGCCAGCGAGAGCAAGACCCTTTCTCCTATAAAGCAGCACGTGTTTGTATCCATCCGTTTGAAGTCCCATTGTTTTAGCTCAATACCTCTATAAAGTGATTTGTTCTCCTGTACTCTAACTCGTTGGTTGAAACTTTCTTTTTTGGACATGAACCGAGCTACACATAGATGAGAAAATTGTTGGACTCTCGATAAGCCAATGGCTTCCTTGTCCACTTGTCATCTTGTTGTTTGGGATGGCAATCTTGTTAAATCTGTTAAATCTTGTTAAATCTATGGCAAAATAATCCTAAAAATAAAGCAAGGTTAGCGTGACAAACTAAGTAGTATTGCTGCATATGAGGGGCCGGCAGCGTCATCCTTCTGTCGATATCCCCGGTATTTTATGCATTTTCGGTATTCTTTGCGATGTAGGAACAAGAACATCTCGCTACACGTCGCTAATTCCGGCGCCATTCTGAATGGCGTTGGCACAGACCTGGACTTCATCCGCCCAGGCATCGCCATGTATGGCCTTCCACCGGGTAAATAACGACGTACGACACTATATCAACTAACATTTACTGTGGAATTACTTAGTGTCATTACCATTTGTGGCGGTTTACGGATTACATTGCCGAGGGATTTGCATAATGTTTCTAATCAGTCGCTGAATATACAGTCAGAGAATTAGGGTGGTCGTAAATATGCGAGGTATTTGACCACGGCGTCTAAGCAGTTTGGCAAAATAATTAAACAACAATAGGTTAATTCGCAATAAAAGCATCGTCTTTGTAGTGGAATGTAATCGAGCTTGAATAATTTCATCTTAATAGTTGTACTGATGTCATTCTCAACCATCATAATACGTAATTCTTTAAATCTCTCTTGCTATATATCGATTGTTTCTGTTCTGTTTTTGCTGTTATTTTATTGTTCTACTGCGGTAGCTACATGGACTCTTGCTTCAAGTACTGCTTGTGTTAGTGCCCACTTTCTCTCCTGTTCATACATGTGATACTACTTATGTCAATGTAGACATGTATCTACTGTTGCTATGTGTATTACGACCAAATTGTAAACAGACCAAAACAGTGAAATACATTCAGAACAGTGGCGCCGTGCGGTGTGTCATAGATCACTTAATACATCAGTGGCTGTCATAGCCAAAACGATGGAAACCACATTAAATAGAGAATGTTTCAAAAAGAGCATTGTTGTTCTATTTTGGATTCTTGTGCATTGCTCTTCGTGGATTCAATCATTAACCACGTACGTCGATAATCAGAAGAGAAGCGTCGATTAAAGGCGATCGCGCACGAGTCGTGATAATGAAACGTATACACTAAGGGAGTTTCGCAGTACGCATTGATATTTTAACCAAAATATATGAGTAATAAACTTACTTCAAAAGAGGTGTCTTAGGCAAACAAAATCACATTCGTCGTGTGCAGAGCACTTATCAGTTGTCGCAAAACATTTGCTGTGGCCACTGCTATTATCTGCTTGACCAACTTGCAGGAGACGTCGCAGATTTCACCGACCGAGGGTTTCAGCCGGCTGCCAGCATCAAGGCCATTCCCTCGCTGGTGAAACGTCTGTCGCAGGGAAGGAAAGTGGGCTATGGCTGCACGTATACAACAGGGGATGGGGAATGGCTGGCCACATTTCCTCTAGGTTATGCCGATGGCTATTGGAGACTTCTAAGTAACAATGGTTTCATCGTCAGAGACAGAACTGGTGAGGAACAGACTCACCGTAATGTATAGTATTGCCATATTATATATTGCGAGAACAAAAAGGCAAAGTGAATTTGTGTTAAGGAATACTTAGTCGATTATTTGTTTATTTAATAAATTGATAGTTTTGTTTATAAGAAAAATATCTTAAATAAGCAGTATTTGTGAATGTTTTCAATTACTTAATTGCAATTATTGCCGACTGCAAAATATGGTAACGGACAAACCGGATTATTTTGCTTTGTTGTGTTAAATGTTTCTCCTTATTAAGATAATATCTTCTAAGAAGTTATGCAGTAAACCTCGTTAACTGATGATAAGCACCTTACATTGTTCTCTTCGTGTCATTATGATAATATGATCTACGTGTATATCCTCATCAACGTCATAACTTAATTAAGTAAACATAAACATATTATATATTTAAATAGAAAGCACGTCTCCACTTCCAGGAGAGAAGTGTCCGGTTGTCGGCCGTGTGTCCATGGATGCCGTCACGGTCAGGCTGCCGTGCTGTCCGGACGACACTGAGACGTACACCATGATGACGGCAGACTTTGACCTGGAAACATCAGCTACCGGGATTGCCTCGAAAGTGGGAACGATTTCGTACGAAGTTGTTACGAGACTTTCAACTCGTTACCCTCGAGTTTACATTGCAGACCAGTCGTTGTCAATAATTACTGGACTGCATGGTGATATTTATTAGATGCAAGACATGACTCCATCAACGTCTAGCCTTGTTGCAGTGCCAACGACCGCTGTTTAACGTAAAAGATCCATTATTGAATTTTGTTAGCCAATGCGAAAGGAGATTTAGCAAGATTTATCGATATTGCTATCCAAAGCAACATATCACACGGATGGCGGTTAACATCAGTTAAACTTAGCATCCCTTTGATGACAAGTATAGGAATAACAAACCCTTAAAGTGAAGGTTGATCCATTACTAGTTAGAACTGAGTAGATCTTGCTTGTCACATCAGTCACCGAAATCACGAAGCAAAAATAACATGGCAATTGGGCCGAATTTTCCGAGGGCCGAAATTACAACCACCCGTCAGCGCTACGATGTTTACTTACTGACGTATCCATGAAAACGAAAACCTAAAGTAGTCACATTTCTCCTCATATACTTACCATACATATACACATGTCACGTGGTCAAACATCAGTTTGACAATCTCAGAGATAGCATGATCCGTGACCGCCTAGTCTTAGGGGTATCGAGCCAACGGGTGCGTGAGCGCTTGTTGCGAGAAGACGACCTTGACAAGGTAGTTAAAATATGTCAGGCTGCAGAGGCCACAGAGAAACAAATCCTGACGCTAGCACAGAAAGTAGATTTAACAAGATTGCCATCCCAAACAACAAGTTCCAGATGGCAAAGTGGACAAGGAAGCCATTGGCTTATCGAGAGTCCAATAATTTTCTCATCTATGTGTAGCCCACCCTTATCAAATATCTGTCAATTCTATTTTTAAACATATGCACACTACTAGCATTAACACAATCATTTGGCAGTTTGTTCCATTCATTTATCACCCTCTGTGTGAAAGAGTACTTTCTCATGTCCAACCTACACTGCTCCTTAACTAATGCTGCTTTGTTTCCTCTGGTTCTACTGCCTTCTTTAAGTTTGAAGAACATATTCCTATCAACATCCTCATAACCGTTCACTATTTTAAATACTTCTATTTGGTCTCCTCTTAGTCTCCTGGTCTCTAGTGTTGTTAAATCACATTGTAATAAGCGACTTTCATAACTAAGGTCTCTCAATTCTGGAATTATTTTGGTTGCTCTTCGTTGTATTCTTTCTAGCTTGTCTATGTCCTTTTTATGATACGGCCTCCATGCTTGAATACAATATTCAAATGTGGTCTAACTATTGCTTTGTACAGGGGTACAATTAGCTGTTTCTCCTTATACATGATAGTTCTCCTAATTAGCCCTAGAATTTGATTTCCTTTTGAAGCAGCAATCCCACATTGCTCTGAAACTTTCATGTCAGCATTAAATGTTACTCCTAAGTA
The DNA here is from genome assembly GCA_963662155.1 of Lamellibrachia columna. Classification (NCBI taxonomy): domain Eukaryota; kingdom Metazoa; phylum Annelida; class Polychaeta; order Sabellida; family Siboglinidae; genus Lamellibrachia; species Lamellibrachia columna. The sequence continues at coordinate 11,374,245 of OY759273.1, forward strand.
ATTTTCTTGTGTGGTTCTACCTAGTACAGCATCCCCCATTTTATATTATTCGTCCATGTTTCCAAGCCCTATGTGTATACCTTTGCACTTCCCAAAATTTAATAACATTTGCCATTTTTCTGACCATTTAACTAATTTATCTAGATCATCCTGTAAACTTTGTTTATCTGTGTCATTTGTAACCTTTCTGAATATGTTTGTGTCATCTGCAAATTTGAGTACTTTGCTAGATATGTCATCTTCTAGATCATTTATATATATTAAAAACAGTATAGGGCCTAATACTGATCCATGTGGTACCCCACTCAAAACCGATTTCCAGTTTGAAATCTCACCGTCTACTATTACTCTCTGTCTTCTGTGTGTAAGCCACTTTTCTATCCAGTTGATTACATCATTACCTATACCATGGGTTTTTAGTTTAAGTATCAATCTTTGGTGTGGCACTTTATCGAAAGCTTTCTGAAAATCTAAGTAGACAACATCCACTGGTGAGCCGTCATCTACCCACTTTGTAATTTCTTCAAAAAAACACAAGAGATTGGTTAGACATGACCTTGCTTTTAGGAACCCATGTTGAGGAGATGTATTTATTAAATTTTGTTTTACAAGGAATTCCACCATGTGGTCTCTAATTAATGTTTCGAGTAATTTACATATAACTGATGTTAAACTCACTGGTCTGTAATTTTCTGGCTTGTTCCTCGATCCCTTCTTAAATAGTAGCGTAATGTTTGCTTATTTCCATTCTGATGGAACTATTCCTTCTTCTAGTGACAAGTTAAAAAAAATTGCAAGTGGTGTACTAATTTGCTCAACAATTTCCTTAAGCAGTTCTGGTGGTATCCCATCAACTCCAGGTGATTTATTATCTTTCATCTTCTTAATTTTGTTTGCTATCATTACAGACGTTACAAATAACTGCCCTAAATGTTCTGATTTATTTCCCTCAAATTTAGTAAATGGAACTGGAAGTGAGCTGATATCTTCTGTGGTAAATACTGAGCTGAAATACTCATTCAGGACCTCTGCCATTTGAAACCCCTCTGAAATTATGTTTCCCCTGTTGTTTTCCAGTGATCCGACCTTATCTCGAACGTTCTGTTTACTCCTTACATAAGCATAGAAATTCTTGCTGTCATTTTTTATATTACCTGCCAATTTTTTTTCAAAGGTTCTTTTAGATTTTCTAATTTCAGTTGTAGCTAGGTTAAGTGCCTCTTTGTAATTTGCATAGTCTTCATCCTTTCTGGTACGCCTATAAACCCTCCACATAGTTTGCTTAAACACTATTTTTCTAATGGCTTCTTTTGACAAGTGTTTCTTTCTAGACCGTTTTCCTTGTTTTTTCAAGGGAACAAATTTATCGATGATACTCTCAATTTCATATTAGTGAGCAGTGACACTAGCATCAATTACTGCAATACTAGGGGGCGTCGCCAACAACAACGAAAGCCATTTCAGCCATCGACGAAGCAAAAGCCTGCCACCAAGTGTAGTTGTTGCGACACAACACACGCAAATCGTGCATGTTCTGCATACGGCAAAGCTTGTAACAAGTGTGGGAAGAGTGGACACTTTGCGCGCGTTTGTCGATCAAAACCGAATGATGGAAAAGTGCGCTATGTATCGCATTACGATCCCACAGATGGTACGGCTGAGATGTTTGTCGGCATGGTAAAAAATGCGCACACGGCGACCGACAACAAATGGACTCAGAAGCTGCGTGTTGACAATTGTACGATCTCGTTTAAGTTGGACACGGGGTCTGACGTTAGCATAATCTCAGAGAAGCAGTATCAGTGCATTAAACCAGCACCGAAGCTGGAGAAAAGTAGCACAGTGATGACACCTACCACTGTAGGTGTCATCACTGTGCTATACCAAGCCTAGGGGTGTGTTGAGTATCAGTACGCTTCAAGAAGTGTCAAATATCGACATACCTGGAAGTCGTGCGTGAAGAATGCAGGCCAGCACTCCTAGGCGGCCCAGATTGTGACAAACTCGGACTTGTGAAGCGAGTCAATGCAATGAAGAAGGATGAAATAAAGAGCAATGATACAATGAGGGCCGAGATCAAGAAATCATACGAGTCAAAGCAATGAAGAAGGATGAAACAAAGAGCAATGATACAATGAGGGTCGAGATCAAGAAATCATACGAGTCAACGCAATGAAGAAGGATGAAACAAAGAGCAATGATACAATGAGGGTCGAGATCAAGAAATCATACGAGTCAACGCAATGAAGAAGGATGAAACAAAGAGCAATGATACAATGAGGGTCGAGATCAAGAAATCATACGAGACAACGCAATGAAGAAGGATGAAACAAAGAGCAATGATACAATGAGGGCCTAGATCAAGAAATCACACGAGTCAACGCAATGAAGAAGGATGAAACAAAGAGCAATGATACAATGAGGGTCGAGATCAAGAAATCATACGAGTCAACGCAATGAAGAAGGATGAAACAAAGAGCAATGATACAATGAGGGCCGAGATCAAGATATAATACGAGTCAATGCAATGAAGAAGGATGAAACAAAGAGCAATGATACAATGAGGGTCGAGATCAAGAAATCATACCCACAGTTATTCCAGGGGAATGGCACTCTGCCTGGGGTACACACGATTGTCCTCAAAGATGGCGCCACTTGAGTCATCCATGCACCTCGCAGGGTGGCAGTTTCGAAAAGGCCACAACTGAAGCAAGAGTTTGACCGGCAGGTGGATTTGGGATTCTTGGCGAAGGTCAACGAGCCCACGGACTGGGTAAATTCGCTCGTGATAGCAGAAAAATCTAACGGGAGGATGCGACTGTGCATAGATCCAAAGGATCGAAACAAGGAGATTAAGCGTGAACACTTTCAAATCCCAACAAAGGAGGAGATCATCGGAAAGCTTGCAAATGCAACATGCTTCTCGAAATTGGACGCGACAGCCGGCTTTCATCAGATACAATTGGACAGACCATCATCCTTGTTGACCACCTTTAAAACCCCATTTGGACGCTACCGATACCTGAGGCTACCAATGTGTATCTGCTCAGCCCCAGAGGTGTTCCACAAAACCGTGCACCAGTTTCTAGAAGACATTGAAGGTGTGAGAGTTTACATGGACGACATCATCGTCTGGGGCTCCACCGCTGCGGAGCACGATGAGCGCCTCATGAAGACATTGCAGAGACTCTCTTAAGTGGGGCTGGGCCTGAATGTGGAGAAGTGTGTCTTCCGACAACCCGAAATCTCGTATCTGGGAGAAGTGGTGACCCAAGACGGCGTGAAACCCGATCCGGAGAAAATCCAGGCGATCACAGATATGCCTACACCGACTAACGCAACCGAGTTACTGCGTGTGTTAGGCATGGTGACATATATTGGCCGATACATACCAAATCTGTCAGCCAGAACCGCTCCACTCAGATTACTGTTAGAGAAAGACAGTGACTGGCGATGGCAGCATGAACACGAGCTTGCGTGGAACGGAATCAAAGAGACACTGTCGAAACATCCAGTACTGCAGTACTATGGTGAGAGCAAGTCGCTCAAGTCTCGATCGATGCATCCAAAGACGGGATTGGTGCCGTTCTGCTGCAAGAGACGAACGGAGAGTGGATGCCTGTGGCATACGCTTCGAGGTCCATGACGACAGCGGATACAAACTACGCACAGATCGAAAAAGACCAGCTCGGTGTCGTGTTTGCATGTGAACGTTTCCACGTCTACATCTATGGTCGCAAAGTCATAGTTGAGACTGACCACCAGCCATTGATAGCGATTTCAAAGAAACAGCTCTGCGACGCACCACCGAGATTACAGCGGCTTCTATTACGCATTCAGAAGTACGACGTGATGCTGGAGTACACTCCGGGAAAACTCCTCGTGGTCGCGGATACATTGTCGAGATCGTTCTCATCAAAGGAGGTGGCGAGCAGGACAGAGGGCGAAGTGCACATACACGTCTGCGCGGTAAAATCAAGCTTACCTGTGTCTGAGCGCAAATGGGCTGAGCTAGCGGAAGAGACCGAAAAGGATTGTGAACTACAAAGAGTTATTCGCAGCACGGCAGATGGTAGTGACATTTGCCCGAAGCCTTATGTGACATTCATAGACGAACTGACCATTGTCGATGGTGTCATACTGAAGGGACAACGAGGTATTGTGCCTGAGAACACGAGAGCAGAGAGGCTTCAGCTAATACACGAGCGTCACTTGGGCATCGAGAAATGTAAGAGACGGGCCCGAGACATTCTGTACTGGCCCAACATGAACAAATATGTTTATGATACAGTCTCGCGATGTGACGTGTGCCAGGAGTACAGATATGCACAAAAACAGCAACCACTGCAGATGCATGAGAGGCCAGATCGACCATGGGCGAAGGTAGCTTGCGACATCTTCTACCTGAAGCAAGTTCCATACCTACTGACGGTCGACTACTACTCGCACTATCCTGAGATAGCCTCTTGTCGAACGAATCGAGCCGACAGGTGATCATCCATTTGAAGTCAGTCTTCTCACGATGTGGAATTCCATCGGAGTGTATTTCGGATGGGGGCCCGCAGTTTGCCAGTGAGGAGTTCAGACAATTCACCAGTGAGTGGGGCATCGAACACAAGATGTCGAGCCCTTATTATCCACAGTCAAACGGACTTGCAGAAAATGGTGTGAAAATTGTGAAGCGCTTACTCAGGAAGGCAGCCGACAGAGGAGAGGTTGCTTACCTCGCCTTGCTTGCGTATCGCTCTTCACCCCTCGACTGTGGAAAGTCTCCGGCCGAGCTACTGTTTGGCAGAAAGATCAGAACGCGTCTGCCATATCGATGTGAGATATACACCAGGAAATCTGCACCACACGATCGAGGGAAACTACTGAAGGTGTTACACCCAAATGACACGGTGCGAGTGAAGGATCCAAGACGACGAAGATGATCGGAGCGCGCAAGAGTAGTAGGCCTCAGCGGACCTCGCTCGTGTGACGTTCAGTGTGAGCATGGACGACGAGATGTGTCTACCATTTTCTAAACCATGCGTCATTTTTTATTGAATGTGTGAAAGATGATCGCAACGGCTATATGGTCATATGATACCCCTTTATAGTAGCGTTTCAAAATTAAACCATTCGACTTGTATCTTATCAACAAGAAGTATAAAAGCAGTCACCCAAATAATAACATTTGTCTGGAATTTACCCGACATCCTATTAAAATTGACACCATTTTTTATTTTCTTACAAAGTTATGGCATGTTTCGTAAAAAAAAATCAAACAATTATATGAATATTTGTTTGAAAATAAACTCATTGGTATATTTAAAGAGACATTATGCAGGTTTCATTGGTTCGCAATGCTCTACTATAAATCAATGATAACATCGTGTACTCTTCCAATTTACACTTGACAGTTTGAAATTGTATTAGTACTATATTTGTTTTTGTTATCTATCAAAATGTTATTTATTACAGTTACATGTAGACACATCATGGAACACTCCTGATTGTCAAGTCATTATTATTTGTTTCACAGCCAAGCCCATGCCTTGATCATAAAGTTAGCTGAAAACCAGTCACATAATTTAATTATATATCGATTTTGACACTTGATAAATCATGGATGTACATGTACACTAGATTTCCTGTAATTCTTAATAATAATTATTATTATGAGAGTGCCCAAGTGAATATATTATTTGCACTTTTAAAGTGCACATTATATACTACATTGAATCGTTATTTCCATGACATAATATTATTTTGTTAACATAATTTAGGTTATATTTGAAATGGGTTAGTGCACAAGACAATGTATGCAGCATATTAGTATTATATTACATACCCTCTGGGTGTATGTATTACACTTGTCGCTGTCATCACTACCACCTCGCTGGCTTCAGGCTCATACAAACACGGTTATGTTATGTTGTCATATTCTTTTAATGAGAATAATCATATCGGTCAGCTGTTCAACATGTCCTAACCCAAGTATGTGGCATGCCTCATTGTATATCTATCTTCGTCAGTACATTATATTCCAATGACATACTATTCCCAAAGTATATTGTTATTCTTTGTTTTAATGCAGTTGTGATATATTTAATTTATTATTTCAGAGTATGCATTTAATATAAATTATTGGAAATATGTAAGCACTATACGGAGCTGTAGTTTTTCATCTGCACTACTTCGTTCTTAGATTTCCTTCAGCATTGAAGTAATGAGGCTATGACAGCATAATATTATGTTTAACATCACTAACCTACAATATAAACATATGTAAGGTTTCTTTCTTAGATATTTTTCCTACTGTACACTTTCCTACTGAGCAATTTAAAAAAAAATTTAGACAACAATATTGTTAAATTATCCAGGGTGTGTGTATACATATTGCATATTTTGTGTATTATAGTCTACTTCCAAAGTGCTACCCCTATAGCTGCCTTGGCCTGGTATAGCATTTTGGTTTTGTATATTTCATATACAAACATCCTTGACCTTGGGCTGCATAAATAATATAAATATGGCAGGGTACCTCAGCTTTATCCAGTTGACATAATATCTATATTATGATGTAAAGACATAATTATATATTATTTGTTATATTCCAATACCCCCAACTGAAAACTGGCGAAATGCTTTAATAACTTACAAAATGAATGGTGAAAAGTTTTTAATATATTTTTTTACGATCACGTTTTCTTATAATCAGACAAAACATTAACATGGCAACCAAGGCAATTTTGTAATGTGGCGAACCTCTTTAGATGCCTGCCTACCTTCAATCGCAGGTTTATTTTGGTCGGTGAACATATCCTAGTTTCATAATATCACAATCGTTGAACGGGCCTCTCGCCATATAAAAAAAAACTAGTTGTCCTCATTGTGTTAATTTTGCAACACAAACACATTAGAGATCTCTAAATAGGCCACCCATGTGACCAAGATAAACTGGTCTGATTACAGAGGCTGGTGAGATGTACAAATGTGTAGATCTGACAAAACACGGGGTTTAAGGGGTGGCTGTTTCCAACGGGTGCTGTTTGTAACTGGTTCTACTGTATATATGGAATAAACATTTTAGCTAGGGCTTAATTGTATGGTATAATATACTACTACACACACCATTCTTGAAACCTAAATATTAGTTTATCACATGTTGTATTTGTATATACCAAATGTTGTATATATATATATATATATATATATATATATATATATATATATATATATATATATATATATATATATATATATATATATATATATATATATATATATATATATATATAATATATAATCATTTGCCCTTTTTTAAGTTGAGATTTTACCTAACTGAGTTGACCGTGTATGCCACGGGAAGAACAGCTAAACGCTTTGCATAGTGAATGTGTTACATCCTTGGCAAACAACGTTACATATTTGACAAAAACGCATACGTAGTTTTAAAAAAAGCGACACAAAAAATGTCACACAGTTAAAGAAAATGATTGTTTTGCTAATTCATTATTTCGCCACTTCGCGCAGTCAGACGGGTATGAAGGGTGGGGGTGGAGGTCATTGATGGATGAAGAGTCAACGGACGGATGTGGATGGAGATGCAGGTGGCCAGTAATGGATGATTATTCGTGTAGGGGTAGACGAACGGCGGTCAATGTAGGGGGTAGTCGGAGAGGGTGAATGAAAGGAGAGATGGGCGGGAAATATAATGTTTGAAGAGACTACGAAGGGCAATTGTTGATGGGGTGCACTGCCCAGTAATGAATGAATATTCCGGTGCATGGGGGTGACTATAGAAGATAGTACACGAAGATGTTAGTGGACGGAAGTGAAGATAGCGAACAGACAGGCGGACATACATAGCTAAACGCGTTACTACGTAGCTGAACGGATTGCATACTTCGCAACAAGCGTTACATACGCACTTAATATTGGCCTGTAATGGTTAGTCAGGTGACAATGAACACTGTAAGTGTCAGGTGGGCTGTTGCAACAACATAGACATGTTGACTTTGTGGAGTGTATCTTGTATCAACTCGGGTTAGTCAATAAAATAACAATGGAAGGACAACACAGAGTGTGTTAATTGTGCTTATTCAACAGTGCTTCCTTCTTCATTTCACCATAAATAATTTAAAGTTGAGATGCCTAAGTTGACACATGTTTAAGTTGACATGCCGGTGTGATTTTGATGGCAAATTGACACTCCTACTTCTGTGTGTTGGACGTTGGAACCTGCACCAGACAGTGACAGCTATTGTGTCATATGAACCGTGTCTACTGCAAGGCATGTGTTTTTCCTACATCTAGATTTTTACTTCCCATTACGTAAACGATTTCTTGACGACTGCAGTCTCGCCCGGTGTTTTTATCTCGTTGCCGGAGTAACCCTAGTGCATAACTGGATCTTTTGAAATTAATTAGCAGTAAGGTTTTTTATACCAGCTATTATGTACTTAGTAACAATGTATCAAATGTCATTAACTAACCAAATTGGTGGAAGTGGTGACCAGTAATGGACAAAAGGCCAACGGGTGATACATGCTGTGGTGACAGTGCTGTGTATGCCATTGGAAGAATAGCTGAACGCGTCACTACGTAGTGAATGCTTTAAACACTTAGAAAACAGCGTTACATATGTGGCAAACCGCATTAGCTAAGACTGGTAAAATGTCACGCAGTTAAATAAAATTACACAAAAATGTCATAGTAAAAGACAATAACAGGTCATACAGTTAAAGAAAATGACTACGAAATGTCTCGCAGTTAAAGAAAATGTCAACTGTCGCATCTTGTGTGTCTACCGGCGGAAAAGTATACACATTTTAAAAACGGGAAACAATGTTTCCATTCACGAGACTACGAATTAAACACAAATACTAAAATAGTTGCTGATATCACTGCAGTCGTTGCGCATTCTTTGTTGTTTTCTTTCATACGTCCAGTCAAGAACATTACAGTATAATTTAATCTCTTTGACAAATTCCCAATTAACTATGAATTAAGTGCTCGTTTAATAGTAGATATTACAGGATAGTTCACAGTCGTGTTACTCAGGTGTCTAAAAAGGCCTGCAGTAACTATTTCAGTCACTAACTTGAGATCACATCCTAGAGCACTGTAGCACTAACAAGACAACTTGGTACACCAAAGGTTTAACGTGCTGGTGTCAAGAAAAAGAGGCTGTATAAAGCATTTGTTATATCTAGATAGGCTGAATCTGAGCATAAATACAAAACTTATAAAAGCAAATTAACAACTACATTAAGACCGACTAAACCAGCTCGACAGAGATACACTGTTAAGGGTACTTGGAAAATATTAAACTGCGTAATTAACAAACATTTCAACACACCAATATATCCTGATATTTTTATGAAGAATAACAAACCACTTTCAGAAAAGAAAGAGATAGCAATTGGATTTAATAATACAAAAAGTGGTCCAAATCTAGCAAAACATATTTAATTGTCTGATAAGGATGTATATATTTAATGGAATCAGTGAAGAACACGCAAAAAGACAAATACAACATGTGGTAAACTAATATTTAGGTTTCAAGAATGGTGTGTGTAGTAGTATATTATACCATACAATTAAGCCCTAGCTAAAATGTTTATTCCATAGATACAGCAGAACCAGTTACAAACAGCACCCGTTGGAAACAGCCACCCCTTAAACCCTGTGTTTTTGTCAGATCTACACATTTGTACATCTCACCAGCCTCTTACGTAACTAAGTTTGCTAAAAAAAACTATAACAGCGGTATTTAAAAAAAAAATCATTACTCTGTAGCTACGTATCGTGCTTGTTATGCAATAAAAATGTGTACACACCCGATGGTGTTTGTTCGTTTCTTTCTCATTACTCATGCTATGTATGATTCATACGATAACCAATGCCCTAAATTTGTTAGATGTACGCATACAGGTCAACTCGTTGATGCATACCCGCTGTCTTTATTATCCCGACAAGACATCACGCGGTCTACTCTTCTTAGAGAAACGACACACATAATAATAATGGAACCCGAATTTCATCATAGCTGGCATAGAAAAAATCACTGCACAGCTTTTTAAGCGCAAATGACGGGTTTAACTTTCAACTTGTTCAGGCTTGCATACATCCAGTGGGCGGACCAGCGCTTTAACTACAGGGCTAGTATGACTACATCAAGCCAGGTTATTTATAACGCGCATTTCCCGTGTACCAAAATCCATTAGTCACCTGTTAGTAATGCGTCCTTTCGGGAACGCGGCAGAACGGTGTCATATTACGGGACACAACACGATCGCATTCCTAACATGGTATGTAGCCCGCTGCATTTCGCGAAACGCGAGCATATAGCCTACTCCCTCCAGACAGATACACGAGCCATTCAGCCTCCTCACCTCATTAATCATAAACTATTTCATGAATGAAATTCATTTGCACATTTGCTTATTCTTAAAGTGGGTTTTCCCCTGGTTTTTTAACTAACCGCCACGTCAGCGATATGTGGGTTTTCCCTGGATATTCCCTCAATAACCGCCACGTCAGCGATATGTGGGTTTTCCCCCTGGGAAATAAATAAAGCAAGGTTAGCGTGACAAACAAAGTATTATTGCTGAATATGAGGGGCCGACAGCGTCATCCTTCTGTCGATATCCCCTTTATTTGATGCATTTTCCGGTATTCTTTGCGTTGTAGGAACAAGAACATCTCGCTACACGTCGCCAATTCCGGCGCCATTCTGAATGGCGTTGGCACAGACCTGGACTTCATCCGCCCAGGCATCGCCATGTATGGCCTTCCACCGGGTAAATAACGACGTACGACACTATATCAACTAACATTTACTGTGGAATTACTTAGTGTCATTACCATTTGTGGAGGTTTGCGGGTGTTCGTTGACGAGGGATTTGTAAAATGTTTCTAATCGGTCGCTGAATAAACAGTCAGAGAATTAGGGTGGTCGTAAATATGCGAGGTATTTGACCACGGCGTCTAAGCAGTTTGGATAAGTAATTAAACAATAATAGGTTAATTCGCAATGACAGCATCGTCTTTGTAATGGAATGTAATCGATTTTGAACAATTTCATCTTAATAGTTGTACTGATGTCATTCTCAACCATCATAATACGTCATTCTTTAAATCTCTCTTGCTATATATGGATTGTTTCTATTCTGTTTTTGCTGTTATTTTATTGTTCTACTGCGGTAGCTACATGGGCTGTTGCTTCAAGTACTGTTTGTGCCTACTTCCACTCCTGTTGATACACCTGATACTACTTATGTCAATGTAGACATGTATCTACTGTTGCTATGTGCATCACGACCAAATAATAAACATACCAAAACAGTGAAAAGACATAGTCAGAACAGTGGCGCCGTGCGGTGTGTCATAGGTCACTTAACACAGTAGTGGCCGTCATAGCCGAAACGAAGGAAACCAAATTAAAGAGGCAATGTTTCAAACAGAGCATTGTTGTTCTATTTTGGATTCTTGTGCATTGCTCTTCGTGTTTTCAGTTATTAATCACGTATGCCGAAAATCAGAAGAGATGTGTGGATTAAATGCGAACGCACGCGAGTCGTGATAGTGAAACGTATAGACTAAGGGAGTTGTGCAGTACGCATTGATATTTTAACCAAAATAAATTAGTAATAAGCATACTTCAAATGAGGTGTCTTAGCCATAGTAAATCATATCCGTCGTGTGCAGAAAAGTTATCAGTTGTCGCTGCAGAACATTTGCTATGGCCACTGCTATTACCTGTCCTGACTAACTTGCAGGGGACGTCGCAGATTTCAGCGACCGAGGGTCTCAGCCGGCTGCCAGCATCAAGGCCATTCCCTCGCTGGTGAAACGTCTGTCGCAGGGAAGGAAAGTGGGCTATGGCTGCACGTATACAACAGGGGATGGGGAATGGCTGGCTACCTTTCCTCTAGGTTATGCCGATGGCTATTGGAGACATCTAAGTAACAATGGCTTCATCGTCACAGACAGAATTGGTGAGGAACAGACTCACCTTAAAGAATTGTATTGCCATAATAAATATTGCGAGAACAAAAAGGCAAAGTGAGTTTCTATCAGGGAATGTTTAGTCAATTATGTATTTATTTAATCAATTAATAGTTTTGTTTACAAGATAAAGATCTTAAATAAACAGTATTTGTTAATGTTTTCAATGAATTAATTGCAATTATTGCCGACTCCAAATATGGTCACGGACAAATCGGAATATTTTGATTTCAAAGTGAAGTTGTGTTAAATGTTTCTCTTTATTAAAATAATATCTTCTGACAGATTATGTAGTAAATCTCGTTCATTGATGAATCGCACGTTACTTTGTTCTCTTCGTGTCATCATGACAATATGATATTCATGTATATCCTCATCAAGGTCAAAACTTAATTAAATAAACATAAACATATTATATATAAAAGGACACTTCCAGGAGAGAAGTGTCCTTTTGTTGGCCGAGTCTCCATGGATGCCATCACGGTCAGGCTGCCATGCTGTCCGGACGACACTGAGACGTACACCATGATGACGGCAGACTTTGACCTGGAAACATCAGCTACCGGGATTGCCTCAAACGTGGGAACGATTTCGCAAGAAGTTGTTATGAGACTTTCAACTTGTTGCCCTCGAGTTTACGTTGCAAACCAATCGTTGTCGATAATTAGTGGACTGCATGGTGATATTTATTAGATGCATGACATGACTCCATCGACGTCTAGCCCTGTTGTAGTACGAACGTCCGCTGTTTAACTTGTGTCGAGACCAGATCCATTATTGAATTTTGTTAGCCAATCGGGAAGGAGATTTAGCAAGATTTGTCGATATTGCTATCCAAAGCAACAGGCTCTTGGTTGCAAGAGGACAATGACGTCACTGACTTTTTTAACAATTGTTCATCTTTGAATGGCGCACATTTGTCAGATATCTGACAATTCAGGTTTCAGATATATTCACACTGACATCTAACATAATCAACAATCTTTGATTGAACAACTTTAGCAATATTAAGCAAAATTGAGCAAAATCCAGATGGGAAGTGGAAAAGGAAGCAATTGGCTTATCGACATTTATGTGTAGCCGTCTCTTATCAGATAATTGTAACTTTTATTTTGAAATATATCACACTGACAGCATTAAACATCTTGTTAAACTTAACATCCCTTTGACGGCAAGTATAGGAAAACCAAACCCTTAAAGTGAAGGCTAATCCATTACTAGATAGAACTGAGTAGATCTTGAGTGTCACATCAGTCACCGAAATCACCAAACCGAAATAACATGGCAGTTGGGCCGAATTGTCTGAGGGCCGAAACCACAACCACCCGTCAGCGTTATTCCTGCTATTTCGATGTTTACTTTCCTATCCATGAAAACGACAACCTAGAGCAGCCAAGTTTCTCCTCATTTATTTACCATACAAATTCACATGTCACATGATCAAACATTACTCTTATTCCCATGTAACGATAATAAATTACAAACGAAAAAGCTAGGTATATATTCTACAGCTAGTCTCGCGAAGCTAGTCATAGGAGATTATATGCTTTTGTTTATTTTGATATGTATGTAGAAGTAAGAGTAATGTTTGACCACGTCTCATGTGTATGCATACGGTAGATATGTGAGAAGTTTGGCAGCTCTATGTGGTCGTTTTCATGGTTCGGTCAGAAAGTAAATAAGTTCGAAGTCAAAGGCTAAACTGCACAGAAACAGATGAATTCGATGATGTTTCTGCGGTATCACTCGCCGCTAGCGGTTCGAAATCGTTACATTATAAGCTTTATTCTGGAAAATTGGCATCGCCATCACTCGCTAGTGAAACTATTTTGAAGCACTGAATAGAAATCACTGACCCATATCATCAATAAATTGTATATCATGTAAAATACTCGTTATGAACAATTCGCGATATTCGCAACTTTACGTTCGAAGAAGGGTGGATATTGATGAGAGGCAGCATGTGAAAAGTCGATATATATGTGTTTATTAGAACAGTTTACATGATGGCGTCCGCTCGAGCATGTTGTCGTCGGTGCCGTATATGTATATATATATATATAATTTTGTTATATATATATATATATATATATATATATATATATATATATATATATATATATATATTATATATATATGTATATATATATATATATGTATATATATATATATATATGTATATATATATATATATATATATATATATATATATATATATATATATATATATATATATATATATATATGTATATATATATATATATATATATATATATATATATATATATATATATATATATATATATATATATATATATATATATATATATATATATATATATATATATATATATATATATATATATATATATATATACAAGTGGAATAGTGTGAGATATTTGAGTCTATAGTGAACTCTGGAATGATTGGTTGATCGCCTTGTTTTCCTCAGTGTCAACCTCATCTGAAACACTTTGTTTTAGTTTCTACATCTGTATTTTTATGAACATCAAATTATGACGAAAGGCAAATATTATATTTATGATGCGATAATTTTTATTCAACACGCTTGAGCGACAGGTAGACCTTGACATTTCACAGAACACATTCACGTTGTATGTGGACATAGTAATACACGATTTAGTTCACTCCTGGTTGTAATATAAACGATATCATCGATCGACTTATCTCTGGAGTTCATGTGGTAGTTCTGGAAGCTGTGAATTCTCCTGGCGCACGAGTTTGTGTCGTAACAAGTGGGTGTGTCGGAATGGTGGATGAAGACGTAGCGGGCAGCCAGCATCCAGGGGAAGCGACCACGGGGGGCTCTTTGCTCCCCACCCACGGCGGGACATTTGCACGCAGCCAGCGGAAACTACAAGTAGGTAGAGGAAATGACGTCGAGGCATGATCTTTATTTTGTGAACTGTCTTCCGCTACGTCAATATTAACCAAGGAACGCGCGCACACAAATAGTTGACCATGTTAATAAATGCATGATGTGACAACAAAGTGCCTTTATTATTTTTACAGTTTTTTATGACAAAGATATGATATGCATCGGGGGAGGTTCGGAGGGTGAGCACGATCCCCTTTGTTGAGATAATTGTGTTTGACTGTACGATTTTTCAGAAATCATCCCATATATCCCGGCTGATTGTGTCCGCTCGAACGCCCCTTTTTAAAACCCTGCATGTTGTTGATAAGACTAAAAAATAAGTATATTCCCAAACAGGTGCTATCTAAAACATGTCCGGGTAATATGTGAATAGTGTTAATTGATGTATTTCTATGAATAATTATAGGATGCTTAGATATTTTCATATTCTACCCATTATTCGTTCCTCTTCGAGTCATCTCAAGACAATTCACGATGATAATTTTCGCAGAGAAAAGTTGAAAATAATAAAGCTGTAATAGTGATCACGATCGTTCAGCAATATAAAGAAAATTAATGACGGGAATTAACAAACCTCTGAATGTAATATAACGGCACCACCAACATTTCGTCACCAAGAATATGAGATAACATGCTCGCGTTGGATACGAATACAATGTTTATCACTGTAATATTACGACTATATTAAGCTTCACTGCCACAACTTATATATGATTTGCAGGTTAAAACTGCACATCTTTATATAATTTACTATGCTCCTAATTTCTGTCAAGACGTCTCTCAATTTCAATTGCATACAACTATGGATAGTGATTGTATTGAAAACGTGTTAAGAAAAACAACTACGTTCTTTTTTGTTTGAAACTATATGTTACGTTTACTCAAGTGACCAGTTACAATGACGTAACAAGTTGTAAGCAATAAATACGTTGCCCAGCCAAGCAATCGCTTATACCACTCAACAACTGTCTATTTTGAATGTAAAATCAAGTTGTGGCAGTGGATATATGCTGAGTGAGTGTCGATATAGTGTTATTTTATCCACCAGAGGTACCACGGGTTATTTCGGGTAACCTCCAATCAACGCTTCACTTCCAGACGTCAGACGACCGCTACGACTAGTGTCAATAAGACTAAGACATACAGCACACTTGCATGGTTTCTCACCAGTGGGAAAAATACTGATTAAAACTGCAACTGTGACCATATGTATGAAAGCAACCGTCATGAACCACGAACGGTTTCTAATCAGTACGAATTCCGAAATATTGGTCACCAGGAAACATTGCCGGTCGCATCACCCGCCGGTCGGCTGTGTAACCAATGATCCGTACTCCGCATGGCCGCGACACTGTGCACGCTGAGCGGATAGCTACGGCTAGAGGGGTAAGACCACAGTTGACCTTCCTGTTTATTGTTTCACGAATGTAGGGCGTATGAAATTGTAAAATGGGAAATTAATAAATTAATATTATGTGACATGAGTGCCTTTGAGCAG
The DNA here is from genome assembly GCA_963662155.1 of Lamellibrachia columna. Taxonomy (NCBI): domain Eukaryota; kingdom Metazoa; phylum Annelida; class Polychaeta; order Sabellida; family Siboglinidae; genus Lamellibrachia; species Lamellibrachia columna. Next base: position 11,390,639 of record OY759273.1, read on the forward strand.
GAATATTCACAGGTTTGTTTGTAAAAGCTATTGGCTGTGAAACAGTGCATTTTTTAAAGAGTTTAACTGGCGGAGGGATTTATGGGAATTTTTCTGCTATGGGCCACGTGGGCGCATGAATACTTGACTATTTTTGTCAAAATTGATGGGCATCGCACGTCGGGGCGTTTTAAAAGAGCTGAACGTATGTGATTTTGATGAAACTTGGTCAGCATGTCAATGAGATGATGGCAGTTGCTGTGAAAAAGTTGCAGAATTTATAGTGGTCACGTTTTCTTATAATCAGACAAAACGTTAACATGGCCACCAATGCAATTCTCAACTGTGGTCTGACTCCTAGAGCAGTGTTCTACACCAGAGCTGAACAGTTGGTGGTCAGTCGGACACTTTGTATACTTGGTGGTCAGTCGGACACTTTGTATACATGGTGGTAAGTCGCACACTTTTTATATTTGGTGGTCAGTCGGACACTTTGTGTACTTGGTGGTAAGTCGGACACTTTGTATACTTGGTGGTCAGTCGGACACTTTGTAGATTTGGTGGTCCATCTCAAAAGTTGGTAGTTCACATATTAACACTTAACAATCATGTAAGGGGAACTGTAAACTTTTCATATCAGTGGTTGTTTATGTGCGCATGCGCAATGTACATTTTCAGCCAGAGATAGCTATAACATAAAATCATATAATGCACGTTTGCCGCTAGATAACTATAACCATAGAATCACATTTGAACTAACAAAACAATCTGACTGTTGACAACATCGATTTGTAGATCTTTGCAAAACTGTTTACTAACGTTTATGATTAATATAATTTGTAAATAAAGTGCACTTGGTGCTTATTTTGTTTGGAGAATGTGTTATACACGGCCGGGATTACGCACGAATCCCGGTGTTATTTGCTGGAAACATACCTGTCATGCCAGCAGGCAGTTTATGCGAGTTTCCAGCCGGACCGACGATTTTACTCTCTCGGGTCTCCGGCCCGACAGTAATTTCGAATATGAATCGACAGTAGTATAGTTACAAGAGACCGATGAGCTCAATTTTGGCCCTTCTTCTGCACCGTCTTAAGAGTATTGGTCAAGCGTCTTAAGACACTGGTCAAGCGTCTTAACACACCCGTCAAGCGTCTTAAGACGCCGGCAAGGCGTCTCATGGCTGCGGTCAAGCGTCCTAAGAGCACTGAAGCGTCTGAAGAACACTGGTCTATGTAAAGAAATGTTGTCACCATCTTAAGAGCTACCGGGCAAGCATTATCCAGTCCCATAACCACTACAGAACCACCACAAAAATATTGTGGAGCCAGTTGACAGATTCCGGATAATCTATGCTAATTCGGCAAACGACGGTACAGTATTAATGTTAAATGGCACCTTTGTGAAGTGCTTCGCCCGCGAATTGTCTTGTAACCAAAAACGGTGAAGTTAAAGCTGCTTCTTCAATGGTTCAGCCCATCGCGAATCCGGTTCTTTTATGTAAAAATATGTAGTGTGTGAATTGTTTAAGTAATATCCGCAGTCGGGTTAATAAAATGGTGCGTACTTTGGTTGAAATCGTCGAAAGCATGAACTTTGGGCGTTAGCTCGGATAACATGCCATACTCGATAACCGGGCCGACAAATACATTTTGTTCTTTAGACTGAAAAAGTGCTTTTGTGTGCAGGTGCAGAAAGCCCCTAGCGGCTAGCCAGAGGGCTATTTAATAAAAACGTGTCACCCCTCTCTTCCTGGAAATTGGCATAGCGTTTAATTAGGCTGGCCGGGAGGCGTTCAAAACATCGCGTTGGTTAGCGGAGCCTGCGGGGAAAATTTGCAGGAAGATAGAGGCGCAGGTTTGCAAATGACTTGTCTGCACTGCACCAGACGAGCAACACCGTATTACCACTTTGATTTTGAGAAAACTAATTTTACCCACCCTCCCTCCCCGGTGTATTTGTTTTACTGTCAGTTATACATTTGACAGTGCTATCACCCACTATGGTGCATTGCATTTCAATTGCAATATAGCAGACTAGCGGCTTTATGTCGAACAGTCTTTAAGTGTATATTTTCCCCTTACACAGGCTGACCATTGTGTAACAGCTGAACTGATCAGGGGCAAGGTATTAACCCCCTCGTTTTGTACAAAGTATTCTCTATGCTGATACAGCACGAATTGGGGTGATTACTTATACCCCGCCTTTGTGTGTAGTGAATTTTAAATAGTCTTGCTGGTACTATGCTTGTGCAGACTTAATTAAGTATCTTTTTCCCTTGTAGATTGTTATGCTGGAACATTGTATAACAGTACAGCAACAATGGTTTTTTGGTCATACTTTTGTTGCTAACATGCACCAGTTTTTCTTCCACACTGATATATTTATCCAGATTATTAATTCTGACTGTGCACCCTATGCTGCAGGCATTTTACATTTAATGCGATGTCCACAGTGGCAGTTACGTTGAAATACAACCTCTAAAATAAATTGAACGAATTGCCTATTTTCAACCTACATAAGAGTTGGTTTTTTTTTCACATAAACTTAGAAAGGGTTGCACATCCCCGTTAGTAACCAAATACACCGGGGATTCATGGGTAAGGAGACTGCTTAGGCACACAATTTAGCTTTTCAACCGTTGAACTATATATAACTGGATGGCACGTCGGCCTGTAAATTTTAAACCACCGTGCCGCCATCTGGGATAGTTCAATGCTGTCAATCAATTATATATAGATCAGTGCTTTCAACCCGTGAGCTTGTTGGTCACGAGTTTTTCGCGAAATCGTGAAAAGTGTGTCTATAACATACACCATTCCCTTTATCTGGCTGACTCTTACACTCGGCGCGAATTGGCGAAATGTGTGCGTGTTTTGTCGTGGTGAACCGGATCTGCTGAAATAATATATGACTGAAATAATATCTGGCTACCCCACAATACGGTTTCTAGCACTGTGTGGTCTGTGTTCAAAGTCACACAAATAAGTATGTCTGAGAATATGTTCAACGGTGGACAAAAATCCTCGACATCGGCGAAGATGGAGGCGGCCGTCGAATATATAAGGTACGCATAGTGTTACTTTATACACACACACAACCTACATAGTTCAGTTTGAACGCATATGGGATATATGTACTAAACCACCAAAGACCAAAGTGCTTCACGGCCGGGAACATTCTGTTCAGCTCTTCTAGGCTAGTAGCCTTTAACTTGTTTTGACAATTGTTTGTGCGCGTGATTGGAAAGTTGTCATTTTGTTCAAAACTGTCAGCGCACTTGAATTTGTCTGGTCTTGATTTAAAACTATTTAATAAGGGTTCCGAAACGACATACTATTTTAGGGTGTTCCAACGGTTCCCTACCCTGTGCCTGAAGTAACTCCTTCTTGGTCTTGCAGTCAGGCGTTCCTTCTTGAGCTTCAGACTGTGTCCCCTGGTTACCGTATTGTTGTCCAGCTCTAGTAGCATTCTATCAACTGTATAGGTTCCATGGAGGTATTTGTAGGTTTCAATCATGTCTCCTCTTGCTCTTCCTTAGTAGAGGCTTGGGAGCATAAGCGGCCTGAGCCTGTCAAATCAAATCAAATCAAATGTATTGTAACTCTTTACAATACATAGAAATCTAATCAAGCCCTATATAATAATGGAAAGAGAACAATAGGGGAAGAACATTGTACAATGTCATACTCCCTAGTATATGTTTCAATGCATATATCATAGTAATAAACACAACAATTGCTTGCAGGTGTAGAGAAACCAATCGTGATTGTGAAATATGTTATATATTAACATCATTGTGTAATATAAATTTCCTAAATATATATTTGTAGTTCATTATTGAATAGGAAGTAATATTGAGTCTTGTGTTAAAATAATTCCAAATTATAGCAAACTTAATTCTTACAGAATGAAGCCTTATTTCTAAAGTTGCCGTGGATATGTGTATTTGTCTTGTAACTATGAATATCTTGATTAAGTTTAAACATATTTTCAAAAATTGTAGGTGGAAGACCACTGTTGTATTTATACAGAAACATTTGTATTGAGTATATATATAGCTGTCTAAACGTCAATATGTTTAATAGTTTAAATATAGGCTTAGTATCAGCTGATCTATTAGCTGATACAGGCATTCTCTTGAAACTTTATAATACTTGAACAATATGAGATAAATGCACTACCCCCACATACAACGTGTCAAGTGATGGAATAACAACGAGTAATATAAAGTGACCAAGCATCTTCCAGTTAATAATCTTTTGGCTTTTTTATAATGCCAACGCCTTTAGAGATTTTACATTTAACTTGATTAATATGTTCAGCCCAAATGAGTTTATTATCAGAAGTAACGCCAAGAAATGTTGTAGAGGATATTTGCTTTATAGCATTATCATTAATTTCATGCTTTGTAGGTTTGATATGTTTTCTGTTGGATGTTCTAAATATCATGAATTGGGTGTTATCAATGTTTAGACATACTTTTTTTAGCGTTTAACCAAGCTACATGTTTTTTTTAGACCAAATTCATTTTGTTAGTTATATCATCCAAATGATCACGCATAATAAATACACTAGTGTCATCAGCAAATAATATGGAGAAAAGAATATCTGAGATATTAGCAATATCATTGATATATAATAGAAAGAGCAATGGCCCCAGTATCGAATATTGAGGGACTCCACAAGTAATGGTGAGTTTAGTGGAGCTAGTGTTATTGTAATACACATATTGACTTTTATTAGATAAATAACTTTTAATCCAGTCATTGGCTAAGCCACGTATACCATAACATTGGAGTTTTTGACTTAGTATCTTATGATCAACGGTATCAAATGCTTTAGATAAATCTAAGAACACCCCTAGCACAAATTGTTTGTTTTGTAGGGCTTCTGATATTTTGTCTACAATGGTCATTAGTGCCAAGCTAGTGGGGTGATTTTCTCGAAAACCAAACTGATATAATCCAGTCATTGGCTAAACCACGTATACCATAACATTGGAGTTTTGGACGGAGTATCTCATGGTCATCAGTATCGAATGCTTTAGATAAATCTAAGAACACCCCTAGCTCAAATTGTTTGTTTTGTAGTGCTTCTGGTATTTTGTCTACAATGGTCATTAGTGCCATGCTAGTGGAGAGATTTTTCTAAACAAAACTGATATTTGTAGAGAATTTTATACTTATTAATAAAATTGAGCAGCCTGTTATACATTAGTCTTTCCACTATTTTGGAGAAATTAGGTAATATTAACATTGTAAATATTTGTTTTCCTTAGCTTTGTAGATAGGTATTACCTTAGCTATTTTTAATTCATCTGGGCATATTCCAGTATTTATAGAGATAGTATATAAATATGTTAATGGTTTAATAAAGCTTTATATGTTTTTTTAAATTAATTTACCAGAAATGTCATCCCATCCAGAACTAGATATTTTTAGAGAGTTTACTATTGCTGTTAACTCATTGTCAGTTACTAGTTCAAGATATATAGCTTTAGTATTGCTGTTTTCATATATGACATAGGGTCTGTTTGGTTCTGTGGAATGTTTTTTGCTAGGTTAGAGCCAACATTTATATAAAACTTATTGTTAAAACATTCACTTATTTGTATTTTGCCTGATGTTACAACTTTGTTGATGATGGATTTTGTCTACGTTATACGTTCATGTTTCTTGTTTATTATTTCTTTTAACAGGGACCAAGACTTTTTTAAGGTCATGCTTATTTTCTTCAAAGAGGGTGGTGTAATGTTCACGTTCAGATTTCCTTAGTAAGCCACTAAACTTACTTTTGTATACTTTATATTTAGTTTCGTTATATCTTGTGTTTTGTCTTAAATATTTCATATAGAGTCTATTCTTCTCTTTTATTTAGTTTTTTAGCCCATATGTTAGCCATGGTTTCTTATTCTTGTAGTTAAGCTTTGTTGTTTTTATGGGAAAGCAGTCATTGTATTCTCGCAGTAGTGACTTATAGAATACTGAGTAGGCTGTTTGACAATTATTTGTGTATGTCGTAATATCCCTGTCAAGATGTTGCATGTTATTATAACATTTATCTATGTTTGCTTGGGGTGGGGAAAGTTTCTGTTAGTTGTATATTTAAATAGTTGGTTAATTTGCAATTGTTATTAATCAATAATATTGGGAAGTGGTCAAATATATATATATATATATATATATATATATATATATATATATATATGTATACATAATGCCCTGTAGCATGTTTTTAGTTTTATTTGTAAAATAAAATTATCAATTAATGTTGCCGATTGATTCGTTACTCGTGTAGATTTATTTATTAATGGAACATAAGAGTTTAAAAACATCAAGTTAAAATTGCATATTGGTGCATGTATTTCATGTTTAAACAGATTAATCATTTAATTTAGTAATGTATAATCTAGTGTGATATGCAATATTGTATTTAATATAGAGTGCAACACCGCCACCTACTTTAATATGCCTATAAATATGGTCTGCTTTGTATCCTGGTAAATCACAACTGTTGACATTGTAGTCTTGACACAATGTTTCGCTAATACCAATAACCGAAAAATTATGATTTAATACATGGAGATACTGGTCTAATTCATGTAGATATTTGCTAATACTTCGAATATTAGTGTATACTAAAGAAAACGTTTGTTCATTGGTGACAGTTGAGAACATTTGTTAATAAAAGTGCCTTCAACAAAATAGTTACAGTTATTTTGTACGGCTGAGTACGCGTTATTAAAATTTTTTAATTCCTGATAATTATTGTACCTAGACAAATTATGGCTATTAGTATTCAAATCAAAAGGATTAAGTAGCTTATTTTGCAAATCACAAAACAATATATTCGTAACATCAATCCAGTCATCAGATATGGCATTGAGGAAACCATAGTAATTTTTTTTTTATTAAATAGCAGAATAGACGAAATGCATTTAGTGCAGTGCCAGTTGGTAATTAGCTCCACATCATTAATTTGCATATAAGGAAAACAATTATTACGATATACACAAGAACAAATGATACATGTTAAGGAAGTATGCTTGCTAACATACTTTTTACTTATACAACTCTGTTTTGGCGTCAATAAAATATGTTTTAATAAACATGTGAATTGAATACATGTAAATAATACGTTTGATGATCTGAACAAACAAGGATAGGGACCATGTTTCGATGGCTACCAAAATTATATTTTGGGGAAAACCTGGATGATATGTCCGGCGTGATAGTATAGGGAAAGAGGAATAATATCGCTCAGAGGACATCAGCGCCCCTGTCGGCTGTACTACTACACGAGGGACAGCAGCAACGCTCCCTAGCGACGAAAGGACTGGTCAAGGAGTGGTCAAGGAGTCCTGTAATATGGATCAGAGGTAATCCGACGTAAGGGAGCAGCAGCGACGGCAGCAGCGGCGGCGGTGGGGGCGAACATCATTCATGAACATGGATCAAAGGGTCTGAAGAGGAAAAGAGATAGGAACAAAACACGGTAGTGTACTTGCTATTTCTCACCGTATCAGCATACATTTATTAATTTTATGACACTGTCTCAAGCCTGCCTTGCTGTTTCTTGCCGTCTCAGCATTCATTTGTATACTTTTTGACACTGTTTCCCGCTTGCCTTTCTATTTCTCACCGTCTCAGCATACATTTATTGATTTTGTAACACTGCCTCGAGCCTGTCTTGCTGCTTCTCACCGTCCCAGCATACATCTGTATAATGTATGACACTGTATCCAGCCTTCCTTGCTATTTCTCACTGTCTCAGCATACATGTATGAACTTTATAATACTGTCTCCAGCCTGCTTTGCTGTTTCTCACTGTCTCAGCATTCATTTCTATACTTTCTGAAACAGTTTCCATCCTGACTTTCTGTTTCTCTGTTACTTTTTGACACACTATCCAGCCTGCCTTGTTGTTTCTCAACGTCTCAGCATACCGTTGTATAATTTATGACAATGTATCTAGCCTTCCTTTCTATTTCGCACTGTCTCAGCAAACATTTATGGATTTTATGATACAGTCTCCTGCATGCTGTTTCACACACATTTCTATACTTCATGACTCTGTTTCCCACCTGCCTTGCTGTTTTTCGCCGTCTCAGCATACACTGTATGACTCTGCCTCCAGCCTGAATTGCTGTTTCTCATCACCTAAGCATACATTTGCATACTTTATGACACCGTCTCCAGCCTGCCTTCCTATTCCTCCATCTCAGGATACATTTATTTATTTTCTGACACTGCCTCCACCTTGCCTTGCTATTTCTCACCGTCTCAGCATTCATCTATGTACTTTATAACATTGACCTTTATAACACGGCCTACATTGCTGTTTCTCACTGTCTCAGCTTACATTTCTATAGTCTTTGACGCTGTTTCTATCCAGCCTTGCTGTTTCTCACCGTCTCAGCATATATATTTGTACTTTGTTACACTGTCTCCAGCCTATCTTGCGGTTTTTCACCATCTCAGCATACAATTTATTACACTGTCTGCAGCCTGCCATCCTATTTCTCACCATCTCCGCATACACTTATTTATTTTATGACGCTGTCTTTCTCATCGTCTCAGTACACATTTATGTACCTTATGACACTGTTTCCATCCTGCCTTCCTGTTTCTCACCGTCTCGGCATGCCTTTCTATATTTCACGACACTGTCTCCAGCCTGCCTTGCTGTTTCTCATCGTCTCATTACACATTTATGTAGCTTATGACACTGTCTCCAACCTGCCTTCCTGTTTCTCACCGTCTCAACATGCCTTTCTATATTTCATGACACTGTCTCCAACCTGCCTTGCTGTTTTTTACTGTCTCAGCACACATTTCTATACTGCATAATTGTGTCTCCATGCTGCCTTGCTGTTTCTCGCCGTCTCAGCATATATTTATGTACTTTATGACTCTGCCTCCAGCCTGCCTTGCTGTTTCTTATCATCTAAGCATACATTTAAGCATAATTTACGACACTGTCTCCAGCCTGCTTTCCAATCCCCCCATTTCAGCCCAGTACGTAGCTATAATACATAATCACTACAACTGCAGTACACAGTTAGAATACATAGTTACTGTTGGAATATATGGCCACTACACCCCAGTACACATCTTGAATACATAGTCACTACACTCTCAAAATAGTCACAGTATATCCAGTACGTAGCTATAATACATAGTCACTACAACTTCAGTACACGGCTATTGCACTTCTAGCTGTATTTCTTAATACACAGCTAGATTACATAGTCATTGCTCCCCCATTACACATTTACAATACGTATGTACCCTGAGTACACAGCTAGAATACAAAATAGTCACTGCTACAATACAGTCGCTGTAGCCCCAGTACAGAGTTAAAACAGATAGTCGCTACACCTGTAGTACACGGTTAGGATTCATAGTCATTCCATCATCAGTACACAGCCAGAATACAAAGTCACTGCACACCAGCATACAGCTATAATACAAATGCACTGTACCCACAAGACACAGGTAGAATTCATAGTCAGTACACCCTCAGTACACAGCTAGAAAACATAGTCACTACAATTTCAGTACACAGAGAGAATGCATAGTAACTACACTCCCGGTACCGATGTAGAATACAATCACTGCACCCTCAGTACAGAGCTAGACTACATGATCACTTAGACAATTAGAATATATATTCACTGTACCAACAGATCACAGCTAGAACATATAGTTACATCATTCCCAGTACACATGCTTAATAAACAGTCACTACACGCTCAATACACAACTGAAATACATAGTCACTGCACCCATAGCATACAGCTAGAATACATAGTCACTGTACCCACGGTACACTGCTAGAATACATAGTAACTGCACTCCCTCTTAACTGTGTATCTTACTGTACCCTTAAATGTTAACCGACTGAACTGCAATTCTCATAATACTCCTAAATTTACCCATCATCTACAAGTGGTCATCTAGCCGGGGCCAAAGTTCTTTTCAAGGGGTGGTCATCTAGTCAGAGCTGTCAAAAATCATAAGCATATATGTATATATACCTCATGATGCCACCGTGACCACCACCACCACCACCACCACAGATTCTACGCCCCCAGTACACAATCAAAAAACATGGTCACTACACCCTCAGTACACATCTAACATACATAGTAACTAAACTCTCAGTACACAACTAGAATACAAAATATTCACTGTATCTCCAGTTCGTAGCTATAATACATAGTCGCTACAACTCCAGTATACAGTAAGAATATATAATTGCTGCTAGAATAATTGGCCACTATAACCTCAGTACACATCTAGAATACATAGTCACATCACACTCAGTACACAGCTAGAATAAAAAATATTTACTGTATCCCCAGTACACGGCTACAGTGCATAGTCACTACTATTCCAGAGCACATAATACATACTCACTCGCTGCACTCCCCGCAGACAGCAAGAATACATGGTCACTGCACCCTCAGTACACATCTAGAACACATAGTCACTACACTCTCAATGCACAGCTAGATTACAAAATAGTCACTGCATCTCCAGTACATAGTGATAATACATAGTCACTACAACTCCAGTGCACATCTAGAATGCTATGATACATAGTCACTACAACTCCGGTACAGAGAATAAATACCCACTGCACTCCCAGCACACAACTAGAATACACGGTCACTGCACCTCCAACACACATCTAGCTAGAATAGATAGTCACTACACTCTCAGTACACAGCTAAAATACAAAATAGCCACAGTATATCCAGTACATAACTATAACGCATAGTCACTACAGTACACGATTATAATACATAATTACTGCTCACCCAGCACACAGTTCGAACACATGGTCACTGCATCCTCAGTACATAACTAGAATACATAATCACTACACCCTCAGTACATAGCTTGAATACAACATAGTCTGTATTTCCAGCACACAGCTATAAGACATAGTCACTACAACTCCAGCACACATAGTTAGAATACATAGTTACTGCTAGATTGCACCCTCAGTACACAGCTAGAATACAAAATATTCACAATATCCCCAGCACACAGATAGAATACGTAGTCAATGCATCCCAATTACACAGTTGGAATGCATAGTCACTGCACCCCAACTAAAAAGCGAGGGTTAGGGTTTGGGTTTAAGGATACAGTTAGGATTAATTAAGGGTTAGGGTTATGATGTCAATGTATACACAGCCGCCAGGGGGCGAAGGGGAGCGCGCGCGGTAAAAGTTTTTTGCGTGGGAAAATATGTATGATAAGGAATTGGAATGCAGGCTGGAGACAGTGTCATAAAGTACATAAATGTGTGCTTAGATGATGAGAAACAGCAAGGCACGCTGGAGGCAGAGTTATAAAGTGTACAAATGCATGCATAGATGATGAGAGACAGCAAGGCAGGCTGGAGGTAATGTCATAAAGTACATAAATGTATGCTTAGACAGTGAGAAATAGCAAGGCAGGGTGGAGACAATGTCATAAAATAAATAAATGTACGCTGAGACGGTGAGAAATAGAAAGGCAGGCTGGAGACAGTGTCATAAATTACAGACACGTATGCTTAGACGTAGAGAAACAAAAAGACAGGCCGGAGGTAGAGTCACAAAATACAGAAATGTATGCTGAGGTGGTGAGAAACAGCAAAGCAGGCTAGAGACAGTGTCATAAAGTACATAAATATATGCTGAGATGGTGAGAAACAGCAATGCAGGCTGGACAGTGTCATAAAATAAATGAATGTTTGTTGAGATGGTGAGACGCAGCAAGGCATGAGGGAGACAGTGTCACACAAAAAATAAATATATGCTGAGATGGTGAACAAGCAGAAAGGCAGGGTGGGGACAGTGTCATAAAATATATAAATGTATGCTGAGATGGGGGGACTAGGAATGTAGGCTGGTGACAGTGTAATAAAGTATACAGTTGTATACTTAGATGGAGAGAAACAAAAAGGCAGGCTGGAGGCAGGGTCGTACAGTACAGAAATGTATGCTTATATGGTGAAAAACAGCAAGACACGCTAGAGACAGTGTCATAATGTCCATAAATATATGCTGAAATGGTGAGAAACAACAAGGCATGTAGGAAACATTGTCATAAAGTAGAAAAACAGCAAGGTAGGCTGAAGACAGTGTCATAAAGAATAGAAATGCAAGCTGAGACGGTGAGATGCAGCAAGGCAGGATGGAAACAGTGTCATAAAAAAAAAATGTATGCTGAGACCGTGAGAAACAGCAAGATAGGGTGAAGACAGTGTTATAAAATTAATAAATGTATGCTGAGATGGGGGGAATAGGAAGGCAGGCTGGAGACAGTGTCGTAAAGTATACAGATGTCTGCTTAGATGGTGAGAAACAGCAAGGCCGGCTGGAGGCAGGGTCATACAGTACAGAAATATATTCTGATACCGTGTGAAACAGCAAGGCAGGTGAACAGAGAGTCATAAAGTATAGACATGTGTGCTGAGTCAGTGAGAAACAGCAAGGCAGGCTCAAGACAGTGTCAGATCATCAAACATGCTACTTGTGTAAACACATTGGAAAGAAAAAACATGCAATTACAAAAACATAGCAATATATCATAGCACTTAGAAAGATTGCTGTATTCAGTCATAATTTTGTGTATACAGGTACGGAACACTGGAAGTGGGTATATAAGTTCATGATGCCTTATTTGGCATTGTCATTCAATTCTTTAAGAATCTTGATAACGATTTCTTTGTTCGCAATGTTTTTTTATGAGGATAGTCCCATCTGACGACCCGGCATTTATCAACTTCTTCGTTTTTGCAAGCCGGCAGTTGTAGAGCAGTCTAGCCTTGGTCTGCGTTAAGTCCTCATTCAGGAATATGACTTGAGTCCTTATGCCTTGACTTTGTTCAGGTGGCTTGCCTGCTGTGCCCGTCTGGTCTGTGTCGATACTGCTTGATGCATCTGCTCTCTCATCCCATTGCGGTCTACGTGGGTTGGGATTTAACCCTACCCTGGCTTTGTAGATTTGCCTATGACTCGCGTATGTTGCAAATTTGACAAGCATTGGTCTTGATGGCCTGTCCCTGGGTCCGACTCGATGGCCTGTCCCTGGGACCGACTCGATGAATTCAGTCAATCTCCTCCAATCGGAGTGGCGGACTCAGTTTTGGATTCGCATCTATTGTGCGTTTAGTTATGACCTCGTTTTCGGTTTCCACAAGACTGAAATGTCTCAATGAGTTTCTCCTTGAGTATTGTTCGTGGTCATCAAGTGCGATTTCTAGGTCATCGACTCGTTTTGTAAGTGACTCCTATTGTTGCATCTTTCTTTTCGATAACACATATGAGGTACATGACTTCTTTACGTAGATCAATTACTACTGCTGCTTGTAGTTTCTCAATGAATTCGTTGCTGCTAAGTCACCATACTCTAAGTTCTTGAGTTCTAGGACTAGTTTGGTTGTTCGTCGTTGAATGTTCTCAATCATCTGTTGGTCTCTCTTGAGTGTTGGGGCCCAGACTACATTGACATATTCTAGAATAGCTCTTACCAGTCCCGTGTATAGTTTTTTTATGGATGGTCCACCCAGGCATGTAAATTATCTTCTTATAAGGCCTAGCTTTGTTTACTACCACTTGTTGATCAAACTTTAGTTCACGGTCTGTTTTCACCCAAAAGTCACTTTCATTTGTGGTCTCCCTCGAGGTGGTATCTTTTTCTATCACTGGATATAGTACAGTCGTAGTGGTGGTTGCATTGCCCCAGATGCATAGATTGGTATTTCTTCTCATTTAAGTGAAGCTGCCACTTTCTAGTCCATGCTTCCAGTTGTCTTAGGTCTGTCTGCAATGTTACGTGGTCAGATTGAGTAGTCATTTGTCGGAATATCTTGGTATCATCAGCGAAAATGTGAATAGGTGAGTCTACCACATGTGGCATGTCGTTAATGTAGGAGACAAAAAGCATTGGCCCAATGACGCTTCCCTGCGGTGTGCCGCTCGTGATGATTACGATTGACGATTTGCTACCATTGACGAAAACACGTAGGCGTCGTCCATCCAGGAAGGCTGCAATTCATTGTAACACCATGCCACCTATCCCTTCTCCTGCCAACTTAACTAGCAGCCTCTGGTGTGGGACGGTGTTAAATGCTTTGGGAAAATCAAGGTACATTGCATCCACACTATCTCCCTGCTCAAAGTGCCACATCAAAGATTACTACTTAAATTAAAAGCCCATGGTATCGGGGACAGCATAACTGACTGGATAGAACAATGGCTGACTGACAGAAGACAACGAGTTGTAGTAGATGGAGAAGTTTCAAATTGGAAATCGGTTTTGAGTGGGGTACCTCAAGGATCAGTATTAGGACCTATATTATTCTTAATTTATATCAATGACTTGGACGACAGTATAACAAGTAACGTAATGAAATTTGCGGATGACACAAAACTGTTTAGAAAGGTTAATACTGATGGTGATAAACAACATTTACAAAACGATCTAGACAGATTAGTGAAATGGTCTGAGAAATGGCAGATGTTGTTCAATTTTGGGAAATGTAAATGCCTACATACAGGACATAGGAACTTGAATGTAAACTATAAAATGGGAGATACTGTTCTGGGTACTACTGTAAAAGAAAAGGACTTAGGAGTTACAATAAGCGCTGATATGAAAGTTTCAGAGCAGTGTGGTATTGCAGCTTCAAAGGGTAATCAAATTCTTGGATTGATTAGAAGAAACATAACATACAAGGGAAAAAAGTTAATTATACCTCTTTATAAAGCAATAGTTAGACCTCATTTAGAATACTGTATACAAGCATGGAGACCATATCGTAAGAAAGATTTAGATACGCTTGAACGCATACAAAGGAGAGCATCTAAAATGATTCCAGAACTGAGAGACCTTAGTTATGAAGAACGCCTGAAAGAATGTGGTTTAACAACTCTAGAGACAAGGAGGTTAAGAGGAGATCAGATTGAAGTTTTTAAGATATTGAATGGGTATGAAAATATTGATAGAAATATGTTTTTCTCACTCAAGAAGGATAGCAGAACTAGAGGACATGAGGTAAAATTAGTAAAGGATCAATGTAGATTGGACATCAGGAAGCACTCGTTCTCACAGAGGACAATAAATGAATGGAACAAATTGTCTACAGATTGTGCAACTGCTAGCAGCGTGAATATGTTTAAAAACAAGGTTGACACATATCTCAGGAGGGCGGGTTATAAGTAGATGAACATTGTTGGACTCTCGATAAGCCAATGGCTTCCTTGTCCACTTGCCATCTGGGCCTTTGGCTTGGATGGCAAATCTTGTTAAATCTTGTTAAATCTATGGCTTCCGTCCATTTACCAAGGACCTCAAGTAGCTGTGTAGTGCATGAGCGTCCTTGCTCGAAGCCATGCTGAAGACTTGACAGTAGGTTGTTTCTTGTCATATGCGCCATTTTTTCGTTTCTCACCAACTTCTCCATCATCTTGCTTGCTACAGAAGTCAGACTCACAGAGCTGTAGTTTCCTGGCAAGTGTTTCTGGCCGTTCTTAAACATTGGGTTAATGTTTCCCTCTTTCCAGTGCTGTGGTGTAGACCCCTCAACAAGTGATTTGGTGAATAATTTTTGAAAAGGTTCTACCAGCTCATCAGTCAATTCAACTAGATGACATGGGTGGAGCCCATCCAGTACTGGTGGTTTTGTAGTCTTTAGTGTCTTCAAAGTCTTCTCGACTTCCTCGTTTGTAATAAGGAAGTCTGTCAGCACTGTGTTGTCCAATCTATTGTCAAATGTGGGAATGCTCTCAAGGTTTTCAAAGGGGACGAGACTTGTGAAAAAGGCATGGAATACTTCGGCTTTGTCAACATCAGTCTCAATCATTGTCCCATCCAGACGCTCAAGATCAGCTACTGCTGAACGAGTCTTCATCTTTGACTTGGCATACTTATAGAAATCTTTGGGTTTGGCCTTAGCTTCCCTGACTGTCTCTCAAAATCTAGGACGGCCTTTCTCACTTTGATCTTGACTCTGTTTGATGCTCGTTTATATTCACTATAGTGCTGTTCATATCTGGTCTCACAGTATAGCATATATGCCTCAGACTTTCTCTTGACTGTCGTGATGGTCTTGGTATTTGTCCAAGGAGGTCTGGCTTTTCTTACTTTATCTCCCATTTTGTATATGTTTGTTGGATACATTCCTTATGGATTCCTCAATGATTGTCCAGCATTGCACTGCTGATTTATCTCTAAATTCTTCGTTCCAGTTCCTAGAGGTCGATTTTTCTCTCATTTCTTTGTAATTTCTTTGTCATATCTGTATTTGTCGACCCTAGATTTGGTGGACTTGGTTAACCAACAAAAGTTGAAATTCAGTAGTGAATGGTGGCTCTTTCCTATTGGTGCCAGGTACTTGAGTTTCTCGATCAAGTCCTCTTCGTTGGTGAATATCAGATCCAGTGTGTTTGGCTGTTGTTTCAGAAACCATCTGGTCGATCACTTAAACTTGATTCCTCAACTTATTTAGCATATCGCAATTCCTGTTCATTGGTGTCCAAATATGTAGTGTGTGAACTATTTATGTAATAACCGCAGTTCAATCAATCAATCCTTTATTCCAACACACAATTACGATATAATAAATGACAACAATTTACTAACAAAATGTACAAAAAAAGTGAATGAGTTGTTGAAGAATACACGAGGGCGAGTTGGAAACGAGGTGAACAGAAGTACAATATTTATCTATGGTTCACCCCGCGGCGTGTTAAGCCGTTAACTCAATTGATATGTAATTATATATTTGCATTACTTACAACATGTAACAATTGAAAATCGTTGCTAAATAAATTGTGACTAACACGTTGCAATAATTTCTAACTTGTAGCTTTTTTAATGCTTGTATGGTTCTACAAATGGTAATGTTTCCATTAAGGAAATTCCATAATCTCGCTCCATATATGGAGATGCACATTGATTTTGCATTAGTACGAAAGCGAGTCACGCAGAATGAATTGTCCTGTCTCGTACCAAATACAGGCACACATGTTTTTTAAATGTTTGCCAAATTACTTGGTAATTCATTACGAAAAGCCCTAAACATAATAATAGCTGTCTTGAGCTTAACTAAATCTACAAAAGAAAAAGAAAGCCTAATTGTTGAAAAAGAGTGCTCGTATGTTCCAGACGTTTTACTCCACAAACTAACCGAATTACTCATTTCTGTAATATAATAATGCCATGAATGTTTGTGGTGTAGGTGTTTCCCCACATTTCACAGCAATAACTTAAATGTGGTAAAAGCAAAGAATTTATATATTCCATTTCTATCAATGAGACAATTTGCCTTATAAATAACAGCTGCAACTTTCGACAGTTTTAATCTGACCTTATTTATTTGATATTTCCAATTTAGAGATTCATCAATATATACACCTAGAAATTTCATTACATATACTGTGGTTATTTGTTGATTATTAATGAGCAGATTAATTTCAATATCAGGCGACGGTTCCGGAATATCATGTAATTTGTTTTTGACAGATTCAATGGTAATTTGTTCACAGCAAACCATTTAGCCAATTTCGCAAGTACCCCATTTATCATGCCTTGTAGATCTTTTAAATTATTACCAGCACAAAATATATTTGTGTCATCCGCAAAGAGTATACATTTAGCTAGTTTTGATACGTTGCAAATATATCATTAATATAGAGTACAAATATCTTTGTACCTAAAATGGATCCTCGAGGTACCCCACATGTTATATTTAACAGCTTCGAGGCGCACCCAATTATTTCAATAAATTGCTTCCTGTTGGTGAGGAAACGTTTTATCCAGTCATTTCCAACTCCACGCACGCCATAGAAATTCAAATGTTTGATAAGTATTTCGTGGTCTACTGTATCGAAGGCCTTTTTAAGATCAATGAATACACCAATAGCATGTTTCTTATTGTCCGTTGCATTTGAAATTTCCTGTATTAATTCCATTACGGCATGTGATGTGGACATAGCTTTACGGAAACCGTACTGACTTGGATTTAGTATTTCATTAGCGTTGATAAAGTTGTCTAACCTAGTGAGGAACAGTTTCTCCACAATTTTTTTTTATTTTTGCAAAACAGAAATTAGCCTATTGTTTCCTATGTCCGTTTTGGCACCACTTTTGAATCATAGGTTTTATCTTGGCTATATTCATTCTAGAGGGGAACACACCAGTCTTAAAGGAATTATTGCAAATGTTCATGAGATGTTTGGATATAACGGGTATGACATTGGCTACAATATCCATGCTAATGTCTTAAAAATCTATAAAAAAAAATTCGTGTGCACGATTTTTAAGTATTAATAACCTCTTCGTCAACGGGTTTTAAATACAGACAGTTTCCGATCTTGCCTCCTAAATAATCATAAATAGAGAAATTTCCATCAGAATTTGTAATGTTTTCTTCTAATTTGGAACTAATATTTGTGAAAAAATTATTGAATTAATTTGCCATATCTTTATTGGTGGAAATGTCTTTGTCTCCACACTTTATATAGACAGGATATTTGATCGATGTACGTTGTTTATAATTACAGTGTTCAATATCGCCCATGTTTCTTTAATGTCTCCTCTCTTTTCTGCTAGCAATTTACTGTAATACGCCTTTTCGGTGGATCTTAATATATAAGTTAGTTTGTTTTTGCACGTTTTGTATCGAGATTCGGAGATATCTCTTCTATCCCGAAGACATAGTCTGTAAAGATGATTCTTCTTACGACATGCGTTTTTTAAGCTGTTCGACAACCAAGGGGTTTTTCTTTCAGCTTAACTTTCTTAACTAGGCAATAAAGGTTATTAACATCATCCGAACGCAATCAGTTTTTCTAAGCGTCTTAGAATTATTTTTTTCAAGTTTATATTTACATCATACAAATATTGGCAAGTGGTCAATAATGTCACTGATTAGTAACCCACTACCAGCCGAGTAATTGTTTCGATTGGTAAATATATTATCTATTAGGGAGCACGAGTTCATGGTAATTCGGCTCGGTCTTACTGTGAAAGGATATAATCCTTGACCATACATACATTCGAGAAACCGCTTTGTTCCGGGGTGTGTTTCCTGTTTAAGTAAATCAATATTAAAGTCACCACAAACAAATTTGTTTCTACTCGTGTTGGCATATGTAAGTAACTGGTCCATGTACTCACATAATCTATCTATGTCTGAACCTGGAGTTCTATAGACACAGCTCACAATTATATTTGTTTTGTGTTTTTGCATGCCTAACAGTTGATTTAATAAAATACCTATCTTTGTTCAAACCATCAAAATTGACTTCAGTCGTTATCTGGTAAGGATCAAAATAGTGGATATCCAAAATGGTAAACACTGTGTGGCTGATCACAGGCGTGGGCGTCCTCTTGCCGATCACAAAATTTCACCATAAAAAATCGTGATTTTTCATCATGTCTTCCACCACGCGCAGATTGTCTCAGCATTATCCACCACGCGCACACTGTCTCAGCAACAAGCTCATGATTTTGTTTATCATTTTAGATGAGTGGTTATCGTAGACGCCAGCACATTTGTCAAAAACAGAGTTGATCACGTTGATTTCGCTCATCGATGGACGATGAATCTATCTCACATTGTCACTGAAGATAGGAATAGTTGTCCTGAGATGAAGTCTTATATGATGTTCCTACAGTGCGTGAGGGTTATCCAAGGTGTTCATCATAAGATTCATTGGTATCGAAACAGCCGATTATAATCCATATGAATCACAAACTTGCTGAAGTCTGTACACACAAGTTGCAGTTGAATACCTTTACCTAACACAAAATACATTTGGATATTTAAATTAATAATTATATCAGATGATAAAATTTAGAAATATCAGAAGTACATTGTATAACAGTCAATCTTGCACACACAAAAACTTGGATCTTCTAAAATCTAAGATGTCAAATAATAATGTGTAAAATAACGATAATTCAGAAAATATTCAAGTTGGCATAAATGTTCAATGCAAATTAAAATCAACAAAACACAAATAGTGGCTGATATTAAGTATAATATATACATAGTCAATTATTAATATAAAAAGTATCTGCAGCTTAAAAAAATATTACTTGGTTTTAATATTGAGTTCTGGTAGACGACCGACCATAGGTATATACAAATATACAACAATTTTTATTCATAATAAAGTATTCATTATCAATGCATACCTTAGAACCACTACATAACTCAAACCAGTTATTACAATTTACAAATTATATAATCAGTAAAAAAGGTATGCGGTAAAACGCAACACAAAAAAACAATTAAACATAATTTCTGACATAACAAATAGTAAATACTGCTACACAAGCTGCACAAATACATATATAATAAATGCTATAAACAAAATGTGCCAACAGTTAATTGTTGAAATGTGGACTGCTCGGATTCTTCGGAAAGATTTCATATTCGCGTATTGCAGATGACGCCATGACGCTGTCAAATCATCTTGCATTAATTTACCTTTCGTGATGTTTAACATAAAAATATTGACGGATAGACAAAAATAATACATTTATAATAACTTTTATCAACAAAACATGCAATTATTGCAGAAATACGGATGTCTACGGATTACGATGCGTTGAACGGTCTTTAAAATATTCGTTCACACGAAGCCACCGACTGTAGCTTCTGAAAGCCAAAACATAACAAATTGGCGCGCATATGTTGCCCAGGTTTTCCTGAAAAACGGCAGCTGTGCACTACAATAATAAACAAATCTTTTTAAAGCTAAGTAATTATTGCACTGTGCTGTTTTATTCATTAAAAATTCTTCTTTCAATTATATCTACTTTTTCACCAGTATTCCCAAACAAATACTGTCTTACCTTCGTAGATTATTAAAAGTATTAAAAATATTCCGCGCCCATGATGTAAAGGAGACATTCATTGGTCGATATAAAGGTAAACAAGCTTGGCCACATCATATGCATACTAAGTATGTTGGCTTTTTCCGCGACCATTTGACGCGAGAGTCACGCAAACAAGCCAAATATGGGACACAGTAAACAACGCTATTTTTGTCGACTAAAAAAGTGACGCCATCTAGCAGGACTTTACATACCTAACAGTGGACAAAAATCCTCGACATCGCCATCGACGAAGATGGATGCGGCCGTCATAAACATAAGGTACGCATAGTGTTACATTACACACGCACAACCTACATAGTTCTGTTTGAGCGCATATGTTATATATAATAAACAACCAAAGAACAAAGTGCTTCCAGGCCCCATAGTTATATGTCAGTTCCCTGATGACTAGAGTGGTAGACTGCGGGAAGGCAGGCATTGTAGGTACGGCTGAAACCATCAAGTCAATCACTTAAAACTGCTTTGGCCTATAGCAAATCCGGTTCGTTGGTGTCTACAAATATGTAGTATGTGAACAGTTTATGTAACATCCGCATTTGATTTAATAAAAATGCATATCTTTGTTCAATTCATCAAAACAATTGACTTCAGTCGTTAGATTTTCTTAAGGATCAATATAATGGATATCCAAAATAGTAAACACTGTTTGGGTCAATGCTGATCATGGCCGTGAGTTCCATCTTCTCGCCAAGCATATGACAAAATAAAAAAATTTCACCAAGGAAAAACGTCGTGATTTTTCAGGATTTCGATATTCATTTCACTCAATGCTTGATCAAGCATAAAATAATTTAATAGTTTGTCTGATGATTTCACACAAACTACAAACAAAAGTTGCACGAACGAACTAACATGTTGCAACGGAACTAGGTAGGTTTGTTTATTCGCAACATTAATTTGAAATGAGACTAGGAAAAACTCGAATTGAGGAAGCATCTTTAATGATTGCTTTAGTTCACTCAGTTGTTTGAGTTTCTATAGCTATGAACAGTTGTGGATACACGGCTGTATGCTTCCTAGTACCACAATTACCCAAACGAGGTCAATGCACTGAGACGAGGTCGTTTTCAGCATAAGTTCCCGATAAAGGGCCCATTACGTTATTTAATGTATAAGAACGTAAAACGTTACATGTTGACATACAGTTATTCTCTTTAGTCGGTAGTTGAATATAAAAAAAAACAGAAAACCAACTTCGTTTCGCAATATCAGATTATTGTTCGATGCCACGACTCTGAGTTGGAGCGAAGTCCTAAAATATTGATGCTCAATGCAGACATTCAGAAAAGAGTTGTATATTATCGAATTTCATTGATCATTTAATCAATATAATCGATTTGATTTATGCTTAATTGCCTCAGCAGAACGTACACCTGGGAATGTAGTTTGTTTATCACAATGATTGCCCCCCACGCCCCCTCCATCAGAACCAAAGGTAGCAGTTGGGTAATCATCCCATTGAGTGCTGCCCACTGCACCAATCCAGACTGTCGAGTAATCCTCAGTTATTTCAGCCAGAGTTGTAACCAACTTATCTCAGTGGAACCACGACCTGAACTGATCCGTGCTGGTATAAGTCGTCTGGCTTGTCCACATAATGGAAATTGGGTAACTTCACTACACTATTGTAAACAATGGGAGTATACGTTTACACTAAGCTTCAGCAACGGTAACGCGATGTCGTGTACCGTGTTGTAATAATTCAGTGTTAAATTATCGTTCACAAAGATAAATTATCATAATCGCTGCATGGATAGAGACTAACGCTCAACACATGGTTATACATTGATTAATGTCTACATAATAGTATTTAGTGGTGATGCATATACAACAAATATGAATACCTGACTCCAAGAAGTGACGTCGAAATAAGTCAGTTTCAGTTTTATAGAAATACCGTTAAGGATACTGCCGAACTAAAACATTTGGGCAAGTCGTTCCACATCATTCGGAGGCCTGTCACAATTCGACACACGAGAGTAGATGGTAACAGGCAGATGGTACTAAGCCGAAGCACAGAAACTGGAGATGAGGCGGTTTATTTGCGTTGCATTGCATTGCCCAGATTCCTGGTTGCATCAGCTGTTGCATTTCGAAATTAGTGTGTCCAATAACCTGTCAATGGTTACCGTGTCAAATGTTGCACTTGTGTCTAAGAGAATCAGTAGGTCACCGAATCCTGAGTCCAATGTGCACAATGTCTTGTTAGACCTTCATCAGAGCTGTTTATCTGTAGCAGAGACGTATCTGTGGTCTCACAAAAGGGGGCACAATGGGGCACGGGGGCACAAGGGGATTCAAGGGGAGTACTGGGGAAACACAAGGGGGATAAAAGGGGACACAGAAGGAGCATAACGGGCAGACTTAATCACCCATTAGATTGCATTTGTACCAACGGAAAAATACGAACAAAATTAAGCCAAAGAGGCATCGCCTAACACCCCCCCCCCCCAAATACCCTACTGCTGTGGAGTGACGTTGTCTATAACTGACAGAATTTCGTCAAGCTGCTTGTCTTCCACAACGCGCAGATTTAGGCGTTTGACAATGATTTTCCCGTTCATGTACATACGCACACACAAACAAAAACGCGTGCACGCACGCACGAACCCACACACACACACACACACACACACACACACACACACACACACACACACACACACACACACACACACAAACTATACTTTTTAAATATATAAACGGCGGCATTCGAAGTGCATTGGTAAAACATTCCAGTGCGACAGGGTGTAAAACTATCATGAATGCCTGCCCGTTGACATACTCGGTTTTTGTTTACAAACAAACGGATTTATGTATGTGTATGTTGGTGAGTGGACAATCTGTCAATGTATTGACATTAGACAAACACACGGGACAAATATTATCATTGTGATATGCGTACACAAGGTGTGCAGCATCGTGTGCATATACTATACGACAGTAATAATAGGTGTAAAACACAAGACAATTACGTCAGTGCTTATAAACTGTGCAAAACAAATAATCAAAAGGAGGGCTACATATCAAAGGCGGAAAGTTGGGAGTCCTGATGAAAAATTCAACACAGAATGTGCTGGTCAGCAATATGATTGTAGCAAGCTTACGAGGGTCTATAAGTCAAAACTCCATACTGAAAAATTTAAAGAACGTATTTTCATATAAACGTTTTTAAATATGCTGTATATATAGACACACATCCAACCAAACACATGATGCCGATCAAAATGGACTTCCATGCTTTTGTCTCTTCAACAGCAATAAATGAATCAATGCAAACCAGATAAGAGTTCCTTAGTGTTGTGTGTTGCTGTGCTAATTGTGGTCTACGTTGTCAGTGGAACCTCGACAATAAATAAGCATATGGTGGGCTGATTAATAAAATAAAAATAATAAAAAAACATTCCTGTCCACAACACAAGTGCTGTGGCTACGAACGACCTTTTTACTTTATTGTGGTGGCATGACCAAAACGTATACCGACCTCGAGGGGTTTCGAAAATTGGCTGTGAAATGTTACTGATATTATAATTCATTTGTATATAAAGACGTTATTTTATGCATTATTTCAGTTATTGGCACGCTTGCATTTTCAGGTTTAATGTTGTTCATACTTTCGATCTCCGTTTGCTGTACTGATGACAACGCAGTCATGTCTATAATTCGGCCACTTCATTTCTACTGTGGGCGTTTTTATGAAGAGAGTAGCACCAGAGAGTAGCATCAGTTTGACAACCTCTCGACCAAACTACTACCTAGCGGGTAGTGTATGTATGTGTGTGTGTGGGGGGGGAGGGGTGGGTGGGTGGGTGGGTGAGTGGGTGGATGCATGGATGGATGGATGCATGGATGGATGGATGGATGGAAGGATGGATGGATGGAAGAAAGGATGAATGTATGTATGTATGTATGTATGTATGTATGTATGTATGTATGTATGTATGTATGTATGTATGTATGTATGTATGCATGTATGCGTGTATGTATGTATGTATGTATCTATGTATGTATGTATGTATGTATGTATGTGTGTGTGTGTATGTATGTATGTATGTATGTATGTATGTATGGATGTATATATATGTATGTATGTATGAATGTATATATGTATGTATGTATGTATGTATGTATGTATGTATGTATGTTTGTATGCATGTATGCGTGTATGTGTGTATGTATGTATGTATGTATGTATGTATGTATGTTTGTTTGTATAGATGGATGGATGGATGGATGGATGGAAGGATGCATGCATATATATATATATATATATATATATATATATATATATATATATATATATATATATATATATATATATATATATATATCTATTGTTTGTATTATGTTTTTGCTGTTATTTTATTGTTCTACTGCGGTCGCTACATGGACTGTTGCTTCAAGTACTGTTTGTGTTAGTGCCCACTTCCTCTCCTGTTAATACAGCTAATACTACTGATGTCATTGTAGACATATATATGCTGCTGCTATGTGTATCACGACCAAATAGTAAACAAACCAAAACAGTGAAACATATAGCTAGAATAGTGGCGCCGTGCGGTGTTTCATAGATCTCTTAATACAGTAGTGGCAGTCATAGCCGAAACGAAGGAAACCACATTAAAGAGGCAATGTTTCAAAGAGAGCATTATTGTTCTATTTTGGATTATTGTGCATTGCTCTTCGTGGATTCAATAATTAATCACGTACGTCGATAATCAGAAAAGATTTGTGGATTAAATGCGAACGCACGCGAGTCGTGATAATGAAACGTATAGACTAAGGGAGTTGTGCAGTACCCATTGATATTTTAACGAAAATAAATTAGTAATAAGCATACTTCAAATGAGGTGTCTTAACCGTAGAATATCACATCCGTCGTGTGCAGAGCAGTTATCCGTTGTCGCTGCAGAATATTTGCTATGGCTACTGCCATTGTCTGCTTGACCAACTTGCAGGAGACGTCGCAGATTTCACCGACCGAGGGTTTCAGCCGGCTGCCACCATCAAGGCCATTCCCTCGCTGGTGAAACGTCTGTCGCAGGGAAGGAAAGTGGGATATGGCTGCACGTATACAACAGGGGATGGGGAATGGCTGGCCACATTTCCTCTAGGTTTTTCCGATGGCTATTGGATACATCTAAGTAACAATGGCTTCATCGTCAGAGACAGAACTGGTGAGGAACGGACTCATCGTAAAGAATAGTATTGCCATAATAAATATTGCGAGAATAAAAAGGCAAAGTGAGTTTGTATCAGGGAATGTTTAGTAAATTATTTTTATTATTATTATTTAATCAATTGATAGTTCTGTTTACAAGAAAAAAGATCTTAACTAAACAGTTTTTTTATGATTTCAATTAATTAATTGCAATTATTGCCACTGCAAAATATGGTAACGGACAAACCGAGATATTTTGCTTTCAAAGTAATGATGTGTTAAAATTGTCTCCTTATTAAAATAATGTCTTCTGACAGATTATTTAGTAAATCTCGTTTATTGATGAATCACAAATTACACTGTTCTCTTCTCGTCATCACGACAATATGATCTATGTATATATCCTCATAACTTAATTAAGTAAACATAAACATATTATATATTTAAATAGAAAGGACATCTCCACTTTCAGGAGAGAAGTGTCCGATTGTTGGCCGAGTGTCCATGGATGCCATAACGGTCAAGCTGCCATGCTGTCCTGACGACGCTGAGACGTACACCGTGATGACTGCAGACTTTGACCTGGAAACATCAGCTACCGGGATTGCCTTGAAAGTGGGAACGATTTCGCAAGAAGTTGTTATGAGACTTTCAACTCGTTGCCCTCGAGTTTACGTTGGAGACCAGTCGTTGTCGATAATTAGTGGACTGCATGGTGATATTTATTAGATGCTTGGTTTGTCTCCATCAACATCTAGCCCTGTTGCAGGGCCAACGACCGCTGTTTAACTTATGTCGATAACAGATCCAATACTGAATTTTATTAACCAATCAGGAAGGAGATTTAGCAAGATTTATCGATATTGCTATCCAAAGCAACAGGCTCTTGGTTGCAAGTGGACAATGAAGTCACTGACTTTTTGAACAATTGTTCAACTTTGAATGGCGCACACTTGTCAGATATCTGACAATTTTGGTTTTAAATATATTCACTCTGACATCTAATGTAATCAGCATATACTTTGATTGAACAATTGTAGCAAGATTAAGCAAAATCCAGATGGCAAATGGAAAAGGAAGCCATTGGCTTATCGACATTTTTGTATATATATGTAGCCGGCTCTTGTCAGACAAATGTCACTTTTATTTTGAAATATATCACACTGATAGCATTAAACATCTTGTTAAACTTAACATCCCTTTGACGACAACTATAGGAAAACCAAACCCTTAAAGTGAAGGCTGATCCATTACTAGTTAGAACTGAGTAAATCTTGCGAGTCACTTCAGTCACCCAAATAACCAAGCCGAAGCAACATGGCAGTTGGGCCGAATTCTCCGAGGGCCGAAATCACAACCACCCGTCAGCGCTACTCCATGATGTTTACTTTCTGACTTATCCATGAAAACGACAACTTAGAGCAGCCAAATTTCTAATCAAATATGTATCATACATATACACATGTCACTTGTTCAAACATTACTCTTACTTCCATGTAACGATAACAAATTACAAAAAACTAAAGCTAACTATATCTTCTTCAACTAGCGAAACTAGCCATAGGATATGACACGTTTTTGTTGATAATGATCTTTATAAGGAAGTGAGGTTAATGTTTAACCATGTGTATACATATGGTAGATATGTGAGAAGTTTGGCAGCTCTATGTGGTCGTTTTATGGTTCGGTCAGAAAGTAAATAAGTTCGAAGTCAAAGGCTACTGTCGTCGCTAAACTGCTCCGAAAGAGCCGAATGCGAAGACGATTTTGCGGTATCACTTGCTGATAGCGTTTCCAAATCGTTACATTATACTTTTTATTCTGGAAAATTGACATCGCCATCATTCGCTATAGTAACACAAGTGAAACTATACTGAAGCATTGCACAGAAATCACTGATTAAATGTTAATCCATATCATCAGTAAATTGTATGTCGTGTCAAATACTCGTTATGAACAACATTCGTGATATTCGCAACGACACATTGGAAGAAGTGGGGATACTGATGAGAGGCAACATTTGATAAGTCGACATTTCTGTGTTTATTGGAACAGTTTACATCAGGGCGTCCGCTCGAGCATGTTGTCGTCGGTGCCGTGTCGTCGATGAGGACACGGCTCGGTGACCCTTCAGTACGTACAAGGACTTGATGGCGCCTTTCCTGACTCTGCACCGAATGAGAGCCTGGACGGCGGCCAACTGCGCGGAGGTCGGGGTGGCGTGGGTGAAGTCTCCGATCACGCAGATACCTGAAACAACACCATGACGTGAGGCTACGAAACATCATGGTCACGTGGTGCACACGCAAACACCCACATACGTAAATACACACACAAGCAAACATACATAAACGGACGAACGACCTCAAGTACGCCCTCCCTTCCGCAGACACAGACGCGCACAAGCGTCATCTCAAAATACAGTTTCCATGTTGTACATGGTTGTACTTACCAATTCCCTTGCTGTTGTATCCGGAGGTGCGAGCGCCGACGTGATTCCAGCCACGGCCTTCATACACTTTGCCGTCGCCGCCAACGAGGAAGCTGTAGCCGATGTCGTTCCAGCCTGGAGCAGGCAAAACAAACGTCAACATTTCTCCAATCTCTCACAGCACGCAGTTGCACGCAACACGATGAGCGCACTGTGGAGCTTATGATGGAAATTTCAGTAATTAGCTTATGATGGATTTAATGAGCATCTTAGTGAATCGCATTTTGAAAACGCTTTTAAAAATCTATGCTGGATTCTTTGTTGTGGTGGGTTTTCCTTATGAGCTGTTGGTCTTAGTAAAGATTTATCAAGAGTTTAACTAATTGTCATCCAAGATGGAAGTGGACAAAAAATACATTGTCTAATCTTTAAAATGTGAGACTATTTGTTTCAACCATGTATTGTCCTCTGTGAGACTACTAGATCTGTCCACCATTATTACCTCAGTTGTAATTAATAGGAAAAAATATATATATACATATATTAACATCTCTCTCTCTCTCTCTCTCTCTATATATATATATATATATATATATATATATATATATATATATACACACACACATCTATATATATATATATATATATATATATATATATATATATATATATATATATATATATATATATATATAAATATATATATATATATATATATATATATATATATATATATATATATATATATATATATATATATATATATATATATATGCAAGTAATATTAACGATGTCATCGATCGACTTACCTCGGGAGTTTATGTCGTTGTTCTGAAAGCTGTGAATTCTCCTGGCGCACGAGTTTGTGTCGTAACAAGTGGGTATCACTTGCCGTTAGCCTTTCGAAATCGTTACATTATATTTTTATTCTGGAAAATTGACATCGCCATCACTCGGTATAGTAACACGAGTGAAACTATGCTGAAGCATTGCATAGAAATCACTGACTGAATGTTAGCCCATATCATTAGTAAATTATTATCGTGTAAAATACTCGTTATGAACAACATTCGCGATATTCGCAACGACACGTTGGAAGAAGGGGGGATATCGATAAGAGGCAACATATGATTAATCGTGGTGGAGTGGTTGAAGTCTTCGATCACGCAGATGCCTGAAACAACACCATGACGTGAGGCTACGAAGCATCGTGGTCACGTGGCACACACTCGAACCCAGGCACCCACACAAACACGCACGTACATAAATGCACACACACAAGCAAACATGCATCAATGGACGAACGAACGCAAGTACGCCCTCCCGACCGCAGAAGCAATCGCACGCAATACAGTTTCCAAGTTGTGCACGGTTGTACATTCGCGTTACCAATTCCCTCGCTGTTGTATCCGGGGGTGTGAGCGCCGACGTGATTCCAGCCGCGGACTTCATACGCTTTGCCTGCAGCAGGCAAAACAACCTTCAACATTTCACAAATCTGTCACAGCACGCAACACGACGAGCACACTGTGGAACTTATGATGGAAATTTCAGTCATTAGCTATATATATATATATACATATACATATACATATATATATATATATATATATATATATATATATATATATATATATATATATATATATATATATATATATATATATATATATATATATATATATATATATATATATATATATATATATATATATATATATACAATGTTTATCACTGTAATATTAGGATTATACTAAGCTTCACTGCCACAACTTATATTTGACGTGCATATTAAAACTTTTCATCTTTATATAATTTACTATGCTCTTAATTTCTGTCAATATGTCTCTCAGTTTCAATTGGGTACAACTATGGATAGTGATTGCATTAAAACGTGTCAAGAAAACCAACAACGTTCTGTTTTGTTTGAAACTATATGTTACGTATACTCAGGTGGTCAGTCCTACACTTTGTATTTTTGGTGGTCAGTCGGACACTTTGTATACTTGGTGCTCCTACTCAAAAGTTTGTAGTTCACATATTAGCACTTAACGATCCTGTCAGGGAAACTATAAGCTTTTCATGTCAGTGCGTGTGCATGTGCGTGTGCTTGCGTGTGCGTGCGTATTGTAAATTTGCAGCTACATAACTATAACCATAGAATCACATTTGATTCATAGTTGCGACGCATCGCGTTGGTTCGGAATGTAAGGTCGACGTGTTCAACCTGAGTGATGAGAGCATTGATTTGTGGATCTTAGCAAAACTGTTTACTAACGTTTATGATTAATATAATTTGTAAATAAAGTGCTTTTGGTGCGTTTTTTTTTTTGAGAATGTGTCATACACGGCCAGAATTACGCAAGAATCCCGGTGTTATTTGCTGGAAACATACCGGTCGTTCCGGCCGCCAGTTTCTCAGAGTTTCCAGACGGACCGACAATTGTACTCACTCGGGCCTCCGGACCGGCAGTCATTGCGAATATGAGACGACAGTAGATTCGTTACACGAGATCGAGGAGCTCAATTCCGGCACCGTCTTCAGCACCGTCTTAAGAGTGTTGCTCAAGCGTCTTAAGACACTGGTCAAGCATCTTAAGACACCGGTCGAGCGCTTTAAGACGTCGGCCAAGCGTCTTAAGAGCACTCAAGCATCTGAATAACACTGGTCTATGTAAAGAAATGTTGTCACCTTCTTAAGAGCTACCGGTCAAGCATTATCCAGTCATAACCACTACATAACCACCACAATAAATATTGTGGAGCCACTTGACAGATTCCGGATAATCTATGGTAATTCGGCGAACGACGGTACAGTACTAATGTTAAATGGCACCTTTGTGAAGTTTCTCTGCGATGTGAGGGTGCAATATGCAGTGTCATATGGAACGATCGTGATACGGACCAAATTAGTTATTTACGTCGTGACGTTACGTGACAAAACTGTGTGATTTGCGGGAAGGTAATTGAGGCGCAGGTTTGCAAATGACTTTTCGGCATTGCGCCAGACGAGCAACACCGTATTACGACTTTGATTTTGAGAAAAAAATTGGTTCCCACCCTCCCTCCCCGGTGTATTTGTTTTACTGTCAGATATACATTTGACAGTCCTATCACCCACTATGGTGCATTGCATTTCAATTGCAATATAGCAGACTAGCGGCTTAATGCTCGTGCAGTCTTCAAGTGTATATTTTCCCCTTACACAGGATGAACATTTTATTACAGCAGAACTGATCAGGGGCAAGGCATTTACCCCCTCGTTTTGTACAAAGCATTCTCTATGCTGATACAGCGCGAATTGGGGCATTACTTACACCCCGCCTTTGTGTGTAGTGAATATTAAATACTCTTGCTGGTACTGTGCTTGTGCAGTCCTAATTAGGTATATTTTCCCTTAATAATAATAATAATATACTTTATTTATTCACCATCAAATCCGGGACTAGTGCCCCGTTCACGGGTGATTACAAATCGGCAAACTTTTAAGAGACATAAAGATGCTTTTAAGATAAATAAATGAAAAGTAAAATTAGGAAACAAAATGCTAATATGTATACATACGTATATATAAATAAACCTATGTATAGTAAAATTGCAGGTAAGTGTAATGATAAAGCAAACGATTTGCAAAAGTGCTGAACACCTGATCCTATTGGAAAATAAATAATAAAAGTCTACATTATATTAAATAGGTTAAAAAGATACTAAAAAGGTAATTAAACATAAGATAAATAAAACTATACATTATTAAACTGTATGCATGAATAATACCAAGGTTAAATGAGGTCTGATTAAATTAGTTTAAGAACAGAAATGTCTTCAATAGTTTTCCAAACTGCCTGGTGTTCTGGATCACGCGTAGTTCCAGTGGCAGAGAGTTCCACAATGTCGGCCCAGCACAAGCAAACGCCCGGCGACCATAACGTTCTAGGTTTACGCGTGGAACATCAAGAAGTAAACCACCACCAGAGCGTAGGGTCCTGCGTGGCGAGTGACGATGTAGCAGTGACGCAAGATACACTGGCGTGCCTGCATACAGTGCCGTGTGTACAACCATAAGTAATTTGTACTCGATACGCTTTCTCACTGGGAGCCAGTGTAGGTGTTGCAGGACAGCAGTGATAGATCGCCGATCATCTCGTCGAAGTTGCATCACAACACGAGCGGCTGAGCGTTGAACCCTCTCTAGACGGTGCAGCAGACGGTCAGATAAGCCAAAGAGCATAGCATTACCATAGTCGAGTCTTGATGTCACAAGTGCATGGACAAGGCATTTGCAGACACTGATTGTCATTGCCCCTCGTGCCCGTGCAATTCTCGAGATATGGTAGTAAGCACTTCGACATGCATTTGCCACCTGCGTCACCATCGACAAATCAGCATCGATTGCAACGCCAAGGTCATGTAGCTACATATTGTCCGCAGACGTCAACGTGCTCAATGTGTATTGGTCTGCGCAAGCTCGATGAGTGTATGACAATTGCTTCCGTTTTGCTCTCGTTGAGAACCAGTCCGTTGTCATAGAGCCACGTTTTAACTTCACTGATGCACGCCTCCATTCGGATAAGAGCATTTGTTTGGTCAAACGGTGGGAAATCAACGTATAACTGCGTATCAACGGCGTACAGACGGTGGTGTACGTCGTGTCGGTTGAGTAAATTCGTTAGAGGCGCAATGTAGGCGTTGAAGAGCACCGGCCCAAGAACCGACCCCTGTGGAACTCCAGATCTCATCACGGTACATTCAGACACTTATTTCCCGACACGCACGGCAGAGGTACGACCATATAGGTATGACGCCAACCACGCATGCGCTTCGCCGCGTATGCCATAGCCATACAGTCTCCGTAGTAGGATATCGTGATTTATTGTGTCGAAAGCTGCTGTTAAATCAAGAAGCACAAGAAGTACTCCACGTCGAGCATCAATCGCTTGTGCCACATCACTGTGAATACTGCTATGTATATTGCTATGCTGGAACATTGTATAACAGTACAGCAACAAGGGTTTTTTGGTCATACTTTTGTAGCTAACACGTACCAGTTTGTCTTCTACACTGATGTAGATAGCAAGACTATTTATTCTGATTGTGCACACTATGCTGCAGGCATTTTACATTTAATGCAATGTGCACTGTGGTAATTACGTTGAAATTCAACCCCTAAAATAAATTGGACGAATTGCTCATTTTCAACCTACGTAGGAGTTTTTTTTTTTCCAAACAAACTTAGAAAGGGTTGCACATCCCCGTTAGTAACCCAATACACCAGAGATTCAAGGGTAATGGAACTTCTTAAGCGCACGAATTAGCCTTTCAACCCGTGAATTTGTCGGTCACGTGTTTTTTCGCGAAATCGTGGAAAGTGTACCTATAACATTAGTTGATGTGAACTGGATCAGCTGAAATAATATCTGGTTACCCCACAACACGGTCTCCAGCAATGTGGGGACTGAGTACAAAGTCACACAAATAAGTATGTCTGAGAACATGTTCAACGGTGGACAAAAATCCTCGACATCGGCGAAGATGGAGGCGGCCGTCGAAGACATATGGTACGCAAAGTGTTACTTTATACACAGTGTGAGCGCATCTGGGATATATGTACTAAACTACCAAATACCAAAGTGCTTCCAGGCCGGAAACATTCTCTTCAGCTCTTCTAGGGAAGTAGCCTTTTAGATTGTCATTCGGAGGCCTGTCACAATTTGACACGAGCGTAGGTGTTAGTAGGCAGATGGCACAGCAAGTGGAGATGAGGCGGTGTATTTGCGTTGCAGTGCATTGCTCAGATTATTGGCTGCATCAGCTGAAATTTCACCAGACACAACATCTGCCAGTCAACATTATAATCTAAACCAGCCGTGTCGCCAATGTTGAATTTCGAAAATAGTGAGCCCAACAACATGTCAATGAATCAGCAGGTAACCGCGTCCATAGTCAAATGTGCACAATGTCTTGTTAGACCTTTATCAGAGCTGTTTTTCTGGAGCAGATACGTATCTGTGGTCTCACAAATGGGGGTACAATGGGGCAAGGGGGCACGAGGGGACAGAAAGGGAGTACTGAGGAAACACAAGGGGGATAAAAGGGGACACAGAAGGAGCATAAAGGACAGACTTCATCACCCATTGGATTGCATTTATACCAACGTAAAAATGCGAAAAAATTTAAGCCAAAGAGGCATCGCCTAACCCCCCACCCAAATACGCTACTGCTGTGGAGTGACGTTGTCTATAACTGACAGCATTTCGTCCAGCGGCTTGTCTTCCACAACGCGCAGATTTAGGCTTTGACAATGATTTTCCCGTTCATGTTGGTTGAGAGAGGTTTCCTTCAGTTATAATGTCACTAAAGATGTTTGTGATTCATTGGGAATGTTCCAATGTATGTTGCTTTTAATGTTTGTTCAACGGGTGTTACGCTAATGAAAACATTGGAAAATACAACAATATTGTAGGCCTACTTGATACTGAAATCTTAGATACGTGACTGCTCCAAAGAAACAACTCTGAAGAAGACTTAGCAGGACATTGTGCACATTTGATTATGGCATGCGCAAGCACGCATTGACGCACACGCATGCACACGTACGCACCCACCCACCCACACACACACACACCCACCCACACACACACAAAGAAAAACGCGTGCACACACGCACGCACGCACGCACCCACCCACCCACACACACACACACACACACACACACACACACACACAAAACTACACTTTTTTAAATATATAAACGGCGGCATTCGAAGTGCATTGGTAAAACATTCCAGTGCGACAGGGTGTAAAACTATCACGAATGCCTGCCCGTAGACCTTACTCGGTTTTTGTTTACAAAAAAAAATGTTCCATGGACACCCACCGATTAGTTTGAAGTGGCATACCAATTGTACAGTGAGTTTAGGTGAAACCATGTTGACTTGGTCTTTGTTCCCGGACTGCTAGGACACATGGGGCGCGATAACGGACTCTCAATCGAGAGAACCCTGTTTCAAATCCCTTGCGGTCACTTCGAACCTTTCGCAAGTTTGATAACCCCATGTTGCCACAGTTCACTCAGTTGTAAAACTGAGTAACTGGCAATATAAGGATATGTGAATGAGTAGTCTTTGCGCAGTAATTGCAGCGTTGCTGAATTCTTCCCAGAGAAGTTGAAACGGCCTTGGAATGCCAGTTGGTGAAGTGTAAAGCGCTTTGAGCAGTCCTAAGGACTGGATACCGCGTTACATAATAACTTACCTTGTTTACATGTCACAGTTGTTGGCAACAGTACACGGTTATAGAGCCTGAAAACAGTGTATTCCCATGACACCCCGAACATTTCAGAGCGATCTTCTACCAAGTATATCAATATTGTGTGAAATGTTCCACAACGTGTATTTCATTGGATTGTTTCTGTTGATATCATCCTGTAGCCGGAACAAAGTTCTTGCACGGATTACAAAGCGAAACACGTATAGATCCATAAACAATTGCTGTTAGAATAAGACATAGACAATTGCCAGATTATTGCAGTATTTATCACGTGTAACGATAATATATGTCATCAACTAAAATAAAAACTTTATTTTGTGCATTATTTCAGTTATTGGCACGCTTGCATTTTTAGGTTTAATGTAGTTCATACTTTCGATCTCCGTTTACTGTACTGATGACGTCGCAGCCATGTCTATAATTAGACCACTTCATTTCTACTGTGGGCGTTTGTTTGTATCCGCTATATATATATATATATATATATATATATATATATATATGCATATATATATATATATATATATATATATATATATATATATATATATATATATATATATATATATATATATATATATATATATATATATATATATATATATGTATGTATGTATTTATGTATGTATGTATGTATGTATGTATGTATGTATGTATCCATGTATGAATGCATGCATGCATGCATGTATGTATGTATGTATGTATGTATGGATGGATGGATGGATGGATGGATGGATGGATGGATGGATGGATGGATGCATGGATGGATGGATGCATGGATGGATGGATGGATGGATGGATGGATGGATGGATGGATGGAAGGAAGGATGCATGCATGCATGGATGTACGTATGTATGTTTGCATGCGTGCATGTGTGAACTTATTGGTATCATTTCCCTGAGTATTAACCGTGCGACTGCATCCTTAGTAAAACTGAAAATGCCCAACTAGACAAACATTAACAAAGTGCCATTATTAGTCGTGTAAGAATATATTTTCTAAAATACTTGCATAAAAGTTGCAGGACCATTGTCCAGCCAGATATTCACTATCTAGTGAACTTATTCGTATCGTTGGTCTTGTTTGGATCATATAATTGTATCATTACCCTGTATGAAACACTTTACATAGTGTATTTTACTTGGTGTTTTCTACCTGCAGCAACTCTCAGCCGCTTCAGTACTCGATCTTCCATAAGGTCAAGAGGTCAGCCTACGTCATCGTCCATCTGGACGCCATCGCTAACAACGTAGCTCTATTGAGGGCGAGCTGCGAAAACTCGCAAACAGGTGAAACACACACCTAATAGTTATTTCAGTTACAGCTATTCATATCAAGTTAACATAACAACAAGGAGGGAAGGAGGTAGGGAGCAGGAGGGATAGTCGGCAGTGAGGGAGGAAGGAGGGAGGGGGAGGGAGAGAGGGAGGAAGGAAGTGAGGGGCGGTGGGAGGTAGGGAGGGTCTGAGGGAAGAACGGACGGAAGGGAGGGCGCAAAGAGCGAGGTTCGTGTGGAACTCATCAATTAATTTATAATAATACCAAACATACAAAAACAGTTGTAATATTAAACGCACGACATCTAAATGTTATTTCATACACCTCTTCATGGTATCCAGACAAATATGAGGTTAAATATGTATTTTATCATTAATGATTAAGGTTAATGTACCTTTCTATTTTGCTCTAGTTCACCAACATTATCAATTTGTGTTTCGCTGTCTTAAGCAAACACAAACTATTTATCAAGATTTAGCATGATTGCCTTCCAAAGCAAACATCTCAAGATACCACGTGGAATAAGGAGCGCCATTGCAAGGCAACGGGACAAGCCAGGCGTAGCTTCAAAATCTCTAATAATCTTGAATGTCTTTAGTCGTTGTATGTGTTACTATGTGTTATATGTGCCTCACATAGGTGTCATTGGGGTGGTGAAGGCGGGTGCTTACGGCCACGGCAGCGTGCACGTGTCGAGACACCTGAAGGCGACCGGGGTAGAGAGATTGACAGTCGCCACAGTCGATGAAGCAATCCATCTGCGCCACCGTGAAATCTCTGGTCCCATCCACATCCTTGTTAAACGCACGAACACATTAACGCACACAGGTCAAACTGCTGGCCCTAACTAACTGGCACGTAACGACACTGTTAAATCTGCAAATATGTCTACTATGTTTCTACATATTCCCGGGTGATATAAAAATGAGATGTAGCACATTATCGCTGTAGAGTAATGAAAACTAACAACATTCCAACAAAAGTCACCAAAATTAACGGTTCATGTTTGCTAATTTCACTGGAACATCTGCTAAGTATTCTACAATGCCAATGCTAGATATACTATTCTCATTGTTATGCTTACGTTCCTCATACCAGTTAAGTTAATTTAACTTGATTGTATGGATTATGATAACAATAACTTACTAGCCTATTTAAACCAATGCTATTTTTTAACTTGGCATTCTGACGCCTTTACATATTTTTACTAGTTGCAAACTAGGAATTGGACACATCAAGCACAATAATGATAATTGTTAATGTTGATTTGTATAAACAAACCCGGTTCAACTAATTGTGATTGTAGGCAACGCCCAGGCGTGGGATATTCATAGTTGCTTGCAAAACAACCTAACGCCTGCCGTCTGCAGCAGAGATATAATCAAAGAAATGGCGTTGGCACTAGAGGGCGCGGAAGACACGTGCAGTACCGCTGTGAATGATCGGTTTTTATCCAATCTTAATAGAAATACGTTTCATCTTACCAACCACCACGGTTGACCTTTTATTTGGGCGCGTATAAGAGTTCTTTATATAAACTCAACTAGAAGAGATATTTTAGACCAAACCGTAACAATACAAAAAGTAGTCTACATTATTAAACTCTCTTAATCATGCGTTAACTACATTATTGTCTTTGCAAATCGTATTAAAGCCACTACGTGTAGGTCTTTTTACCAGTGATTGTTGTCGTATTGTACATAACGTTTGTATGTAACTTGGCTGGAAGGAGTTTTGCTTTTTAATAAAACACTACCACGAGGTGCCGTGAATATAAAGGTCGACACTGGGATGTCAAGATACGGTTGCCAGCCAGATGAATTACGCCACATTATCCAAGTGAGATGCACTATCGTGGCTAGAGTGTCGATTTGAGAAATATCGAGCATTTAAATCCATATTAACGATATCAATATGAATACATCCAAGTGTGTTTTTTAGTTTCGTAATACTGTGAGAAAAAGTAAAACAAAATTGAATACAATCATCACCACCACCAGGTGTCGCGTATGTTGCAAGCGATCACGCGTGTCTCTAAATAGTTCTGTTGAGCTCTGTTCTAGCCGGGGGCTGCTAGACCATCAATCAGTTGAAACCAATGGGAGGCCATTGAAACCGGTTTGGAGTTGTGGCTCTCCAAAACACATCAGCTCCATGTTCTGTTGAAATGCTGACTGCGGCCCATAAGGGTGACATCTAATATGAGCCTGTGAGGAATATGTGGCAACTCATGCATGCTGTTCACCTATTGCTATCTAACTGTGGAATGTGGCAAAGCTGTGAACACTTCGATGTTCCAATCGACAGCATGTTCACGCAATTTGCTGTCTCCTCAGATGACGCTGAATTTACTAGACAACAACTCGATATATTTCAAGAAGCTGTGGAGCCGTTCAGGTGAATATGTTCTGAGGAGTCTTGTAACGATGTAATCGGTGAATTACTAATTATATCAACTTAAGGTGACACTAATTGACAATTTAATAATTGCACGCAACTTGTTAGTACTCAGTAACACAAGAGTTTGTTACTGAGTACTAGTGTTATTGTATGCACACTATTATATCCAATATGTGTCCCTACCTCCACGTGACTCTAAAGACTACTGAACTCGATATACTGTACTCACTGAAGGTACTCACTTTCAAATTGCATGTTAATAACAAAATACTTGAAAGACTTGTTTGACTCAATGCTTCCGAAGGATCGAAATGGTTCTTAATATTATATTTAAAAATTATGGTTGGTACTTTTTTCTGGACATGATCTGAGTATGGCTAAATAATCCTGACAATAAAGCAAGGTTAGCATGGAAATTAAAGTAGCATTGCTGCAGCATCATTCTTCTGTTGATATCCCCTTTATTTGATGCATTTTTCGGTATTCCTTTGCATTGTAGGAACAAGAACATCTCGCTACACGTCGCCAATCCGGCGCCATTCTGAATGGAGTTGGCACAGACCTGGACTTCATCCGCCCAGGCATCGCCATGTATGGCCTTCCACCGGGTAAATAACGACGCACGATACTGTATCAACTAACAACTGTGGAATTACATAGTATCATTACCATTTGTGGCGGTTTACGGATTACATTGCCGAGGGATTTGTATAATGTTTCTGATCGGTCGCTGAATAAACATTCAGTGAATTAGGGTGTTCTTTAATATGCGAGGCATTTGACCACGACCTTTAAGCAGTTTGGCTAAGTAAATAAACAACAATAGTTTAATTCGCAATAACAGCATCGTCTTTGTAATGGAATGTAATCGATTTTGAATAATTCAATCTTAATAGTTGTACTGATATGCCATTCTCCGCCATCATACTACGTCATTCTCTGAATCTGTCTTGCTATGTATCTATTTTTCTATTGTGTTTTGCTGTTATTTTATTGTCCTACTGCAGTAGCTACATTGACTGTTGCTTCAAGTACTGTTTGTGTTAGTGCCCACTTCCTCTCCCATTCATACAGCTGATACTACTGATGTCAATGTATACATGTATCTACTGTTGCTACTTATGTCAAGACCAAATAGAAAACAAACCAAAACAGTGAAAGACATAGTCAGAACAGTGGCGCCGTGCGGTATGTCATAGATCACTTAATACAGTAGTGACTGTCATAGCCGAAACGATGGAAACCCCATTAAAAAGAAAAATTTTCAAAGAGAGCATTATTATTCAATTTTGGATGATTGGGAATGTGCAACAATCTTCGAGTATTCAATCATTAATCACGTACGTCGATAATCAGAAGAGATGTGTTGATTAAAGGCGAGCGCATGCTAGTCGTCACAATGAAACGTATAGACCAAGGGAGTTGTGCAGTACGCATTGATATATTAACCAAAATAAATTAGTAATAACCATTTCAAAAGACATGTCTTTGCCAAAGAAAATTACATCCGTCGTGTGCAGAGCAGTTATCAGTTGTCGCCAAAGAACATTTGCTCTGGCCACTGCTACTATCTGCTTGACCAACTTGCAGGAGATGGCGCAGATTTCAGCGACCGAGGGTATCAGCCGGCTGCCAGCACAAAGACCATTCCCTCGCTGGTGAAACGTCTGTCGGAGGGAAGGAAAGTGGCCTATAGCTGCACGTATACAACAGGGGATGGGAATGGCAGGCTACCTTTCCTCTAGGTTATGCCGATAGCTATTGCAGACTTCTAAGTAACAATGGCTTCATCGTCAGAGACAGAACTGGAGAGGAACAGATTCGCCGTAAAAATATTGCGAGAACAAAACGGAAAATTTAATATATATCAGGGAATGTTTAGTCAATAATTTGTTTATTTAATCAATTGATAGTTTCGTTTACAAGATAAACATCTTAAATAAACAATATTTGTGAATGTTTTCAATTAATTAATTGCAACTTTTGCCGAATACAATATATGGACAAACCGAAATATTTTGCGTTGTTGTATTAAATGTTTCTCCTTATTATCATACTAACTTCTGACATATTATGTAGTAAACCTCGTTAATTGTTGAATCGCATGTTATTTTGTTCTCATCGTGTCATCATGACAATATGGTCTACGTGTATATCCTCCTAAAGGTCATAAATTAATTAAATAAACATCAACGTATTATATATTTAAATAGTAAGCACGTCTCCACTTCCAGGAGAGAAGTGTCCGGTTGTTGGTCGAGTGTCCATGGATGCCATCACGGTCAGGCTGCCATGCTGTCCAGACGACGCTGAGACGTACACCATGATGACGGCAGACTTTGACCTGGAAACATCAGCCTCCGGGATTGCCTCGAAAATGGGAACGACTTTATACGATACTTTCAAATCGTTGCCCTCGAGTTTACGTTGCAGACCAGTCGTTGTCGATAATTAGTGGACTGCATGGTGATATTTATTAGATGCACGACATGACTCCATCAACGTCTAGACCTGTTGCAAGGCCGACGACCGTTTATGTCGATACAAAATCCACTAGTGAACTTTATTAGCCAAGGAGATTTAGCAAGAGTTGTCGATATTGCTATCCAAAGCAACAGGCTCTTGGTTGCAAGTGGTCAATGAAGTCACAGGCTTTTTGAACAATTGTTCATCTTTGAGTGGCGCACACATGTCAGATATCTGACAATTCTGGTTAAATATATTCACACTGACATCTAACATAATCAGCATATACTTTGATTTAACAATGTTAGCAAGATTATTTAAAATTGAGCGAAATCCAGATGTCAAATGGACAAGGAAGCCATTGGTTTATCGACATTTTATATTAATGTGTAGCTCGCTCTTACCAGATAATTGTCACTTTTATTTTGAAACATATCACACGGATGGCGTTTAACATCTAGTTAAAATTAGCATCCCTTCGATGACAAGTATAGGAATAACAAACCCTTAAAGTGAAGGTTGATCAATTACCAGCTAGAACTGAGTAGATCTTGCGAGTCACATCAGTCACCGAAATCACGAAGCCGAAATAACATGGCAGTTGGGCCGAATTTTCCGAGGGCCGAAATCACCACCACCCGTCAGCGCTACTCCTGCTATTGCGATGTTTACTTACTGACGTATCTATAAAAACAACAACTTAGAGTAGCCACATTTCTCCTCATATATTTACCATACATATATACATGTCACGTGTTCAAACATCACTCTCACTTCCATGTACCGATAACAATTTACAAAAACTAAAGCTAGCTATATCTTCTTCACCTAGCTCCGCGAAGCGAGGCATATGGTATGACACGTTTTTGTTTATATTGACCTTTATATAGAAGTAAGAGTAATGTTTGACCACTTCACATATGGTAGATATGTGACGAGAAATTTGACAGCTCTATATGGTCATTTTCGTGGTTCGGTCAGAAAGTAAATAAGTTCGAAGTCAAAGTAATTCCAGCCGCAGCCTTCATACACTTTGCCGTCGCCGCCAACGAGGAAACTGTAACCGATGTCGTTCCAGCCTGGAGCAGGCAAAACAAACGTCAACATTTCTCCAATCTCTCACAGCACGCAGTTGCACGCAACACGATGAGCGCACTGTGGAGCTTATAATGGAAATTTCAATCACTGATGGATTTTATGAGCATCTTAGTGAATAGCATTTTGAAAACGCTCTTAAAAATCTATGCTGGATTCTTTGTTGTGGTGGGTTTTCCTTATGAGCTGTTAGACTTAGTAAAGATTTATCAAGATTTTAACTAATTGTCATCCAAGATGCAAGTGGACAAGAAATATATCGTCTAACCTTTAAAATGTGAGACTATTTGTTCCAATTATGTATTTTCCTTTGTGAGACTACGATATATGTCCACCATTATTACCTCAGTTGTTGTCGTAGGCGTAATTACTAGGAAAATCTACATGTCAAGGACATGCTTATTAGTACATGCAATATAATTTATGATATATATATATATATATATATATATATATATATATATATATATATATATACATACATAGAGCTGCTAATATATATATATATATATATATATATATATATATATATATATACAAGTTTGTGTCGTAACAAGTGGGTGTGTCGGAATGGTGGATGAAGACGTAGCGGGCAGCCGGCATCCAGCCGTAGCGACCGCGGGGGCTCTTTGCTCCC
Source organism: Lamellibrachia columna (assembly GCA_963662155.1). NCBI lineage: Eukaryota > Metazoa > Annelida > Polychaeta > Sabellida > Siboglinidae > Lamellibrachia > Lamellibrachia columna. The sequence goes on from OY759273.1 coordinate 11,434,271, forward strand.
CACCCACGGCGGGACACTTGCACGCAGCCAGCGGAAACTACAAGTAGATACAGGAAATGACGTCCCATAAATTCCCGGCTGATTGTGTCCGCTCAAACGCCCCTTTTAAAAACCCTGTTGTTGATCAGACTGAAAAAAATATGTATATTCCCAAACAGGTGCTATGTAAAACATGTCCGGGTAATTTGTGGGCAGTGTCAATTGACTTATTTATATGCTTCCATATTTTCATGTTCTACCCAGGATTCGTTCCTCTTCGAGTCATCTCAGACAATTCACGAGAATAATTTTCGCAGAGAAAAGTTTAAAATAATAAAGCTGTAATACTAATCACGATCGTTCAGCAATATACTATGCTCTTAATTTCTGTCAAGACATCTCTCAGTTTCAATTGCGTACAACTTTGGATAGTGTTTGCATTAAAAAATTGTCTAAAAAAGAATTACGTTCTTTTTTTTAGAAACAATTACGTTCTTTTTATAAATTATATGTTACGTTTACTCAAGTGACCAGTTACAATGACGTAACAAGTTGTAAACAATAAATACGTTGCCCAGCCAAGCAATCGCTTATACCACTCAACAACTGTTTATTTTGAATGTATACTCAAGTTGTGGCAGTGGAGATATGCTGAGTGGCGCCACTGTCGGGGAGTGTGACAAAATGAGTGTCGATGCAGTGTTATGTTATCCACAAGAGCTGCCACGGGTTATTTCCGATAGCTTCCAATCAACGCTTCAGTTCCAGGCAATGTGGGACCGTCAGACGACCACTACGACTAGAGTCAACAAGACTAAGACATAGAGTACAATTGAATGGTTTCTCATACTGATTAAAACTGCAACTGTGAGTATATGTATGAAAGCAACCGTCATGAACCACGAACGGTTTCTAATCTGTACGAATTCCGAAATATTGGTCGAAATCCTGAAATTTGAACTGGTCATTCGCAACAACAACTATTACAACGCGTCACGGAAGGTCACCAGGAAACATTGCCGGTCGCGTCACCTGCCGGTCGCCTGTATTACGATTGACCCGTACTCCGCATGGCGGCGACACTTTGCACGCTGAGCGGATATGTACGGCTAGAGCAGTTTTCTACACCAGAGCTGAACAGTTCATTCGGACACTTTGTATACTTGGTGGTCAGTCGGACACTTTGTATACTTGGTGGTCAGTCGGGCACTTTGTATACTTGGTGGTCAGTCGGACACTTTGTATACTTGGTGGTCAGTCGCACACTTTTTATACTTGGTGGTCAGTCGCACACTTTGTATACTTGGTGGTCAGTCTGATATTTTGTATACTTGGTGGTCATTCAGGCAGTTTGTAGATTTGGTGGTCCTAATCAAAAGTTGGTAGTTCACATATTAACACTTAACAATCATGTAAGGGGAATTGTAAGCGTTTCAAATCAATGCGTGTGCATGTGCGTGTTCGTGCGTGTGCGTGCGTAATGTACGTTTGCAGCTAGATAACTATAACCGTAGAATCACATTTGTTTCATATTTGCGACGCATCGCGTATGTTCGGAATGTAAGGTCGGCTTGTTCGATCCGAGGGAAACCAACAACAATCTGAGTGATGACAGCATTGATTTGTGGATCATAGCAAAACTGTTTGGTATCGTTTATGATTAATATAATTTGTAAATAGAATAGTTTTGGTGCGTTTTTTGTTTGGAGAATGTATCATACACGGCCGGAATTACCCACGAATCCCGGTGTTATTTGCTGGAAACATACCGGTCATTCCGGCCGCCAGTTTATGAGAGTTTCCAGCAGGACCGACAATCTTACTCTCCTGGGCCTCCGGACCGGCAGTCATTGCAAATATGAGACGACAGTAGTATAGTTACAAGAAATGGAAGAGCTCAATTTCGGCACCGTCATAAGAGTATTGGTCAAGCATCTCATGGCGTCTTAAGAGCACTCTGAAGAACACTGGTATATATAAAGAAATGTTGGCAATGTATTAAGAGCTACCAGTCATAACCACTACATAACAACCACAACAAATATTGTGGAGCCAGTTGACAGATTCTGGATAATCTAAGCTAATTCGGTAAACGACGGTACAGTATTAATGTGAAATGGCACGTTTGTAAAGCGCTTCGCCTGCGTATCGCACCAGACTGTGGGGGAGTAGCACATGTAATTGGACAAGGCCGTAGGCGACGTCTGATTACTTGTGTTACTCCGCCAGCCGTCGAGTACCACTACAGGAGGTGCACAAACATCCACAGTTTATTTGTACGGCACAAAAAGCATAGCTACACATTGAATCCGCCCTACAGTGGGTCGAGTCGGGCGGCTAGATTTCGCATATCACTGCAGACAGCGCGTTATCACTAGGTGTAATTGCTACTGACACAGCGCTTTGTCCAGTGTTGTAGCACACGTGTTCAAGATAAGCCAGCCATGCGATGTGAGGGTGCCATATGCAGTGCCTTGTTGAACGCGCGGGATACGGACGAAACTTGTTATTTACGTCGTGACGTTACATAACAAAACGGTGTGAAGTTAAAGCTGCTTCTTCAAAGGTTCAGCCCATCGCTTAGTTTAAGTAATATCCGCAGGCGGGTTAATAAAAATGGTGCGTATTTTGTTGAAATCGTCGAAAGCACATACTTTGGGTGTTAGATCGGATAACGTGCCATATTCGATAACCGGGCCGACATATACATTTTTGGTCTTTAGACTGAAAAAGTGTTTTTGTGTGCTGGTGCAGAAAGCGCGTAGCGGCTAGCCAGGTGGGCATTTAATAAAAACTGTATTTGTTTTATAGTCAGTTATACATTTGACAGAGCTTTCACCCACTATGGGGCATTGCATTTCAATTGAAATATAGCAGACTAGCAGCTTTATGTCGAGCAATCTTCAAGTGTGTATGTTCACCTTAAACAGGCTGAACATTGTATTACATCTAAACTGATCAGGGGCAAGGTGGTAACCCCTCCGTTTTGTACAAAGCATTATGTATGCTTTGTGTGTAGTGGATTTTAAATAGTCCAGCTGGTACTGTGCTTGTGCAGTCTTAATTAAGTATCTTTTTTGTAGATTGTTATGCTGGAACATTATATAAAAGCACAGCAGCAACGGTTTTTTATCACGCGTTTTTTGCAAACATGTACCAGTTTGTCTTCTACACTGATGTAGTTATCCAGACTATATATTCTGACTGTGCTGCAGTCATTTTACATTTAATGCGATGTGCATAGTGGCAATTTCGTTGAAATAGAACCTCCAAAATAAATTGGACGAATTGCCCATTTTCAACCTACATAGGAGTTGGGTTTTTTCTACACAAACTAAGAAAGGTTTGCAAATCCCCGTTACTAACCAAATGCACCGGGGATTCATGGGTAACGGAACAGCTTAGGCACACGATTAGCCTTTCAACCCGTGAACCTCGCGGTCACATGTTTTTTCGCGAAATCGTGGAAAGTGTGCCTATAACATGCACTATACCCTTGATCTGGCTAACTCTTGCACTCGGCGTGGGGTGGCGAAACCGGATCTGCTGATGTAATAGCTGGTTACCCGACAACAGGGTCTCTAGCACTGTGGGGTCTGTGTACAAATTAACTCAAATAAGTATGTCTGAGAACATGTTCAACGTTGGACAAAAATCCTCGACATCGGCGAAGATGGAGGCGGCCGTCGAAGACATAAGGTACGCATAGTGTTGTTTTACACACGCACAACCTAAATAGTTCAGTTTTAGCGCGTATGGGATATATGTACTAAACTACCAAAAGACCAATAAAGTACTTCCAGGCCGGAACATTCTATTCAGCTCTTCAATACGGTTATATATTTTGTCTAGACTTGATTTGATAAAACTGTCAGGCGTTCCTTCTTGAGCTTCAGGCCGTGTCCCCTGATTACCGTACTCTTGTCCATCTCATGGGGCATTCTGTTAACTTTATAGATTCTTAAGCGCTCTGAGCCTGTCAAATCAAATCAAATGTATTGCATGTCTTTACAATACATAGAAATCAAATCAAGGAAAACGCTATATAATAATGTACGGAGAACAATAGGGGAAGAACATTGTGCAATATTATATATATATATATATATATATATATATATATATATATATATATATATATATATATATATATATATATATATATATATATATATATATATATATATATATATATATATATATATATATATATATATATATATATATATATATATATATATATATATATATATATATATATATATATATATATAGAAGACCACTGTTGTATTTACACAGAAACATGTGTATTGAGTATAAATATAGTTGTCTAAACGTTAAGATGTTTAGTAGTTTAAAGATAGGTTTAGTATGAACTGATCTAGTAGCTGAGTCAAGCATTCTCACAGCTTTCTTTAGAAGCTTTATAATACTTGAACAATATAAGTCAAATTTACTACCCCACATTTCAATACAATAGGTCAAATAAGTGAATAAAACGAGTAATATAAGGTGACAAAGCATTGTCTAGTTAATAATATTTTGGTAATGATAATGCCAACGCCTTTAGGGATTTTATATTTAACTTGGTTAATGTATTCAGCCCAGTTGAGTTTGTTATCAGTAGTAACACCAAGAAATGTCACAGAAGATACATACTTAATAACCTTATCATTAATTTCAAGTTTTGTCGATATGATATGTTTTCTGTTGGATATTCTAAATATCATGATTTGGGTATTATCAATGTTTAGAGTTAATTTGTTAGCATTTAACCAAGATACAAGTTTTTTTAGTTCAAGATTCATTTTGTTAGCTATATCATCCAATCACCCTGTATAAATACACTTGTGTCATCGGCAAATAATAAGGAGAAAAGAATATCGGAGACATTAGCAATATCATTGATATATAATAGAAACAGCAGTGGCCCCAGTATGGAACCTTGAGGCACTCCACAAGTAATAGTGAGTTTAGTGGAGCTAGTGTTATTGTAATACACACATTGACTTCTATTGGATAAATAACTTTTAATCCAATCACTGGCTAAGCCACGTATACCATAACATTGGAGTTTTTGACTTAGTATCTCATGATCAACGGTATCAAATGCGTTAGATAAATCTAAGAACACCCCTAGCACAAATTGTTTGTTTTGTAGGGCTTCTGATATTTTGTCTACAATGGTCATTAGTGCCATGCTAGTGGGGTGATTTGTTTTCGAAAACCAAACTGATAGTTGTACGTATTAATAAAATTTAACAGCTTCTTAAGTCTTTCCAATATTTTAGAGAAAGTAGGTAATATTGAAATTGGCCGATAGTTAGAAAATATTTGTTTTTCTTAGCTTTGTATATAGGTATTACCTTTTTCCCTTAGCTATTTTTAATTCATATCTGGGAATATTCCAGTATTTATAGAGTGATTATATAAATGTGTTAATGGTTTAATAAAGCTTTTATATGTTTTTTAATTACTTTACAAGAAATGTCATCCCATCCAAGACTAGATTTTTTGAGAGAGTTTACTTTTGCTGATACCTCATTTTCAGTTACCGGTTCAAGATATACAGTTTTAGTTTTGCTGCTTTTCATGCATGACATAGGGTCTGTTTGGTTCTTTGGAATGTTTTTTGCTATGTTAGAGCCAACATTTATATAAAACTTATTAAAACATTCGCTTATTTGTTTTTTTGTCTGATGTTACAACTTTGTTGATGGTAAATGTTGTCTACGTAATACGTTCATGTTTCTTGTTTATTATTTCTTTTAACAGGGACCAAGACTTGTTAAGGTTATGCTTATTTTCTTCAAAGAGAGTTGTGTAATGTTCACGTTCAGATTTCCTTAGTAAGCCACTCAACTTACTTTTGTATACTTTATATTTAGTTTCGTTATATCTTGTGTGTTGTCTTACATATTTGATATATAGTCTATTCTTCTCTTTTTTTTAGCCCATATGCTATCCATGGGTTTTTATTCTTGTAGTTAAGCTTCATTGTTTTATGGGAAAGCAGTCATTGTATTCTCGCAATTGTTACTTATAGAATACTGAGTAGGCTGTTTGACAATTATTTGTGTACGTCATAATATCCCAGTCAAGATTTTTTCATGTTATTATAAAATTTATCTATATTTGCCTGGGAAAAGTTTCTGTTTGTTGTGTATTTGAGATAGTTGCTTAATTTGCAATTATTATTAATGAAAGATATTGGGAAGTGGTCAGATATATATGTATACATAATGCCCTGGAGCATGTTTTATGGTTATTTGCAAGCATATTATCAATTAACATTGCCGATTGATTTGTTACTCGTGTAGGTTTATTTATTAATGGAATATATATGAGTGTAAAAACATCAAGTTTAAAATATTGCAAGTTGGTGCATGTACATCATGGTTAAACATATTAATAATTTTATATAATAATGTCTAATCTAGTGTGATGTGCAATATTGTCTTTAATATTGAGTGCAACACCGCCACCTACTTTAGTGTGCCTATAAATATATTGTGCTTTGTTACCTGGTAAATCACAACAGTTGACATTGTAATCTTTACACCATGTTTACCTAATACCAGTAAAAAAAAATTATGATTTATTACATGGAGATACTGATATAATTCATGTAGATGTTTACTAATACTTCGAATCTTAGTGTCTAGTAAAGAAAACGTTTTGTTCATTGCTGACAGTCGAGAACATTTGTTAATAAAAGTGTCTTCAACAAAATAGTGACAGTTATTTTGTACGGCTGAGTACACGTTATTAACATATTGTAACTCCGGATCATTATTGTACATAGGCCAATTATGGCTATTATTATTCAAATCAAAAGGATTCAATAGCTTATTATGTAAATCACAAAACGATATGTTCGATATAGCAGTTTTGATGTAAATAAAGCGGTTTATGATTCTTTGGGAATGTTCCGATGTATGTTGCTTTTAATATTTGTTCAACGTGTGTTGCGTTAATGAAAACATTGGAAAATAGAACAGTACTGTAGGCCTACTTGGTACTGAAATCTTAGATACGTCACTGCTCCAATGAAACAGCTCTGGTGAAAGCCTAGCAGGGCATTGTGCACATTGGACTCCCGACGCGGTGTCCTGCTGATTCACCTAGACACAAGTGTAGCATTTGACACGATAACCATTGGCAGGTTGTTAGACAAACAGGCAGGACAACGATTACCGCTGTGATATAGCACTTTTCATCTCTGGTCTCACGGCACATATGCCTCAGATTTTCTCTTCACTGCCGTGATTGTCTTGGTATTTGTCCAAAGTGGTCTGGTTTTTATTGCTTCACTTCCCACTGTGTATTATGGTATATGTTTGTTGGATGCATTTTTATGGATTCCTCAAGGTTTGCCCAGCACTGCTCTGTTGATATATCTCTAACATTCCAGTTCCTAGAGGTCATCATTTATCTCATTTCTTCGTAATTTCCTTTGTCATATATTTGTTGACCTTGGATTTTGTGGACTTGGTGTAGCAACCAAAGTTGAAATTCTGCGGTGAATGGTGGCTCTTTCCTATTGGTGCCAGGTACTTCAGTTTCTCGATCAAGTCCTCTTCGTTGTTGAATATCAGATCGAGTGTGTGTGGCTCTTGTTTCCTCTGTAGTGAGTGGGCTCGGTCACATGTACGACAGAAACCATATAATCGATCACTTAAAATTGCTTCTTCAACTTATTTAGCCTATCGCAAATCTGGTTCATTGTTGTCCAAATATGTAGTGTGTGAACTGTTTATGTAATATCCGATGTTGATATAATAAAATGTCTATCTTTGTTCAAATCATCAAAACAGTTGACTACAGTCGTTATCTAGCAAAATAGTGGATATCCAAAATGGTAACCACTGTGTGGATCAATACTGATGATAGGCGTGACCTCCATCCTCTGGTCGATCAAAACATTTCACCATGGAAGAAAATCGTGATTTTTTCATCATGTGTTCCACCAAGCGCAGATCTAGGCGTTTGACAATTATTTTCCTGTTCGTTTTGGTCGAGTGAGGCTTCCTTCAGTTATGACATCACTAAAGAGGTTTGTGATTCATTGGGAATGTTCCGATGTATGTTGCTTTTAATGTTTGTTCAACGTGAGTTGCTTTAATGAAGACATTGAAAAATAGAACAGTACTGTAGGCCTACTTGGTACTGAAATCTTAGGTACGTCACTGCTCCAAAGAAACAGATCTGATGAAAGCCTAGCAGGATATTGTGCATATTGGGCTCAGGACGCTGTGTCCTGTTGATTCACATAAACACAAGTGCAGCATTTGACACGGTAACCATTGACAGGTTGTTGAGCTCACTGGATTCCAAATTCAACAAGCACGCACGCATGCATGGACACACACGCATGCCCACGTACGCACGTACACACACAGGAACGCACGCACACACGCACAAACTATACTTTTGACACGATAACCATTGGCAGGTTGTTAGACAAACAGTATTACATGACAGTACCAATAAGTGTAAAAACACAAGACAACTTCGTCAGTGCTTAGAAACTGTGCAAAGCAAATAATCAAAAGGACAGGCTACGTAGAAAAACCGTTGAAAGGAGATACTGCTAATTAGAAATGTTACATCTCAACGGTGGAAGGTTGTGAGGCCTGTGGCGCTGATGGTCATCATGTTTTTATAACGCGAACACGACGCAGTGTAGATTTCGTGATCACGGAGAGATTCGGCCTAGATTTGTTGAATACCCAGCAGACCTGGGGCAGATACATCGTGTTTCTGCATCTTTTGTATCTAGATACAATTTTCGAAGTAGCTCTATCTGTATCTAGATACTTTTATTCAAATAAAAAGTATATATATATATATATATATATATATATATATATACATACATATATACATACATACATACATACATACATACATACATACATACATACATACATACATACATACATACATACATACATACATACATACATACATATATATATATATATATATATATATATATATATATATATATATATATATATATATATATATATATATATATATATATATATATATATATATATATATATACAATGGTCATTAGTGCCATGCTAGTGGGGTGATTTGTTTTCGAAAACCAAACTGATAGTTGTACTTATTAATAAAATTTAACAGCTTGTTATATTTAAGTCTTTCCAATATTTTAGAGAAAGTAGGTAATATTGAAATTGGCCGATAGTTAGAAAATATTTGTTTTTCTTAGCTTTGTATATAGGTATTACCTTTTTACCTTAGCTATTTTTAATTCATATCTGGGAATATTCCAGTATTTATAGAGTGATTATATAAATGTGTTAATGGTTTAATAAAGCTTTTATATGTTTTTTAATTACTTTACAAGAAATGTCATCCCATCCAAGACTAGATTTTTTGAGAGAGTTTACTTTTGCTGATACCTCATTTTCAGTTACCGGTTCAAGATAATACAGAACACTAATATATGTATTAGAAAGTTGAAATAATAGACTGATGATTATACTATGTATGATATTACCTGAATAAAATATTAAATACATATTCATCGTGTTTTCCCTGACAGTTTTTAATGCAGTATCCAAAATTGTGTCTCTATCTAGATATTACATTAAAATGTCAGACACTCTCTCCACTTTCAAGGCACCCCTAAAGACTGACTTTTATAAACTCTCTTTCTAATTTCTAAATTCTAGTTCCTGCATTAACATAGTTATGTTATAATTATCAACTTATTTACATGTTTATTTGTTATAGTGTAACTACTTATACATTAGTTAAGTTATATATATATATATATATATATATACATATATATATATATACATATATATATATACATATATATATATATATACATATATATATATATATATATATATATATATATATATATATATATATATATATATATATATATATATATATATATATATATATATATATTTTTTTTTTTTTTTTTTTTTTTTTTTTTTTCTACTTTTTATATATTTATTTATTGTTATTACGTTTTAGTATTATGCATAAAAAAAGTATTAACTGATATATTTATATACGCCTAATAACCTATGTGTTAATTACATAGCATACATTATAGAGCTACTTTAAATGAAACGTTTGGTCCTGTTTGGATCATATAATTGTATCATTACCCTGTATGAAATACTTTACATAGTGTATATTACTTGGTGTTTTCTACCTGCAGCAACTCTCAGCAGCTTCAGTACTCGATCTTCAATAAGGTCAAGAGGTCAGCCTACGTCATCGTTCATCTGGACGCCATCGCTAACAACGTAGCTCTATTGAGGGCGTGCTGCGAAAACTCGCAAACAGGTGAAACACACACCTAATCGTTATTTCGGTTACAGCAATTAATGTCAAGTTAACAACACAACAAGGAGGGAGAGAGGGTGGGATGGATGGAGGGAGGGAGGGATGGAGGGAGGGAGGAGGGAGGGAGGGAGGGAGGGAGGGAGGGAAGGAGGGCGGGAAGGAGGGAGGGAGGGATGGAGGGAGGGACGGAGGGAGGGAGGGAGGGAGGGAGGGAGGGAGGGAAAGGGGGAGAGAGGGATGGAAGGATGGAGGGAGGCAGGGAGAAAGTAAGGGATGCGGGGAGGAGGGAAGGACGGACAAACGGAAGGGAAGCCGCAAGGACCGAGGTTTATTGTAGAAATCATTAATTAATCTATAACATTACCAAACATACAAAAACAGTTGTAATATTAAACGCACCACATCTAAATGGTATTTTAGACACATTTTGATGGTAGCCAGATAAATATGAAGATAAATATGTACTTTTTCATTTTGATTAACGTTAATATACCTGTCTATTGTGGTCTATTTCACCAACATTATCAAGTTTGTTTTTCGGTGTCTTAATCAAACACAAACTACGCCATAGCAAGGCAACGGGACAAACCACGCGTAGCTTCAAAAGCTCATACAATCTTGAACGTCTTTTGTCGTTGTAAGTGTTACTATGCTTTATCTGTGTCTTACATAGGCGTCATTGGGGTGGTGAAGGCGGGTGCTTCCGGCCACGGCAGCGTGCACGTATCGAGACACCTGAAGGCGACCGGGGTAGAGAGACTGGCAGTCGCCACAGTCGACGAAGCAATCCATCTGCGCCACCATGACATCTCTGGTCCCATCCACATCTTTGGTAAACGCACGAACACATCCACGCACGTTCACCCACACGAAAACATATCAAACAACTGGCCCTAACTAACTGACACATAACGACACTGTTCAATCTGCAAACATGTCTAGTATGTTTCTGCATATTCCCGGGTGATATAAAAAGAGGTAGCAAAATATCGATGAAGAGTAATGTAAACTAACAACATTCCAACGAAAAGGACCACAACTAGCGGTTGATGTTTACTAATTTTACTGGAACATCTGCTAAGTATTCTGCAATGCCAATGCTAGATATACTATTCTCATTTGTATGCTTACTTTCCAATTTAAGTTAATTTAACTTGCTGGTATGGACAATAACTTACTAGACTATTTAAACCAATGCTTTTTTATAATTTATAACGTTTCTACCTCTGACGCCTTTACAAAATCTTATTAGTAGAAAACAAGGAATTGGACACATCAAGCACAATAATGATAATTGATATTGTTGATTTGTATAAACAAACCCGGTAAAACTAATTCTGATTGTAGGCAACGCCCAGGCGTGGGATATTCATAGTTGCTTGCAATACAACCTGACGCCTACCATCTGCAGCGGAGATATAATCAAAGAAATAGCTTTGGCATTAGAGGGCGAGGAAGACACGTGTAGTACCGTTGTGAATGATCGGTTTGTATCCAACCCTAATTGTAAAACGTTTCATCTCACCAACCACCACGGTCGACCTTTTATTTGGGCGCGTATGAGAGTTCTTTATATAAATTTAACTTGAAGAGATGTTTTAGATCAAACTGTAACAATACAAAAATAGTCTACATTATTAAACTCTCTTAATCATGCGTTAATAACATTACTGTCTTTGCAAATCGTATTAAAGCGACTACATGTAGGTAATTTTACCAGTGATCGTTGACGTACTGTACAAGACGTTTGTGTTTAACTTGGCTGGACGGGGTTTTGCTTTTTAGAAAAACACTACCACGAGGTGCCGTGAATATAAAGATCGACTCTGGGATGTCAAGATACGGTTGCCAGCCAGATGAATTACGCCACATTATCCAAGTGAGATGCATTATCGTGGCTAGAGTGTCGATTTGAGAAATATCGAGCATTGAAATCCAAATTGACGATATCCATATGAATTTAGTACATCCATCTCAACCAGGTGTCGCGTGTGTTGCAAGCGTAGACGACGACACTTCATGGCCAAAGATAACGAGTGTCTCTTAATAGTTATGTTGTGCTCTGTTCTAGCCGGGGGCTACTAGACCATCAATCAGTTGAAACCAATGGGAGGCCATTGTAACCGGTTTCGAGTTGTGGCTCTCAGAGCCAATGCAAAAACACATCAGCTGCATATTTTTTAAATGCTGACTGCGGCCCAAAAGGGTGACTTCTAATATGAGCTTGTACGGAATATGTGCCAACTCATGTATGTTGTTCACCTATTGTTATCTTATCTTGCCTTGTTGCAGAGCTGTGAAGACTTGGATGTTCCAATCGACAGCATGTTCACTCACTTTGCTGACTCCTCAGATGACGCTGAATTTACTAGACAACAACTCGATATATTTCAAGAAGCTGTGGAGCCGTTCAGGTGAATATGTTCTGTGGAGTCTTGTAAAAATATAATCGGAGAAGTCTCTCGCCTCGAGTCTTTCTACTTATATCAACTTATGGTGACACTAATTCACTATTTTGATAATCGCAAACAACTTGTTGGTACTCAGTAACACAAGAGGTAGTTACTAGAGTTATTGTCTGCACATTACTATATCCAATATGTGTCCCTACCTCCACGTGACTCTATCAATTAGTCTCAAAAAGACTACTGAGCTCGATATACTGTACTCAATGAATGTACTCACTTTCAAGTTGAATATTAATAACAAAATACTCAATGAAGGTGCTAATAAAAAAATTCTTGAAAGATTTGTTTGACTCAATGCTTCCGAAGGATCGAAATAGTTCGGAGTATTCTATTTAAAAATCATGCATCACTGACTGCTAAGACACAAACATTGAAAAACGTTTGGACATATATAAATTACAACAGGTTGATTCGTTAGAATAATAAAAGGAAACAACTCAACTCGAGTCCCTGCCAGCGAGAACAAGATCCTTTCTCCTATGAAGCACCACGTGTTTGTATCCATCCGTTTGAAGTCCGAATTATTTTAGCTCAATGCCTCTATAAAGCGATAATCCTAACAATAAAGAAAGGTTAGCGTGACAAACTAAGTAGTATTGCTGCATATGAGGGGCCGGCGGCGTCATCCTTCTGTCGATAGCCCCTTTATTTGATGCATTTTCCGGTATTCCTGTGCGTTGTAGGAACAAGAACATTTCCCTACACGTCGCCAATTCCGGCGCCATTCTGAATGGCGTTGGCACAGACCTGGACTTCATCCGCCCAGGCATCGCCATGTATGGCCTTCCACCGGGTAAATAACGACGCACGATACTGTATTAACTAACAACTGTGGAAATACTTAGTGTCATTACCATTTGTGGCGGTTTACAAATTACATTGCCGAGGGATTTGTATAATGTTTCTAACCGGTCGGTGAATAAACAATCAAAGAATTAGGGTGGTCGTAAATATGCGAGGTATTTGACCACGACGTGTAAGCAGTTTGAATAAGTAATTAAACAATAATAAGTTAATTCGCAATAACAACATCGTCTTTGTAATTGAATGTAATCGATTTTGTCATCTTAATACGTGTACTGATATGTAATTCTCAACCATCATAATACGTCATTCTTTAAATCTCTCTTGCTATATATCTATTGTTTGTATTATGTTTTTGCTGTTATTTTATTGTTCCTACTGCGGTCGCTACATGGACTGTTGCTTCAAGTACTGTTTGTGCTAGTGCCCACTTCCTCTCCTGTTCATACAGCTAATACTACTGATGACAATGTAGACATGTATATTCTGTTGCTATGTGTATCTACTGTTGCTATGTGTATCACAAGCAAATGCTAAACAACCCAAAACAGAGAAAGAAAGTCAGAACAGTGGCGCCGTGCGGTGTGGCATAGATAACTTAATACAGTAGTGACTGTCATAGCCGAAACGATGGAAACCACATTAAAGAGACAATGTTTCAAAGAGAGCAGTACTATTCTATTTTGGATGATTGGGAATGTGCAATAATCTTCGAGTATTAATCACGTTCATCGATAATCAGAAGAGATGTGTGGATTAAATGCGAACGCATTGATATTTTAACCAAAATAACTTAGTAATAAGCATAGTTCAAAAGAGGTGTCTTAGCTAAACAAAATCACATCCGTCGTGTACAGAGCATTGATCAGTTGTCGCTGCAGAACAGTTGCTATGGTCATTGCTATTTTCTGCCTGACCAACTTGCAGGACGCGTCGCAGATTTCACCGACCGAGGGTTTCAGCCGGCTGCCAGCATCAAGGCCATTCCCTCGCTGGTGAAACGTCTGTCGGAGGGAAGGAAAGTGGGCTATGGCTGCAAGTATACAACAGGGGATGGGGAATGGCTGGCTACCTTTTCTCTAGGTTATGCCGATGGCTATTGTAGACTTCTAAGTAACAATGGCTTCATCGTCAGAGACAGAACTGGTAAGGAACAGACTCGCCGTAAAGAATAGTATTGCCATAATAAATATTGCGAGAACAAAAAGGCACAGTGAGTTTGTATCAGGGAATGTTTAGTCAATTATTTGTTTATTTAGTCAATTAATGGTTTTGTTTACAAGATAAAGATCTTAAATAAACAGTATTTGTGAATACTTTCAATTAATTAATTGCAATTATTGCCGACTACAAAATATGGTAAAGGGCAAACCGGAATATTTTGCTTTCAAAGTAAAGTTGCATTAACTATTTCTCCTTATTAGCATAATATCTTCTGACAGATTATGTAGTAAACCTCGTTCATTTCATGTTACATCGTTCTCTTCTTGTCATCATGACAATATGATCTACGTGTATATCATCACAAAGGTCATAGCTTAATTAAATATACATAAACGTATTATATATTTAAATAGAAACCACATCTCCACTTCCAGGAGAGAAGTGTCCGATTGTTGGCCGAGTGTCCATGGATGCCATCACAGTCAGGCTGCCATGCTGTCCGGAAGACACTGAGACGTACACCGTTATGACGGCAGACTTTGACCTGGAAACATCAGTTTCAGGGATTGCCTCGAAAGCGGGAACGATTTCGCAAGACGTTCTAACGAGACTTTCAACTCGTTGCCCTCGAGTTTACATTGCAGACCAGTCGTTGTCGATAATTAGTGGACTGCATGGTGATATTTATTAGATGCATGACATGACTCCATCGACGTCTAGCCCTGTTGCAGGGCCAACGACCGCTGTTTAACTTATGTCGAGACCAGATCCATTACTGAATTTTGGTAGCCAATCGGGAAGGGGATTTAGCAAGATTTATCGATATTGCTATCCATAGCAACTGGACAATGAAGTCACTGACTTTTTGAACAATTGTTATTTTTTGAGTGGCGCACACTTGTCAGATATCTGACAATTCTGGTTTCAGATATATTCACACTGACATCTAACATAATCAGCATATACTTTGATTAAACAACGTTTGCAATATTAAGCAAAATTGAGTAAAATCCCGATGTAAAATGGACAAGAAAGCCATTGGCTTATCGATATTTTTGTATATATGTGTAGCCGTCTCTTATCAAATAATTGTCACTTTCTGAAATATATCACACTGATAGCATTTAACATCTTGTTAAACTTAACATCACTTTGACGACAAGTATAAACACAATTCCTTAAAGTGAACGCTAATCCATTGCTAGCAAGAATTGAGTAGATCTTGCGTGTCACATCAGCCACCCAAATCACGAAGCCGAAATAACATGGCAGTTGGTTCGAATTGTCCGAGAGCCGAAATCACCACCACCCGTTAGCGCTGCTAATGCTATTACGATGTTTAGTTTCCTATCCATGAACACGACAACCAAATTTCTCCTCATATATTTACCATACATATACACATGTCACGTGGTCAAACATTACTCTTACTTCCATGCAACGATAATAAATTACAAAAAAATAAAGTTAACTATATCTTTTATACCTAGCTATGCATAGGAGATGACCCGTTTTGTTTATTTTAATAATTAAACTTAATGTTTGACCTCGTCACATGAATATGGTAGATATGTGAGGAAACGTTTGGCAGCTCTATGTGGTCTTTTCGTGGTTCGGTCAGAAAGTAAATAAGTTCGAAGTCAAAGGCTACGGTCTTCGCTAAACTGCTCCGAAACATTCGAATTCGAAGATGATTCTGCGGTATCACTTGCCGTTAGTGTCTCGAAATCGTTACATTATACTTTTTATTCTGAAAAATTGACATCGCCATCACTCGCTATAGTAACAAGAGTGAAACTAAACTAAAGCATTGCATATAAATCACTGAATGAATATTAACCCATATCATCAATAAATTGTATGTCATGTCAAGTACACGTTTTGAACAACATTCACGATATTCGCATCGACACATTGGAAGAAGTGTGGATATTGATAAGAGGCGACATGTGATAAGTCGACATATATTTGTTTATTAGAACAGTTTACATGATGGCGTCCGCTCGAGCATGTTGTCGTCGGTGCCGTGTGGAGGTCGTCTTCTAGAAGTGCGGCCACCGACGGACGATGCCGTACAGAACGTCTCCGGGACACGTCGATGAGGACACGTCGCGATGACCCTTCAGTACGTACGAGGACTTGATGGCGCCTTTCCTGACTCCGCACCGAATGAGAGCCTGGACGGCGGCCAACTACGCGGAGGTCGGGGTGGCGTGGGTGAAGTCTCCGATCACGCAGATGCCTGAAACAACACCATGACGTGAGGCTACGAAACATCATGATCACGTGGCACATACACGCACGCAGGCATAGTTTCCATGTTGTACACGGTTGTACGTTCGCCTTACCAATTCCCTTGCTGTTGTATCCGGAGGTGTGAACCCCGACGAGATTCCAGCCGCGGACTTCATACACTTTGCCGTCGCCACCAACGAGGAAGCTGCAGCCGATGTCGTTCCAGCCTGGCACAGGCAAAACAACCGCCAACATTTCACCAATCTGTCACAGCACGCAGTTGCACGCAACACGATGAGCTTGTTTCTTAACGCAATGGTAACTTTAAGCTGACCGCACGAGTTACGTTACGTCACCCGTTCCACATGGGACCACTACTGTTACAAATCGATGAGCATGTTAATGACGTTATGTCACCAGTACTAGATTTAACAAGATTATAACAAATTGCCATCCAACGCAATATTCCAAGATGCAAATGGACAAGAAATGCATTATCTAATCACCAAAAATTTCATTGATCGCTAACCCGCACTTCTGAGATATTTGTTTTAAACATATGCACGCTACTACCATTTACACAATATGTAGATAATTAGTTCCATTAATTTATTGTTCTCTGTGAAACTACTAGATATAACTACAATTATTACCGCAGTTGTTATCGTAGGCGTAATTACTAGGAAAATCTACATGTCAAGGACTTGTGCATTACTACATGCATTGTTATTTATGAGACATATACAGAGCCGTTAATATATATATATATATATATATATATATATATATATATATATATATATATATATATATATATATATATATATATATACATATATATATACACATATACATATATATATATATATATATATATATATATATATATATATATATATATATATATATATATATATATATATATATATATATATATATATATATATATATATATATATATATATATATATATATATATATATATATATATATGAATCAATTTGTGATCGCCGTGTTTTCCTCACTCAGTGTCAACTTCAAATGAAATACCTTGTCTTAGGTTCCACTTCCGTATTTTGATAAATATCAGGTTATGATTAAACGAGAACGCAATATTCCAAGATGCAAATGGACAAGAAATGCATTATCTAATCACCAAAAATTTCATTGATCGCTAACCCGCACTTCTGAGATATTTGTTTTAAACATATGCACGCTACTACCATTTACACAATATGTAGATAATTAGTTCCATTAATTTATTGTTCTCTGTGAAACTACTAGATATAACTACAATTATTACCGCAGTTGTTATCGTAGGCGTAATTACTAGGAAAATCTACATGTCAAGGACTTGTGCATTACTACATGCATTGTTATTTATGAGACATATACAGAGCCGTTAATATATATATATATATATATATATATATATATATATATATATATATATATATATATATATATATACATATATATATACACATATACATATATATATATATATATATATATATATATATATATATATATATATATATATATATATATATATATATATATATATATATATATATATATATATATATATATATATATATATATATATATATATATATATATATATATATATATATATGAATCAATTTGTGATCGCCGTGTTTTCCTCACTCAGTGTCAACTTCAAATGAAATACCTTGTCTTAGGTTCCACTTCCGTATTTTGATAAATATCAGGTTATGATTAAACGAGAAAAGGTCCTTTCTGAGGAGACAGTTTGTACTCATCACGCAAAAAAGGGAAAGGTAGACCTTAACATTTTACAGAACACAATCACATTGTGTAGAGATAATAATTCACGACCTAGTGGGAATTGCTGTTGTGTTACTGTTCCCCAGTGTTCCACTGTGTTGTCAACTAGTAATCTTTCTGAGAAAATAGCACTCTTGTTTGAGATGTTGCGTATTTGACAAAGACGGTAGTACAGGGTCGTGTGTTACACCTTTCTCGTTGTGTCCTAAAATGAATGGGCCTTTACATTTGAAAAGCTTAATGAAGGCTTATACGAAAGTTGAATATATATGTTGTGTTTGTCTTTGGTGTTAAAATGTTTATGTTTCTCTATCTTCGAACTGTTCCATTATCGTTGATCTCCTTCATAGGTACAATGTAAGATCCAGTGTCTTTCAGTGGGAAACGGGCACAATTAGAGACCAGATTGGTTTGAAAGTTCCATTTGTGGGTTATTTGTGGAAACAAAAGTAATGCAGCATAAACACACATAGGTGCACAATTAGTAATGTACATATAATTCAGTATGTTCAGTAGAACATAGTGGATGCAGGATTTGTTCGAAAGAAAACATTGTAAATTTGTGTAAGGGGGGCAATATACGCAATTGTCTGCAGCTTACAAGACATGTTCCACATGTAACCTCAAAATGATATACGTGTTAATTCGTAGCATACCTTGAAGCATTGTGTTTTCAACTGGACGTAACACAAATGAAGAGCTGGCTTTCAAAACCATACATATGCATTTTATGGGAACTACAACATTCAGGACAAGAATACCCTCATAAACTAAGAACATATAATTACGCTTAATGTTCACTTGAAAGTTTTGTGTCACGGAGGATGCTACCTTTAACAGCACGCAGTTACATGACTCAAATCGATGTCATCATTTCGTAAATTTGGAAATGTTTGGTTTTTAATAAACCGCTCCAATGGATTTGACTTTTCCTGAACGACGAGCTTTGTCGTGGTATTGGTGTGGGAATGTGTCTGGGTGTGATTGCAAAAGTTACCTCATTGCACGCAGCCTTACGAATATAGCATGTTAAAGGGGTGTACTACAAAAAATTGGTTGTGGTTGTCTGGTTTTGAAAGTCAGCTCTTCAAACGTAATGACCCATTAATTTTAGGACACAAGGAGAAACACACGACCCTGTACCGCCTTTCTCAGTGGTTTGTGTAAGGGTTATATATATATATATATATATATATACATATATATATATATATATATATATATATATATATATATATATATATATATATATATATATATATATATATATATATATATATATATATATATATATATATATATATATATATATATATATATATATATATATATATATATATATATATATATATATATATATATATATATATATATATATATATATATATATATATATATATATATTGATATATATATATACATATATTATGCAAAATCAAATTCAAGCCCCCACAATGAAAACAAACAACGTATAAGGCAGATAAGGCACAAGGTCACATGCGTTATCGGATATTTAGTAGTAATGTATATATGCATGCTTATTGACTTAATCCCGAGATAAACATTGCTTTATAACTGATGGTGACGTGGCTGGTCCGGGCGTTAACTGTGACGTCTATATTCCGTGTTCGTCCATATGAAAGATAAATCTGTGGTGCATATTAAAACTCACATTTTAATTAATGAAGCCATTTTGTTCCATAATGATTCACGTGGTATACATACTATAATCAAGACTAAATATGTGGACACCGTTGGTTGTTAAACTATATAAAAAAAAAAAAATTTCAATAGTTACATTGAACTAAGAAATAATAAAAGATATAAATAAATATATTATTAAATATTAATGAATAAATAATTAGAATAGCATACGTTAATTAGTCAACAATTCAAGTAATAAATAGTATGCTAAAAGCGTTAAACGGGTGTGGAAGATATAAAACTATATGTTAAACGCAAGCTTAAAATAGTGAGTCTTAAAATGTGCTTTAAATGTCTTCATGCGGTCAATCAGCCGCAGGTCTTCAGGCAGCCCATTCCAGACTGTCGGCCCCGCGCGTTAGAAAGAACGGAGGCCGCAGTGCTCGAGGTTGTGACGTAGTGCTCGAGGTTGTGACGTAGGGCTCGAGGTTGTGACGCGTCATAGTCAGTAGCACGCGGTCGGTGGATCTAGAGGGC
Organism: Lamellibrachia columna; assembly: GCA_963662155.1. Taxonomy (NCBI): domain Eukaryota; kingdom Metazoa; phylum Annelida; class Polychaeta; order Sabellida; family Siboglinidae; genus Lamellibrachia; species Lamellibrachia columna. The sequence goes on from OY759273.1 coordinate 11,455,261, forward strand.
GGCGAGCACGTAAGGTGTTATCATAGAGGCGAGGTAGGCCGGCGTCGGGTTTAATTAATTGAAGACAGTCTGTCTGAGAACAAAGGATTACTAATCTGGCTACTTACGTTACAACGCAAACGTTTGTGGTACTGCTACAAATACCGTCAACGCCACCTGGATTTTCATATAAAATGTTCACAAGAAAATGCTGCTTCGAAAATACCCCCCACGAAACTTATCATTATTATTACTAAAATAGTAATGATTCTAAGAAGAAGAACAGTCTGACTCTCTGATCATCGACCGAATGCTACTGACTGTGCCGCGTCACGACCTCGAGCGCTACTGCCGCCGTTCGTTCTCGCGCGCAGGGCCAAACGTCTGGAATGGGCTGATTGACCGCATGATGACATTTAAAGCGCATCTTGAGACTCACTATTTTAAGCTTGCTTTTAACATCTAGTTTTATATCTTACCCACCCGTTTAACCATTTTAGCATAATATTTATTAGTTGAATTGCTTACTAATTAACGTGTGTTATTCTAATTATTTATTCATTAATATTTAATAATATACCTGTTTATATTTTTTTATTATTTCTTACTTGAATGTAACTATTGAAAAAAATGTCATGCTGTTTAACTACCAACGGTTTTTAGATATTTAATATTTTATTGTCAAATGCAAACACTCCTGAACACGGTCTTATTCTGGATATGTGTGCATAAATACAGTTTATTATTATCATTATTATTATTATTACAATACATAATTGGGAGTTATTTACCAAGCGTCACCTGTTATATTTGATTACAGTATGTGTTCCACGCAAATCATTATGGAACAAAATGGCTTCATTAATTGAAATGTGAGTTTTAATATGCACCACAGTTTTATCTTTCATATGGACGAATACGGAATATAGACGTCACAGTTAACCCCCGGATCAGCCACGTCACCATCAGTTATAAAGCAATGTTTATCTCGAGATTAAGTCACTAAGCATGCATATATATATACATTACTACTAAATATCCGATAACGCATGTGACCTTGTGCTTTATCTGCCGTATACATTGTTTGTATTCAATGTGGGGGCTTGCATTTGATTTTGCATATTATATATATATATATATATGTGATGCGCCACGCCAAAACCAGGCGCTTCTCGCTAAATTTTGTTCGGCGCAGGAGCCTAAAATGCATGGTGCCCGTTCGAATTGTCGAAAATCGGTTAACGACGGAATCGAACAACGAAATTATCCAGCTTTCCATAAATCCATTTATATAAGCTGAAAGATTGTTCAAACTAGTAATATTTA